>BGNK01000672.1:49110-130430 GCA_003297005.1 Symbiodinium sp. clade A Y106 | reverse complement strand
CGACAGCAGCGCGTGGGACCGGCGCGGTGAGCGACTGGCCGTGGTACGCAGCCGGATCCTCGAGGAACTTGTAGAGCTCCGCGACCGCCAGCTCCTGGGACTTCAGCGCATCTGCCTCCCCGATCTCCAACTTCTCGCTGTACTCCCGGTAGCGCGCCCGCTCTTTCATGAAGGCGTCCTTGAGGCCTTGCTGGAATGTCCCCCACTGTTCGTCGACCTGGGTTCTCTCCAAGGCGTGTTTTCTGAGACGTTGCTCCGCCTTCCTCAAGTTGTTGGTNCTGGAATGTCCCCCACTGTTCGTCGACCTGGGTTCTCTCCAAGGCGTGTTTTCTGAGACGTTGCTCCGCCTTCCTCAAGTTGTTGGTGAGCTTCTGCACCACCTTCACGAACTCGCCGGACTTGCCATTGGCCTGTCCACCAGCCACCTCTGGCTTGGTCGGCTTCTCGCCGACAACCATCATATCGTACTGGGGAAAGGCCGGGCCTTTTTCCTGCGGCTTGCGCGGCTGGCGGGTGGAGGAGTCCTGGCCAGAGCCAGAGGAGTCCCACCAGTAGTAGGATGCATCCCGGTGTGCTCGATCTGCACGCCATCCTCCCCACTTGCCGGCCTTTCCCATGGATAGAGGGCGAAGTTCTCGGTAGGCCGGGCGCGTGTGGTGCGCCGCCAATCTGAACAGGTCCTTGTAAGAAGGATTGCTGCCAGACGCACGGGCAAGCTTGATGCGCTTGCGGGCCTTCGAGCGCTGTCGCCGCGCTCGTCGGTGCCACGTCGGGGAGCGTGGCGTCGTGCCGGATGGCTCGCAAGGTGCACTGTGGCACTGGGGCTCTGGCGATGCTTGCTACGGGCAAGCTTGTTCCGAAACCCTGTGTATGTATATATATAGTTGAAAATCAAGCTGAATATCGGCATTCCCATTACAACGAGAACAACCCAAAGATTCAAACATGGTCCGAACATCCGCCATTTCGGAGCTCTGTTAGATTCGAACAGAGAGCAATCTCATTATGAGGCTTCTAACTGAAAGCCGGGTCCTCCTCCTGCATCTGAAGCACCATGGCTGCATCTCTTTCCTCGCGAGCAGACACTGCAACAGCGACAAATCACACCACCACGGCATGAAAGTCGACTTCTGTGCTGGCATGCAGCCTTCTTTGCGCGATCTTGCTCCTCTTTCCTCATTGCAGCGGTGGGCTGTCGCGAAATCGTGCTGCGCGAAAGACTAGACAGAAAACTAACAGCACCTGCGACCCTGCACTCTTCAAGTTCCGATACGGCCCGGCCAGAAACAAGGGATCAGATTCTAACACAAATATGTGTTTTGGCACTTCTGTCTTGGCTTTTGGAGACTCGGTCAGCTGGGGCCCGAGCTGTCGAAGCCAGTTCTTCAGCTCTTTCACCTGAGTTTCGCGAGGAAGCAGCTGACAAAGCGACGCCCCATAGGGCCGATAGTGAAATCCCGAGGTTGCGCCACGACGAGAACCCGAGACGGTAAGTCATCTCTTCTAGGACAAGCCACTGGTGAACATGGAGCCGCTGGTTACCAGGACAACCCGGAGCCCATGTCAAAGTTTGGGCCCGATGCCCAATTCCCGAGGCCCATCTGAACCCTTGATTCTAAGACCTTGAAGCCCCAGCCCCAAAGCCTGAAGCAAACAAGCTCCCCATAGTGCCATGCTAGGCCAATGAGGTACCTCCAAGCCTACCGAACCTGGCAGATCTGATAGCCAAGGTCTTGGCCTTCTGTCGCCGTCTCTCCTCTTCGAGAGCTTCCACCTCTTCCATCTGAGCCCTGATCGAAGGGATCCGCTTGGGGCTTTCTGGGCCCCTTGTGCTTCCGGATACTCGGCCCGGCTCGGGTTTGCACGGCTGAGGGCCTTGGATTTGGGGCTTGGAAAAGTTCCCGGTGCATGGAACAGCCCTCGATTCCAAATGAGCAAAGTTGCTACCTTTCATCTTTGGGTGACGGGAGCGGTCGCCATTCGGGCCATTCGACTCACGGGCAGTCTGCCATTTCTTTCCCACAAACGGACAGACACCAACTTGTTCTTGGCAGGATCGATATTGTGCTCGAACCGTCTAGACTGAAACAGGTCTGTGGCGCTTAAGGAACATTCAACAACCGGGTCGAACCATTGACTTGCTTCCCTTCTTTCACCCCTCTTAGGCACATTCCTCCCTTCCCGATGCGCCTTTTTCTGCTCTCCTCATCTTGCTGCTGCTTCTTTTTCCTGCATCTACGCTTGCCATCAAATCAAGCCGGAAGCACCAAGACTCACAATACAGACCATAGCCTTCCAAGACGCAACTGCGGGCACTGGCTTGGATAACTCTCTATGCACACGGGAAGTGTGCGCACATGGAGAGTTCCCATTGATGAGATTGTTGCGACATCTGACATCCATGAAGCAGATAGGGGGCTCAGGTCGGCATTTCTCGAAAGAGCAGGGTCCAACATCATCATAGCTTCAGACCGCAACCAACAGCTGCAAGCGTCCGGTTCAGTTTCTACGACGGTACCAGCATGCAACTTTGAAACCCGAGGCTCGAACACATGAACTATGATGGCAAGCCACACGGGCTGATCAAAAAACAAACACCACAAGCCCCTGAAAGCGTTGAGATCCATGTAGAGCAAGCAACCCAAGGTCTCTGAGGACGCCAAATACGAACAGGCATAGAACCTCCCGACTTGCCCAGACTTCTGCACCGATAAAACCCGGCCATGTGCCGGACCCAACCACACTTCCAAATCCGTGATGGTCCGCCTATAGTGAATGGTGTCTTAGGATATTTCTTGCAGGAAATATCTTGGGACTGAAGCAGCGTCGATTGCACTTAATCTGTCTGCTCGAGTATCATGCGCAAGCAAAAAGTGTCCTCTTGACCTGCTGCTTCATCTTGTCTGCAATCGCCTGCCATGGAAGTAAGGCGTCGGATTTCTGTGCAGAAAGTCTGACGTTTAGCTAGACAGTTCGCAGTTTTTCAAGGTCTCTTTGAGGGGCCAAGGATGGCAGGAAGAGTAGATGTAACATACCTGCTGTAGTGGCCTCTGGCACGCAAGATCTTATCCCTGTGTGACAAGTACTACCCCTCAAAACAGACCTGCCGCACCCGAGTTGCGAAACAAGGCATCCAAATCAACAACAAAAGGAAGTACAACTCGAAATAAAAAAGATGCAAGCCAAGCCCAAAGTTCCTCTAGAACTACCCTCAGGGCAGAATCAGAGACCAGCAGTTCTCCTGTTAATACATCGGCTCCTTTTAGGACAACAGCTGACAGACTAGATTAGCACGACAAGAGAAACCCTAAGCAGTCTTCGTGGTATAAACGTCTCGTATATCCATACTGCAGGAAACATAGCAGCAGGGTTCTGTGTCGCCGTTTCTAGTGGGGGATATTCGGCAGTGGGAGTCCTGCATCTTCTTCTTTTTCTCCTCCTCCATGTCGGCCAAGATGGCTTCTCGCTCCTCTTTGCTCAGAGCCTTCACGAAGTCGATGTGAATTCTGCTTGGGGTCAAGTAGTGTGGAGGAGTGTTGGGAAGAGGGGTTGGGACTCCCGGGACTACGAATAGCAAGTACAATCTTGGGATGCACATTATCTCACTTGTCTCAGCATACGTGCTGTAGGGCTTAGGCACAGTTGGGCAAGGCATATCAGCATGTCACTTGAGCTGTGGACCGAGTGTGAGCAAGACAAGGCCTCAACCGTGTCCACCTTTTTCCTCTCGAACCTCAGCATGCAGTGCTCTGAAAACAAATCCTCATAGTCACAGGAGGCAGCAGTTAAACATGTGATGCACCAACAACTAAGCCCAGGCTTTCCATTGCGCACGACGCCGGCATAGTTCTTGCCTGAAACAAACCGATATCGTTCGGGCTGAAAGTTCGAGATGAGAGATTGTAGAACTGCTGTGTGGATGGAAGAACCACGAAGGCAAAAGCTTGCCACACGATGAAAGAGCCAAGCCCATGCCTCACAGAAAAGACCACAAAATACGTCGCAGCCGAGACTCATACTACTCGGCACGATATCAACAAGCATAGCGACCGCAGCAAGAGCAGGGGCACTACTAGTATGTAGGGGGTGGTATTCGTCGCTTCTGAGTCGATGTAGAAATCTGCCCAGCACGCGTCTGATCTGCAGTGTCACCCAAGCAAGCATGCGGCCTGCATCCTTCTTCTCCAATGCTGGAGCTGATTGAGATGCACCTTGGCACACTGAAACACGGTGACCTTAATAAATTAAATGCGACGAACTGACACAGGAGGTTAAACAGACCAGCCGTAGCCGAAACGTCTAGATCACACACCCCAAGAGACACCCCAAGAGCATGTCCCAATGCATTGAATACACACATACCCAACACTGCGGACTGTCACAACAGGGGGCTACGGAGTTCATCAGCCTTGGCTTCTCCTTTCGGGTCGTCACAACAGCCTTGGTCACCGGCGGAGCTCGTTAGCCTGGGTGCTCTGGCTCATCTCCCTGCATCAATGGGGCAGTTGATGGCTGACGGTACTCCGGCATGCGAACCCAGATGGTGTCGCAGGCATGCTGAGGCTTTCCCTCCATGCGACACTCGTTGCATGGCTCACGTCTTCCTACCTGCAACACCTTCCTTGCCACTGCCATCACCGCGATGCCCTTGGGTCACCAACATCATCATATCGATCATCAAACGCGTCACCACCATTATCAGCGGCATGATAGGTATTGGAAGCAGCGGCATCGTACTGCGATCACAAGACTCACAAGATCTACCTGCATGTCTCGAAGCTCAACCCAAAATCCAAAACCCGAAACCTACAACCCTAAACCCATTTAAAACCCTAAACCCTAGTTTAAACCCAACACCCTTCCGGTCCTTGCCGAACCATGCGGATCCATAGCCGGTGGCCTGGGGCCCCGGACAGGAGACGACACATTGTTTCGGTTTTGGTCATTTACGGGCTATCCTTAAGGGTCCAAGTACTCCTGGTTTGTGGTTGTTAATATCAAGGAAAGGCCCTACAGTACTATAATAAGGAGTACTTGGACCCTCTGGGTAGGGCTTAGGGCCTTAGGGTTCCACGCTGCGAGTTCTAGGGCGCAACGTTATGCATATGAACTTCTGAATCCAAAATGATGAAACCATCACAGACTATCGAAGAAGACTTCCGCCCCTAATTCCAGGAAGCACGACTACTCAAAGAAGTGTTCCTCCGGAAAGCTGCAAGCACGAGGATTGCGCTTCACCCACTGCATCCCACTCTACAGGTTGGCCCTTGGGCTTGGTCAAGTCTACGCAAGCAGACTGGAATATCACTAGTCAATGAGAACAAGGATGTGAAACGCTCAAGTTAAAGCTGCGACAGCCATGCTCTATGTACGAGCGTTGTTTGCATACATGGATTTCGAAGAAACTCAGGCGAGCCCTATCTAGGCTTCTGCTAGCAGCTAAGCTGCTATGAGTGACCCAAGCCCAAGCCCCAGCCAACATTGCACCCTACAAGATCCCTGGTGCAGTGGAACCCAATACGCCCTTGCCCCAGCCCTAGTGAACCCAGTAAAATGTCATAAGCCGATAACCCACTGCAAACCCATAGATACCCTGCTAAACAGTATCTATATCTTATATCTGTATCTAATTATATCTATGTATTATGACACAGATGTAGATATTGTAGGAATGCACGCGTTGCCTCGGCTGGGCATCATCCGGCTTGGGAGGCCTAGGCAGACGAATGACCGGGATGCCTTGGGTCCTCGCTGACAAACTGGACTTTCTACACCTTTGCTTACGTGACATAACTGATGTTTCTAGCGACCTACACTTCGTAGCAATATGTACATATATGCATACACTATGCAATGCATACATACATAATCAGCTTGAGTCAATATCATATACAGGTTCCTTTGTACAGGTGTGCAAATATACGCGTGTGTATACATACCTATATGTATAAAATATAATGTATAATATATAACATATAATATATATTGTATAATTTATAATGTAAAATATATAATATATAACATATAGCATAGTATGTGTATATATATAAGGTATATTATACAATGTATAATATATAATGTATAATAAAATATAATATATATATATATATATATATATACATGTATAAAGTATAATGTATCATATATAATGTATAGCAGATAATGTATAATATAATAAATTGTAATATAAAATATAATATGATATATGTGCATATATATATATATATATATAGTAATAATAATACCATATCATATCATATCATATATATTTATGCGTGCAAGCATGTATGTGTGCATATATAGGTTGTGTACATATTATAAATACATGTGTATATATATATATATATATAGTTTTCTATACATATGTGCTATGTATGTATGGATGGACATATGAAAGGATGTATGTATATCTGTATGAACGTGTGCATGTAGGCAGCTGGGTAGGTAGGTAGGTACATTGAGTGTGTGTGTGTGTGTGCGCGCGGGTTTGTGCATATTTTACACGTTTGTTTTTGAGTCCTTCGTGTTGTGTATACTCATAATGTGTGTGTGTGTTCATCGGCAGCAAGATCTTCCTTTTCCCGCAAGATTTGGTCCTTGCAAGCCCAGCATTTTCCAAGTTTGAGCGGCTTGATTTTAAGGTACATGGCGGGTGCTGGCAAGATCACTGATCTTTGTGAGCCTCGTCAATGGCCGTGACAGTGCCTTGCCTAGTGGCCCCCGACGTTGAAGCCGCTGCAGCCCCTCCTTAGCTCCATGCGACTATTCTAGTCTAGGCTTCTGGGAACACTCAAGCACGCGCAGGCCCTTCTTCACGTCGCTCCATGGTCCATGCTGCCCAGCTGCATCTTCGGGCGGCAGTTCTTCTTGACGCAGCCCGTGCAGGCAGGGCTGCTGTCGCTGCTGATGCACCTTATTAGCGACTATGTCAGAGCTTCGTTAGCTCAAGGCAACACCATGTCGAAGCATGAGAGAAGGTTCCTCACATGGATACCATCTAATTCCACCGAGGGCGCTGGTTGATGCAATTGTCGCGGGAGCAGCCCACGAGCTGGGCCATGCAGCCGGCACAACCCGCTGAGTAGCCTGATACTGAAAGCTCGAAACAACAAGACTACCCAAAATGACACGATAGCTGCTGTTTTCTGGACACATGCTGCCAAGAAGCCCTGCTTCTTCATGCAGTCTTGGGTGCACGGGAAGCCTGCTGCGCAAGAGCGGCCGCAGTGGTTCAATGCCGAGTCGAAGCTCCGCCTGCCCCCGCTCTTCCAAATCTTGAGGTCTGTAGGGTTCTGGCACTTGCCGCCCTCGAGCTCCTCATCGAGCTGCTCATGAGCCTTCACTTCAGCTTAGTCTCGTCTTCGATCGCCTCCAAGTAGTCGACCTTCATACCGCGCAGCTGGTGGAGCTCCAGGCTGCAATCTCCACCTGCAGTGCAGGTGTCGTCAACAGCCATCGCAGCTTCGATGTCCTCGCCACAGGCAGTCGCGAAGGCGAGAAGGGCCACGAAAATGCGAAGGGCCATGGCTTGCCACGGGTTTCTATCAGAGCGAAATGTAGAGCACTGTTCCACTTGCAAAGAAGCCAAGAATGCTTGAGCCGATGCATGAACCCATGGCCCAAATCTTGCCCAGAGGTATGCGCAAGTGGCGAAGCATATTTAACTTTCAAGTTGGAACCTCCAAACAAGGCCAGTGTAGGCCATTCTCTCAGGGGAGGCTGAACACCCTCGCCGGCAGAATCTCTCACCGTGACACCAGAAACCAACCAAAGGGCCCTCAGAATGCACTGGCGCGATTTGCAGAACTGGGAAGCCCGCCCGGCGGATGCCTTGCAGACAGTTCGGATGAATTCGGGAGTCTAGGTGGGGAAATGTGACTTTAAGAGCAGGGTCAAGCAGTTCATGTACTAAGCGGTATCATCCTTCTTGGGGCTCGTCGACTTCAATGCCATATCTAGACTGCAAGTAGAATGAAACCTAAGTACTAAGGCCAAGACTAGAGGTCTTCCCTAAACGGCAGCTCTTCCCTAAACGGCAGCTCAGCCCTCCCTCCCCACCTCGGTGCCACCCTTGTCAGCCTGCGCAGTCTTGTCAGCATCTGCTTTGCCAGGCTTCCTGACAGACTTGAAGCAGCTTGCAGGGCGTAGACTACGTACAACCAGTGTTGAAGATCATCGAGAGCACAGGGTGTAATTCTTTAACACATAGTACAGATCGTGAACGTCTACATCTTCACTCATGGGTCTACAGCCTTCAGATCTTCAGAGGAGCAGGTACGTAATGTTGTTGATTTCCGTGGGCCATTGCCACTTACCGGATGAGGTATCTGGAAGGACCATCTTCAGGCGTATGAGCACGGCTACTATAGGGGTAATTAGCTAATTATGTAGACCCCTATATAGTACATGGCTCAAGGGAGAGTCGAGTCTCGGGTGCATTGCCATGAGAGCCAGCACAAAGTTTACGCATACTTTGCTGACGCTTGACCTAGGCTCCCTGGTCTCATGGCCCTCCCTCACTCAACCTGTACTTCTACAAAGTTGCGCAGCTTCCAGGCCCTCATCTGACCTGCAGAACCCTAACTCAACCCTAAATTATTCGCTCAACACGTTTGAAAGCCCCAAACCTCCGCAACTACGGGGAAAAAGAGATATGTCCCGAAGCAGCCTGCTGGAAGCCTTGGACTTCGCAGCGGCCTCCTGCAACTGAGAAGGCTTCTGGGGATAGTAAGCTCCATAAGTATACTGGTCTACTCTGCTGGCAGTATAGCACAAAAGAGGTCTCGAGCATAATGTTGTGCTTTGCTGTTTCGGCTTGTAGAATAGAGGGTTTGTCGGGGGCTCGGAGCTGACACCGTGGTTGTGCCTTTTTTTATTCCAGTCGAAGTGCTAACTATGGGGCTCATATCGACCGCTGCTCTACAAAAAGCCTAAAAATGTTCATCTGGTGGTGCATTTCATCCTCATTGGTAGACCAGACATGGAATGCTGCTAGTATGAAGAGGAAATGGGCGTGGGACTTAAGCAGTTTCCACGGTGTCAAGATGCGGTTGCTGAGGTGGGTTCCGAAAGCCTAAACAGCGGACATTTTGCATGGTCCGCGTTCCTAAAGGCTCGGGCTTCGAGTGCAGCCCTGGGTCTAAACGCCCTCCAGCCCCGACATCAACGTACCAAATGCCGGATATGTCGAGAACCTACATTGTTACATGCATTTCAGAACCCAGACCTTCTGGACTGAGACATAAATTGAAGGCAACAGTTCTTGCGAGCGCACGCCTTTCTGGCCTGGGGTGTCCGAGCTAAAAGCAAAATCCATGACATGGGAGTGCAATTATGTGGAGCGCAAAGCCTTCCAGATGCCGTTTGAAGCACAAGGAGCCCAAAAAGCCGAAATCCTTGCTTGAAGAAGGAACCCTCCAAACTTCCTGAAGCCCCGACCCGCTGAAAACCCCCAAAGACTAGTAACGGGCTCCTCTTTGGCCCCAGCTTCGGACCTGAGCCCCACAATGCTGAGCCTATGGCGGGCATCGATTTACCCGGAGGCCCCAAAGTAGTTCCTTTTTGGGGTTACCTTATAGGATTCTATATATGAACCCCAAAAAGGAACTACTATGGGGCCTCTGGGTAACGACTACCAGTACTGCTGTTAAAACGTTATGATGCTTTGCCCTTGTTTTCCTACCGCTGTTGCTGTCGTTCTCTGGCGACTGGTACCTCATACTTATATCATAAGAACTGGTGTCAACGCCATGTAGTCCGATTCTTGTCACAACTAGGGCTGCAGTGAATAACTGAAGTCATTGAAGGGACCTTCTGGGATGCGCATCTTACGTACACGCCACCCTGCCGTGCACACCACAAGTAGGTAAACCGAAGCGCTACCCTTAAACGGAACGCACATCTCCTCTGAAGCCGAAAGCTGAACCGAGAGCATGGCTTCTCCTTCTTCGATGGAGACGCGCCTCTGCTGCCTGGAATGTTTGACATCTTCCGAGGAAGTTTCTCGCTTGGAGATAGCATCTTCAGCATCTTCGCGGTATGCAGGTCCAGGAGTACACCAATATCACTACCAAGTCTTTATGATACAGTGTTGGGTACTGCCCTGATTCCCTCGAGCCAATGCCAACAAGACCCATCATGAACTTTGAGAGGTTTCCGATCTGCTGGATGAGCTACACAGAAGCCGGACTGCAGATGCTAGGCCTGGCTTGGGCGTCGGCGACGAGTCCGCGGACTCTGCGGCACCTGAGAAGAGATATTGAAACCAGTGTTGTCAACGGCTGTTCTTTCTGGTTCAGTGAGACCAGGGACCACTCACTGTGAAACATCAAAGTGCTCCCCATGTTTTCTCTGCGAGACACTTCAACACGACACTGCGCCAGAACTGTGCTGAAGCACCTTTGAAAAATACCCAGAACCTTCCTGGCAAGCCCTGAGGCCTTATTGTCTTGATTTTGCACCCCACAATACCGTAGCCCGCCTTCGCCGCCAGTGCCTTTCTTGTCCCTGCAGGGGCCAGGAGTCATCCGGATCACAAGCCCCATAATACATCCATGTTTATAGTGCCCGGCGCACAAACTTTAAACCTGAAGCCACATGTCAAAAATCCCGAACCCTGACAACAGCAACGACGAGCCTAAACGCATTACCCCAAACTCTTAACACTGAAATCGGAATCCCGATTAAGCGTATGTTAGCCATGATGACGAAGTGGATGGCTCGAACGATGGCTTAACGCGCACTTTCGCCTGTTGCAGGCACTTGTGTGAAACTACCTCGGCTTTTTAAGTCTAGCCCAGCGTTGACTGGTATCATGATCATTGCCTCCTGCGCTAGGGTGAGTCATGCACGTGATTATGATGATGATGATGATGGTGTCGATCATCAAAGCTCCACCCACAGCTTTTGGCACCAGTAGTAGAAGCACTGTCAGACTTACTTGCGATGCAGGGTTTTGCTGATCAAGATACCCAGTCCAAAGCCACAAGCATGCCTGGGTTGGGACGCTGGGCGTGAAGCAGACCTTGCTTACAAAAGAAACGAACATGCCACTATGCCTGCTCACTCGGTATAAGCCTGTCTGGCTTACTGTGCTAAGATCAGGTTGAACTGTCGCAGACAGCACGGTTTGTGAGAAAGCCATTGCGCTGCCATGCAGCACCTGAGCTCCTGTGGTGCTGGGTCAGGGACTTTGGCTTCGCCTGGCTGGGTGCTGCAGACGGCTTGCGTTTGAGCTGAGGGGTTTGAAGGTTTAACAGTTTAACGCTTTGGGTCAGTTAGTTAAATATCGCATGAACGGCGGGATCCGGATTTCGGATCCAACCAAGCAGGTCAAGAAGAAGACTCTTTCCGAATGTCTCTGCTCTCTCTCCTTGCGACTTACGGTACTTCGGCAACCTCTCTCCGAAAGATAGGCATCCTGCAAGCAACCCGCAAGCCCTCGCAACGGACCCCTGATGCCTTTGACCGTGGGAACATCTTCTCGGTGCTTGCATACGCCAAGCCATGCAGCTTGCAATAGCAAAAGGCTCGGACAGTAGCTGGGGCAAGGATTGTGGCATTAATCATTAGAGGCTGCAGGGCTAAAGATTTGCAGGTTGCATAAGTCAAGTGCGAAATGTGCAAGCATCAGAAAGATGGCCTTCAAGGCAGGTTTCCATCATGCCGAATCCGAAACGCATTCTCTGAACTAGGAAGCCTTCAAGACCGAGGACTAAGGTTCACAGACACAAAGCTCCTCTTAACTTTGCATGCCCAACTAACGTGGCAATTTAACAACCGAAATCCTTCCTTCGCAAAATCCCAAGTCGCTGAAACAGATCCAAAATCCCAGCAAAAAAACAAACCTTGCATCACCGGCCTCCTCGCTACCTGGCTCACCTGCAGGCCTGCGTAGAACTAACAGGATGCAACGTTCCGAATGGTGCCTGGAAAGGCGGTGAGAATTAAATGGGCATGGCAAGTACATTGACCAGGATCGTCCTCATGATCATAGTGAAACCAGCATTTTCATAGTCATGTCTGCTTTTCATAGTCATGTCTGCATCGGTCTGGGGCAAGCCTTGAAACTGAGTCAAAACCAACGAAACATGTAGTAGTGATAGTGCCGACCGAGAACGACTGATTTCCCTCGGGTCGTGGTACCCACAATGCATGTTGTGGGTCTCATTGCAACCTGGATCGATGCAGTCGTTATCATGGTCGATGGGCAGGTTAGGTGGTGTCGTGTTGACTCGTCGTAGTGGCTACGACCGTGAAAGTGGGCGTGATGATCATGCTGACTATGATGATGATGATGATGGTACTGGTCGCTTAAGGCCGACAAAGAAAGCACATGGGGGATATGAGCTTAGACAGCATGTGTGTTTTGGGTGCTTTGTGCTTTTTGAAAGCCCGATACCCGAGGACCCGAAGTGACGCCCTAGTGAATGCGTCGAATGTGTAGACTCTTGGGGCCCTAAACACAAACCCCAACGGTATGGACTGTCCAGATTCCCTCTTACGGTCCCGCCTTTCGTTCTTTGCCTTGCTTTTTGCTGAAGGCGCCTCCGCAGCCGACGTATGGTTTAAGGTGCTTTCGAAATTTTGGGTGTGGAGATTGGTGCACAACGTGGACAATCGGCAGCAGTGGTGCCTGGGCTCGGGGTTTCGCCGTGCGAAGGGATACGTGCAGCTTAAGCCGTGGGACTGTGCGTTCTTAGTTGGGGCATTACCTCTTCCGATTCTGAGTTCGTAGTTACGCTACATGATAAGGTGCGGTATACATCCAGGAAGCCAATGACTCCTGCCTTGGAGGCTACCCCACACCATTTCCAGCTGAACAGAGATCTACGCCCTCATCACCTAGTTGTATATTTATGAACAAGCATCAAGTGACAAGGTTGGGGGTGCCGGACCCTGAATCCGCTGCACAAGCTCTTAACTCAAACCGGTCTTGGAACCTGCGCTGCTGCCGGCTCTTCCGCTGCGGATTCGGGCAGCCTGACGTGGTGACATGATCCCATGAGCACATCTCCCACAAACACTCTGAGCTGGGATGAGCGAAGGCAGGACATCAGCCAGGACAGCACACTTTGTGAATTGACAGGCGGCTACATCGACTACTTATATACCAGTAGGGTCTTGGATCAGTGACTCGCGCGGCCTCGACTCCTTTTTGACGTCGTCCTTGCTCCTCCTGCATCAATAAAGATAGGAAGCGCTTCGGTGCAAGGAAGAACACGGTGGTGGAGGAAGCACATGTGCAGGAGCCTTCCTCGCATGCCCAACCTTTAGAACCTTTCAAGATCTTCGAGGTGAAACTGTTTAGACTGCACTACTTCATGCCCCGGAATCCATGACCCCCTAGCCTGAAACGAAAACTTCCGAGATGCCGCAATCGAAGCATGCATTTTGATGAAACCTCCTTACCTTCCTCTTCGAACAACCCGTGCTCCATCCAGGAATACTTCAAAACCGACCAAAACAGGTATAAGATGCATGAATCCTGAAAGGCCTTTACGGAGTATGGGGTTCAACATTCACACCTTAAGGTTTTGCGTTGCGCAACAGAACTTCTGGTCGACTAGACGGTCCTCTGCGCTGAAGTTGGCTTTTGTGACGCCTGCAGGGTCTCACGATACGCTCCGAAATAATATAGGGGTCTTATAATAATTACCTATACTATGTTTTTTTTTTTGGGGGGGGGGTCCCTACTATAGATATAGTATAATATACCCCAACCCTATTCTAATTATTAAGCCCCCTATATTATCGGCAATTCTTGTCGCGGATTCTCCGGGTCTGCTTGCTGCGCACGAAGACGCTTCAGGTTGCAGCTCCAGCCTTGGAGCCCTCCGATCTGGGATCCTGCCACGCAGGAAGGGTTAAAGCCTTAGGGTTTTAGGGTTTAGGGTTTGGGGTTTATAGGGTTTGGGTACAATTCCTCACTACCATGCGCTAGCCAGGTCGTTGTCTTAAAACGTTGAAACATACTCAAAAGTGCATGCGTGGCACTTGCGGAGCCGATGAAGTCTCACAGCAATGCAGCTTGCCCACACCCCTCCAGGCCTTGGAGGGGTTCAAGCGGGAAGGAGCCTGTTCACCGACAAACACGTGTAGGAGGCTAAGCAGTGCATCCGATTCTTTGACTTCAGCCCGCCAGTCCAAAACACAGGCTGTACACGGTTTGGACTAGGCCTGCGGACAAACAGCCACGTCGTCAGCAACAGACCGAGCTCTGCCAACACATCCGCTAGAATAACGAATCGAGACCAAGAGGGGTGCGGACACAGGTCGACAGGAACAGTCCCAAGAAGACGGCTGCAACCTCAACGATTGTGTCGACGACAGTCATTTCCTGCTCTCTTCGATGCCCCAATTCTCGACCGAGCCCAGAGGCCGAGCAAGCAGGGCCCCCATCTAAACACAGCAAGGCAGCATCAACCCGAAGCCTTGAACTCTCAACCCTACAAATCAAGCAATAGCCATCTTGATGCTACTCTCAAAACCAGCAATCTTAAGAAAATGTCGCGATTGCAACAGCAATCCAAGAACTCCTGAACCCTAAACCCTACAACCCTTATGACCTTCGGTACTGCACGGGCAGCTGGCCTTGGAGCCAGAAGCCTTCCTGGTGAGAGATCAGAAAAAGGTAGGAGCCAGAAGACAAATGTGTAGGACAAGGCTTGAGGGTTTAGGGTTTGCATTCATAGTGCTGCTGCCACATTCTTATTTTGTCTATAACTGTGACATCGCCTCTAGATCGAAGTACTCATGTTGTCCCCAAACCCTGGAATTCAAACCACACCTGACTTCTCTGCCCCATCTACCCGTCGCTTGCTTCTTGGCCCGTCCTTGGGCCAACGTCGTCTCTCAAGAACTGATTTCCTCGTCGCCGGGCTCTGGTGGGGGGGGGGGATATTTTTCGAGAGGCCTAGCCGTCAAACTCAGGGTTGAAGGTGCGGGGCTCAGGTGTTCACCAGGGTTTCGTCTCGGAGTTCTGGATTCGGCTCCAAGTTCAGAGGCATTCCTTTCATCTTCGGCATTGTGGCATTTGGATGATGGATGGTCGCTTCGGTGCCTGGGCATGTGAACTTAAGGTGCATACACTGAGAGCCGGACAACCTTCAATTGAGCACCACACTGAAGTCAAAACCGGCTTTTTGACAAGATCGTTTGGGAAAACTGATTACTTGATTTACTTGATTCTTTCAAAAGGGCATGCAGATGGCAGGGAGGTTTGGGGCAAAATGGAACTTTAATTTGCCCGTTCGCTCAAGAAGGCCGGGATTCGGATACACCTGACAACAAAAACTCCATGAGTATACCCTTCCAACCCTAGCCGCCGTTTCCGCCTTGGATGGTACTCATCGCCGAAGCAAGATCTGCTTCGAGTTCCTCCGCGTGGTGGACGAAACTTGTTTGCTGTTTGATGCAGGAAACCTGTCGAACAGCAACACGAACACCAATGTATAGCAGATTTCGCACAACAAACTGTACCCATACTAACTATTGCCGCGAGAACGCAGCACGAACCAGTCCTAATCATGATCGCCATCGTACATTGGCGAGAACTGAGTCGGCCCAGCCTATTCCATGGTGGGGCTTGAAATTCTAGCCCTGCCAGTTTTTGTGCGAGGACGAAGAAAAGGTCCTCCAAGCTCAGCTGCAGAGCAGACGTACTGCCGTTCTTGACGAAGTACTTGTAGTCATCGAAGCTGGGATTTGCCAGGAAGCAGACCTTCCACGAAGGGCTTCAGTGCAGACAGGATGATAAGATACTTCTGGACAATACCGCGTTCGCTGCGCAGCCGAAGACCCCACATATGTCTCTGTCACTAACGAACGGCACTTTTTCGGACCGCATGAGAATCTTCCAATTTGTTTTCGTCATCCGATGCCCTCAACCATAGAGGGCGATTGGGTATCGTTTGTCGTGTTGACGGCAGGGCACTTCATAGCTCTGGCATAGCGATCTTGATGCCCATAGAGCCCAAATAATCAGGTAAAGGTTTCGGCTAAGGCTACCCTAAAAGTCTCAGAAACCACCATGAAAGCCCTGATGAGGCCATTGTAAGACCTCCTAAAGCCGGGCCTCCACCTGCACCGTGTCTCGGCCGGTGGCCGTGTATTCAAACCAGCCTTTGATGGGCCAAAGAGCCTGCAGAAAATGAGGGATTTCGCGGCTTTCGTGTGTAGGGTTGAGAAGTCACAGGGTTTTTTTGTTTTGATTTTTGCGATTGAGGCAACGGACTGTTAAAGCAGAAGCGGAGGTGCAGCAAGGAAAGCAATATTGACAATATTGAGGATTGCAATCACCGTCGCCACTGCGGCGGTGCCATATGCCCTGGTGAAAGAACAGTAGTCGGCTTATATTATGATGTCTTCGGCTTCGTAAAGCACTGTTGTACATTTGCGTTTCATCCAGACCCGTCACTGCCGTGCTTATTGACCAACGGAGCTACACATGCAAAAGGGGGTTCTAGCATGCTAGACGCTTGACATGTTAGATCTCACGGACGGACCTCCTCCCGCAACCGCTCGACATGCCGGCGGGCAAGCCAGGCACGCCATTCAGTCTGCACGCGGCGTAGCTTAGGGGTTCCTCGGGATGCCTACGATGTAACGAGGCGTAAATCAAAACCTCGCAGGGTCTGGTCTGGGTTTGATATCGGCAGGCCAGACCTGAAGGCGATCTACCACTAAATGATCAAAGTTTGGTCTCGGATCTCGTAATACTTACAATATCTTGGGATTTGGAGCCTTTGAGAATTGAAGCCGTTTTGTTGCACTCGTTCTTCGGGGCCGAGGGTAGGATGGCAAGGCTGCAGAGATTGAGAAGTGTCAGGTGCTTGTGCGAGGCTACCACGGACTACAACCAGGGAATGTGGTTGCAGGACGGTTTGGTTTTGGGCGAAGTGCTGCGACAGCTAGACTGACAACATCGCGTGATCGCTGCACACTTACTTCGACTAAGCACAGCCCCCCGGAAAGCGTGAAGAATGCAGTGCGCGAGGCTTGGATCTAATGATGTGCCTGTACTGTACAACACCACAGCCTGAGTGTCCCAACCGGGAAGGTGAAAGGGGCAGACGCAGAGTTCAAGCCCTGCAGAACAAGTCGCAGCGCCGCCAGCTCCCAGCCCTTGAATTCTCCGAACCTTACACCGCAAGACCCTACTTTGGCACACAACCCTACAGAATTCCAGAATTTGTGAACAAGGATGGCCTGGATCATGGTGGCCGCAAACATCTTGACATTGTTGGTGATGCCAATATGAAGATAGCCCTCCAAGGCTTGGGTTTCATTCCCTTGTCTTCGGGTTCGGAGTTCAGGATCTGACCTTGATAGCAGCAGGTTTATAAGCTCTGCTGGACGAAAGCTTGAAATTCATGCCGTGGATCGACCCTGTCTCTGTACGAACTAGAGTTTATAACTCTGGTGGGGCTACACGCAAGAATCAAACACGAACCTCAGGCAAGGTTCGTCAACCCTGGCGGAGAACGGCTGTTGGTGTCCGGCAGGATGGTCATACAATAAGTGAATGGACCAGTGCTAGTCAGGACCGTTCAGGCCTGGAGACTTGAAATTGGGATAATGAAGAAGCCTTGAAGTCCATCTGCAGCACTTTCAGGCTGGCGGACGCAAACCCGTGGGCTACTTACAAGCGCGCTGCGTGCTCCATAAGCCTCCTTCGCTACAGGGGGCCGACAGGCATCTGAGTTGCTTGGAGCTGCAGCACAGTACAGTAAAGGCTTGCAGTTTCCGAGGGAGGTCCCGACAGTTCTCGACAGGTCTGTCCAGTCTGTACAGTTTAGTTCATGCGGTGGGCCTGGGCCAGAAATCGCTTGACGAAGGCCTGGCAGCTGTGATGCAGGCATCAGGTTGCAAGCAATGGATTTGAGCGCCGGTCGCCCGAGCCCAACGCTCCCAGCACGACCTGCAAAACCACTGAACTTCCTGCCTGCACGGACTTGATGCTGTCGATATTGCTTTCCAGTGCAGCCTCCATCCAACGGTTAGGGCTTCATCATGACAGCCATATCCTGAAAGTGTGTGCCCTGGTTCAGCCACTCCCACCCAGTCTGACAAAGAACCGATCATGCACTGAACTGTCTGAGACACGGGCATTTCGCTTCTCAAAAATGAGATTCCGTCCTTAGATTAAGATTATGGCCGGATGTGCTGACGGAACTAAGCTGAAGGCTCTGATCCGCCATTACTGCTCCTAGCACTGTAGCAATGCTACATACCGTTGACGCATGCTCTTTCAAGGGCTCATTGACTAGGACGTTAGGGGCTCTTCCTGCCCATCCATCCGATGGACACAAGCAATCATCCTTAGACAGAAGACCTTCCGTCCCCGACTCGTTAGAAGGCTTGCAGTCGTTGGGTTATGTGTCAAACATGGCCCCCGCAGCAACCTCATCAATGAGGCTCCGGCGACGCACACTGTAGCCTCGAGTATGGCCTGAATGCAGACAAGCTCACGGTAAGGGTTTGTAACTGTGTTAGGACTTTCGGTTCAGAGTCAGCTCCACCACCCTAATTATGACTAGAGTGAGTTGGCTGGGACCATCGTCCTCACTAGTGTGATGCACGGCAGCCATTCATGATATTGATGTGCACTTACTTTGGTTGCTATTCGGCAAGAGAGCTGTCAGTGCCAGTAGTAGAACTACCGTGCTCGCCGCGATTATCATGAATCGCAACTCTTTGTTACTCGGTCATCAACGAGGCGGATGGTGTATCCTAGACTCCAGGCTCAAGGAGAGACTCCAATCTTGGACCCGAAGCCACAGTTCAGACAAAAGCGGCAGGACGACATTTGCACCCTCCTGATCGCCAGCAATGCAAATCTCATCTAGTCAGACTCCTATGGAAGTTTAGGGTCCAGACCAACGAACTGTTCAACCAAGGCACGCTGAATGGTAATCGCCGCAGCTTTCCTTCTGTCCACTTCCTGCAGCAAGCTCTGCACTGCTTGTCAACCCAGAGGAGCTCGCACTCACTTCAACTTCAAGCGCTTAAGGACCCAGAGAGCCCGAGACGCCTTAAGAAAAGGAAGATTCCTCAGGCTCACCCTTGATCGTCGCAATCCGTGAAGTCTCTCAAGAAACCAGTTTTAGTCTGAGGGGTGACACGAAAAGCTCGAGCCCAAAGCCCGACCTCGCTAACAGTTGCAACATCATCCGGAAACCTGTCAAACTCATGAGATGATACATCGGAATCCGTGCATGCCTCCAGCAGTCGTCGTGATGTATTCACCACACCTTCATACCATACCTAGCTGAGAAGTACCTGTGAGGCCGGTGCCAGATGATACCAAATAGTGCAACTCCCGTTCCAAGAACCCTGCATTTTGCTAACACTGGCTGAGTTAAAGAACCGGCTGCAATAGCGTTCGGAAGCAGCTGCCGAACGTTGCGATGCGAACAGCCTTCGCATTTCTGCAGCTACTGAAGGCAGCCTTTGTCTACAAAACAAAATAAAGAAGTTGCTTCAAGGGACCCCTATTTAGCCCTATTTGCAACACTCACAAGAAACATCCTTGAGGCTGAACTCCACCATTCCCTCCACGGCGCTTCTGGCGATCTCGGTTGGCAGTAGCGTTCACAATACTGGCGCTACCGACCGCATTGACAACATGAAGCCCCTGACAGACGAAGCCTAGGATTAGTCTCCTTCACACTCGTACGTCTAGAGTGCGACTATCTGTCATGACACGGCCCCAAAGGCTGGACCGGAGGTAGCATTGGAATTGAACACCCTTGCGTGCCATAAAGGCGGTGAACAAGTTCGTCTCAAGGGCTCTGGCTTTCTTCAGCCGCGTCGTTCTTATCCTTGCCAGATGGCCTCTCGGGTGAAGGTGCTGCTGCTGCCGTAGCTATGTACCTTCTGTATCCTATCAAATCCAGTAGCAAACCCTAAACCCTGAACCCGTGTTGGCCTCGGGCCAGTCGCTGGCAGTGGACAATGGCCATGACCTCCCAGTTGCTGACGCCCACCTGAACAAGAATTCGCGGGCTTCATGCATGACACACAAAGTACTGCACTTGCTATTGTTGCTTCACTACTTAAGCTAGGTTCGGACAAGTGCGTTTCACACAGCTTCCCCATAAACAGCTGATCCATAGGCCAAGCTCAGCGTGAGGCAAGCAACTTAGAAAGTCATGTCAGAGTGCAAGGCTGCTCCTGTATATTCCTTCTCATATCCCCACATGTGTCGAAACAGAGATTCTGCGCCTGACACTGAACTAAACCGATTCTTCGGAATGTCTATTCGGAAAGAGCGCCTTCCTTCACAACCCGACCGAAAGCTACCAAACCAATCCGTACACCCTGAACACCGCTTCTTTGGGGGATGCCAAACTAAATTAATATCACGCGGCCATAGTCAGGCCCCTCTGTTAAAGCTAGCCCACCTTCTTGAAGATGTCAACAAAGTTGGTCTTTTTCTCGGCCTCGGGCTTCTCCTCGGCACCTGCACAATCTCTGGACGTGGTCAAGAATCTTCGAAAGCTGCCGAGGCACGGACAAGAAAGTGCACAGACAAACACGAAGAAAACCATCACCTCCGATAAGCCGAACATCATATCCATGAAAGTTAGGCCGACAGGCCTTCTGCACTGCCCCAAGCTGCCTACGACTTTACTCCGCATTTCGATGGGCCTGGGTCCTCATCCTCCCAGGGCGCCATGAAGACTTGCCTTCAGCACTTGGCCATAGGATTTATAAGGTTCATCGGGTTTATAGGGTTTAGGGAGGTTAGGGGTTAGGGAGTTTAGGGGTTGGGGTCTTGTTGGGGCCTTTGGGTTTAGGGGTTGGGACCTTTGGGTTTAGGAAGCTTAGGGGTTAGGGAGTTTAGGGGTTGGGGCCTTTGGGTTTAGGGGTTGGGGGTTCAGGGACATGGAGACAGCGCTCCGGGGGAGCTTTTTGCCTTGCTTCGGGATCAAACCACCTTCACCCCAGGACCTACTTAAAGGATCACGGCACTTAGTAATTGGGGTTATAAGTAAGGTAACTACAGTTATAATTGCTTATAGCCCCAACTAAGGTACTTTAACCCCACTTACTGAGTCCCATCATCCTCCGAGTAGGACTCGATTGTGACATGTCTGGGGCTGCAGGTGCGGCTGCCTCGTATCAGATGTTGAATAATCATAGGTCATCACAGACCCAATTAACACGCAACAACAAGCACAGCAACGGAAGCCACCGGAGAACGTGCCGGAACCAACAAGAAGCTCTAAACTCTGTCCAAGTGGCCAGGACCATGGCAACATTTTCGACGACTGCTTCTCGCGGTTCAGGCTAAAGACCACCTGCAGGTGCAGACCTTAAACCCTAACCTAAACCCTGACAACTGGTTGAAGCACTGGAGCTTGGAGAGGTGGGACTCGTTGCTTGCGCAGGCTTCGCTGTCAGGAAACTTGGCAAAAGCTTGGGTAGATGGAATTCATTCAAAACACACCCGAAGTTCAAGTCAGGTCCTGGGAATCCCGGAAATGGTGCCATGGCGAGCATCTGATGTCAAAATAAAGGAATCCGACTTGCAGACAAACAGCAAGATGCTCGAAATCTTGAACCCCAACTCGTCCTATCAAAAATACCTGGCGACAATACGTCGACGTTCATCTTCACGCGTGATGATGATAGCCACGCCGGCTCCAATTTCGAAGGGTAACATATTGCTGTCAGAGCAGACTGCAATGGAGGACCAATGCAAATCTGCCTGGACGGGCTGTAGGGTCAGCGACTTTTCGTAGAGCTCCTTCCTGAGGAGGAAGATGCGGGCCTGCCACTGTGCATGCGCATATAAGAGAACGGAGTATTGAGCTTCAAGATATTCAGGGATTGGCCCCGACGTTGTAGCCAAAACGGACGTTGTAGCCAAAACGCTTAGACAAGGCTGCCGTGTAGCAGACTGTTGTGGAGTCGCAGGCGGAAGTGCTGTCAGTGTGTCTGTGCTTCCCCTAGTATCAAACTACATGAGCCTCGGCAGAATCATAACCGATTAGCATCCTTTTCATCTTGGTCATTGACGGCCGTCATCACCATGCAGCCCTACCACATCCACGGGCATCCTATCAGCAAGTTCAGCACGAATCATCATGCCCTTCTCCATCTTCATCATCATCACCATCAACACCACCACCATCATCATCATCATCATTATCATCATCATTATCGTCATCTTTTGCTGCTACAGTGCTACCTTCGTGCAAAAACTCGTCCTCGTCGCCGAGTCAAAGCCACATGGGCCAAACCAAGCCTAAACCTTCAACTCAATCCATGACTGCCCCCCTCCCTTGCCCTTGCAAGCCACCTGCCGCTGGATTGTGCTGATGCCCATGGCATATCTGATGAGCTTGCGGCGGTTGACTTCGCGCTTGGACAAAGCCATGCGAACTGCGACGGCAACAGAAAGCGAGCTTCAGGGCCGCATATCGACTATTCAGAGACTGATATCTAGAGTACAGGCTGTGGGGCAGCAGACTCTCTGATCAGGACTGTAGCTGTCTGCATGGGAGCAGGGTGATCCCTGTGTTGGTTGCATCATGGTCGAGGCATGCCCGGCCAAAAAACTCGTGCAAGGACTTGGCATCTGAGCCGCACCGGGTCTCTCTTCTCCCTAGCCTACAACATCAACGGACCTAAGCTGGACATGCTGCACACGAGCCCTTTAACGAGAGTAGGGGCGGAGAAGGTCTCGTTTGTTCCCGGAACTGTGGCTATGTGGCTTCCTGTTTCGGAGGGGTCTTGGGCCATTGGAGGGTATGAGCACCAAGGCAGCGAGATGACCAAGTGTAACTGAGCATTACTGATTGACTGATATAAAGGTAAAGCAATCACTATCATTGCAAATATTTACTGATGTATAGTTGCTCGCAAGGCTATTGTGAAAACCCTTGCTGCTACCACGAGCCGTCGCGCCAGGACTCCTAGTCCTTTGGTTGCATGGCCTCCACTCTGGATCGTAATGGCGCTGCGCAGAAGGCACTTGTAGCGCTCCTGCTATACATCATTGGGAGCAGCTTCGATCAGCACAGTCACGGAGATCGGCAACTATCCAATCTAGTGTGCTTCGAACTGCTATCTGTGGTATGATATTCCTCATGGGGAGTTTCGTGAACTCGAAAGAAGACTCTCGACATTACTATTGAAGATGGGGAGAACCTGACTAGCCAGCTTTGGGTGCAGGCGTGCAGGGCCTCCTCCTCTTAATACTACCATTTCAATTCTCCTACATATCTGCTCTCGTCTAGCAACACTACTTGTTGAGAGCAATGGTCGCTACTGCGTTACTGCAGGGATTTAGCCACCAGCTAATTTTTAAGGAGCTGGACACTAGCTGCTGCACGAACCACCACGAAGTGCTAAACAACCATCGTGCTCCCTGTCCCTCAACCTGGCCTTCTCGGCCGCTAAAGAGGAAACGTACTGCCGATCTCGGCAGCCGCGCCAAACCCTGGCATGCAGCATGGGATGATCAAGGCAGAGCTGTTCAAAATAGCCTACACTCTCCGTAGCTGCAGCTCTTCAGGATGTCGGTTCTAGAGTGTGGAAGCTTCGAGTACGGCAGTGCCAAACAAACTTGTAGCAGATTCTACGCACGAACTGTGACAGCAAGCCACACAATAGATGTTCACGATTGAACATCCAGGCTGCAAGTGAGCCCTAGACACTGACATCCAAACTTCATGCGCTCTGCCCTGCCTCTGGATCTTTGTGGCAGCCGTGTGCAGCCTTTCCTGCTTCTTTCGTGCCACTTTTCTCCTGCAGCACGACAGGAGCAAGACTGTCTGCATTAGCACATGCACACATCTAGCTGTTCTCTATATATGCACTATGCATGTGTGTGTGTGTGTGCCGTTCTACCTTTGCCTTTACGTCGTTTGTATGCGTATGCATGTGTGCATGTATGCATGTATGTATGTAACGTACGTAGGTATGTATGTATGTGTATGTCAGTGTATGTATGTATGGCGTGCGCAGCCAAACACGCCGAACACAGACGACTATTCCTATCCAAATCCGGCATGCAAAACCCTCAGCAGCCCTGAATCTCAACCCTTCCATGGCCAAGCTTCACGATTGACAATGAAATCGAGAAAAAACGTTCAAGCCAACCGGAGAAATGGACCATGCAACGCATCCGGTCTACTACAGCTTTATGCTTGCCTTGTCCACCTACAAGGCCACAACACATCGCGTGCCCTCCCTTCACCCAGTGCCTAGCCAGCCAGATCCGGGCCATAGCCTGAATCTTTGTCATGACCTGGCCGATTAGATGCAGGCAAAGCCAACATGCAGGAAGCCCAACCTAGACTTGCGCATTTGTAGTTCCGGTTTTGGGTGACGTTTTCTGCTCTCATGCTGACATTAACGGCCTAAGTTGCAGATGCGAGGTGTGGGCTTGTGGCAGCACACTGTTTGTGTCGTCTTCCCACCTTGGCCTGTCAAGACAGGTGCCACCCCTGCAAGTCTAAGCACCCTGCCTAAAACCCAATCTACCTCAATACTGACACTGCGGGTGTCGCTGGACTCGACAGCTCAGCATGTGTGAAGTTTGGGCGATGTGCTAGCTAGTAATCACAATAACGCGACAGCCCCAAACCACAAAATCCTCAGATTGAACTCCGCAAACCAAACCCATGAACCGTGGTAACACGCGTCGTATCAACCGGCAAGACCCCCAAAGCCACGTTTCGAGGTAGATACTGCAAGAGCTGCCTGCCCCCACACAAAGCAACAAAAGCGTCAACAACACTTTGAATATCCACAAACCACCCAAAAAGAAGGACTCCAAAGCATAAAACGACATGGTTCAGCTAAACCTTGTGGCCAACACATGCATACAAGACCTCTCCCATCCCGGATTCCGTGGAAACCCTATCTACGATTCTGCACCACAATCATTTCAACGGCGTCAGTAGCGCCTTTAAGCATGGACAATGGATCAATCGAACATAGACAGTATAAGTACGGTCTTTATTTGTTGGGGCTCTATTGTCTTTCTCTCCACCCAAAGAACACCGGTCTTCCACAAAACGGTGCCTTGCTAAGGTACAAGCGATGCTTCACCAAGGGCCTCGGTCGTACATGCATTTCATGGCTCTTGGCAAGAACAGCATCATGACTTGTGCCTGGCCACATGAAACGGCTTCAAGTTTCCGAGGGGGCCGAAACCGAAAACTCCGAGGTAATTGAGGTCTGTCGGGGTTGGCGGAGGTTCCGCACAGTTTGAAAGCTTGGGGGCATCGCGAGTTGAGGTTTCGGGCTCAGGCTGCTGTTTTCGGGGTCTAGGTTGGAGAGTTCCGGTGCCGGGATCGGGGGCGCCTCGGCTTAAAGGCTTACGCAGTCCAGGTTCGTGGCCTAGGGATTTCATTGACTTGGGTGTTTAAGTCAATTTGGCACCTCACCAGCTGCTGAATAGCTGCACTTTTGCCGGGGACTCTAGGCTCTAGATATGAGATCGCATGCAAAGAGCAGGTCCAGCTCCAAGAATGCAGGTAACATGACTTCCCTGCCAAAGCTGCTACTGCTAAAGGTTCTGTAGCACCCTCAGGAAAACAGATCTCCGCGATCGACATCCGCACCTTCTGAGCATATGACCGGAATCTCTTGCGAGTGAGGATGCCACGCATCCGCTTCTGCGACGGGGGAGTCATTGCTACAAATTGAGGCAAGGCATCTAAACAGACCAAGGCTCGATGTACACCAGAAGCCCACACTTACAGGCCATGAGCTCTCCAGACAATCAAGACAGCTTTCTAAATGGAGCCGTGCGCTCTGATCTTTGTACATGTCGATGCATCTAGGCCGTACAATAGGCCTGATGGAGAAACATCAAAACAAGAGGGCTCCGGATCCTGTTGACAGGTTCTTCTCGGTAGAAACAACACAGAGCCCATTGAGACTCCGCAAGCCATCGTTTTGATGAAGCTCCTGATGCCTCGGATACCCAGCAGAGACCCGGCACGAAGCTCAGGAGAGGATCATGTTTCGAGCATCTGAGCACATGTGGCTTCTCTGCTTGGGGCAAGCTGCCAGGGACCTTCTGTCAGCCAAAGAGCCGACTGCTTCGCACCTGAGTACATTTGTAGCACAAGCTAGGTTCGTCACTGCTGCAGGCTTGCTACAGCTCACCTGCCCGGATCCTCTGGAACAACCTTTCTCTATAGATATCAAGCAGAGACTGTGCTGCAGCCATTACAGATCGATTCCCAGCCGACGAAGCCCCGCATCGGGACTTCAACTTTCATCAGATACTTGCGGAAGGATATATGCCAGTTCAGAGACGCAAAAACTGTGTAAACTTTTCAGATATGCTAGAGGCTACAAGACACCCACACTCAAGTAACGCGAACCTGCACCACGCAGTGCATATACTGTTGTGCAAGCTATGCCCCGGCGATCGTCGCACCAGTGGCCGCCCTATCCCTCTGAAACGAAATTTAGCAGACATGGCCCTCGCACAGTATCCCTGTCCAACTTTGCCGAAGCCAAAGGCTCGTGTGCATGAGACTTGCCCGATATCCGAGAATTCACAAGCGGACCTGTTAAGGAAGCCCCAGATCCTTAGAACAATCTTTCACAACGCTGCAAAGAAGCCACGGCTTCCGTCAGAGTCCTCTCGAGCTTCGCGTGCTGGTGCCTTAGCAGAGCGCCCGAATCATGGTTTTTAGTTACAGTTCGGCCCAGCGGCCGGCGAAGGCAAATCCGACACAGCAGCCTGCTGAATTCAGACTGAGACTGTGAGGGCCTTGGCTTGCGGATGAGTTGATGTGATGATATGGAGCCTTCGACCTTGACTTGTTGATTTGAGGTTCAAGGCTCAGGTTACTCTGCTTTTGAAACCAGAATCCTGAACTTTCAACCTACATCTGAGACTTGCGCGGTCATAGCAATCTTGCAGAATTCGCAAGTACCGATCCTTGGCGACAGCAGCTCTTGACAGCATAGACTATAGGACTATAGGGTTTTGGTGAGTTCTGAAGCTTTCTACTGCAGTCAGCATAGTGAACAACGAGTATTAATCATTCAGGCCTCTATATAGTACAATCGACCAAGCTTCCAGTTTAGGTTCTGCAGCTGTAAGAGGCATAGACGCAAGCAAAGCACGTACCATTCCATTGACCAAAATTATAAATTCGCATCAGTTTGACCTTGATGACATCTCCCCCATACCCCGAATCCTCAGCACTACACGCCAAACCTTCGTCCACAGCAGCTCGGTTCCTCACCCGGGTCTCCTCCGCCTCGCGAAGCTGCTCGCGCGCCACTTCCACCTGGCAAGTCTCGGCCTCTTCCAGCCCCTTTGAGGGTCTTAGGCATTGGGCTCGAAGAGTTCCAAACCTCTTGAGGGTCTTAGGCACTAGTCTTAGAGGGTTTAGGCTTTTTTGCTTCGGATTTGGATCCTCTATGGTGCACTTTTGTGCCAAATCCGAGAATCCGAGTTTTGCTGAGACTTGAAGCTGTCAAGGACCGCGGGTTTCTCCGCGGCTTCTCTTCACCGAAACCTTTGTTGCGGAAGCCTTGCCAGAACCAAGCATAAGCGCTTCCCGCTTGGCTGTTTTACTGAAGGCTGAAGGGGCTTTCGAAGGATGCACAAGGCATGAACGCATGAATATGCCGGCAGCAGGCAGCTTAAATCTTGCCAAACTCAGAGGTTGGAATGCCATACAGGCAACGACAGATTACCCAGGGTTTGGGGACGGTCTTTCTGTTGTCATGAAATACAATGGCGATTCCGAAAGTACTGTGCTACAGACTATAGTACATCGAGACTCCTTCGTTCAATCAACACAGGCTCGCAGGGTGCCTCCTCGCTCCACATCCGAGCCTCAGAGATGGCTCCAAGCACTACCGCGATCCTCAAACCGGCAACGAATGACCACGAAACATGAAACACAATGAACTACGATGTTGCGGCCCACCACCACCACCACCAGCCGCCGCCGCCGCCGCCACCACCACCACCAGCAGCAGCAGCAGCACCAGCAGCAGCAGCAGCACCAGCACCAGCACCAGCACTCAAAATCGGTCAATCGGGACTCCAGTGATGAACTGAAACCGTGCACAGCTTACAGTCGCAAAGATGGAGCCGCAGCGACTTGCAGTCGAACCGGCTAGGGCATTCCGTCTTGAGATCTTACGAGAGAGTGCTTATCGTTGGAACTTCCGAAATGCACAGAGAAGGCTCTGGGGCTTTTACGAGCAATCAGAGGAATCTTTGTAAGGTCATGGCCGATGCTTCGGCCTCCTGTAGCTCCTGGAAGAGCTGGTCGTACCTTTCACGGTCTCGCGCCCCCAGGTGGGTCAGGCCCCCACCGGTTCCCTTGTACTGGAAAGGATACCAACAATCGCCAGTTGAAAGCACGGAAAGCGTTTCTGCAGGGTCCGACAAGGGTAGGATCCACATTTCATGCACCGATTCAAGGCGGTTCGGGCTTGTCGGGGGAGAGCAACTCGACACTTCACTTCGACATGCAAGGGGTGATTGACCCGAAGCCAGCAAACGGCACAGTGAAGAACAACAGCAACGACAACCCCAACCGGTCAAATACCGAACCAAAGCCCAATCCCAGAGCTGAAAAGCACGGCGCACTCTTCCTTAGAGAGCCGCTTGGTTTTCGGCGGCTGACCCGAAGGGTACCCGGAGCCTGTTCCGTCCGAGGCGCTTTACCCAGACACTGAGGATGAGAAAACACTAGGATAGCTCGTTCATGAAAGTGAATGGGAACTCCTCGAAAGCAGAGCGGCTCAACACGCATGAGGCATCAGGCTATGCTACCTCCCGACTCGTACGTGCAGGGTCCGAGCTGAGGCACCCTTAAATCAAACAGATCTTCAAGCATCTTGATCAGTGACCCGACTCACCGAACCCACAAAGCCTAGAGTCCTAGAGAAAGCGGGCCAGCAGACCTTGGCTCGAGCTTGGAGCGGAGCTCGGAGCTGCATCGCTCACTCTGAAAGCGTCGCTGGATGAGGACGCAGCGCCCTGGAGACAGGGTCTTCTCTCATTCCTTTCCAGCCTGCTCTTCATGGGGCTTATATGGAGGGGTGGGTTTCGGTGTAGGGGGGGGGAGAGGTGTCAATCAGAACACCGTCAACCGAGATTTCTGACGACGAAGTGGCAACGAGAAACGACATTCGAAAGCTGGTGCCCAGAGCGCCTGTAACAGTTCAGCAGAACTCGGCTTGCCAAGCATCCATAGGTTGATGGACGTGCATGACGACAACTTAGGGCTCGAGGTTGCCACCATGGGCCGGTAACCGACCCAAACATTAGTGAGACCAATTAAGCGTCTAGAATCCTGATGCCTTTAAAACTTTTTGCCGGTAGATCCCAAATCCGCACCAAAATGTTGAGCATGAACACCAACGCGAAACCTATATTGACCTCAAAACTCTAAACCCCGAGACTTTACTCTTCGCAACCCTAAAACACCTCACGGCCCAGACTCGAGGCTAGTGATAGCTTTAAGCCCAACACACAGGGAGACTCAAGTTCGCCTCCGCGCGCTTGGGAGGCTGATTGCGGAAAGCCTTGCTGGCTGCGGGCACTCAAAATCCTTAACGCCCCATTGCAAAGCCACAGGCTTAGGGGTTCAGGAGCCTCAAAATGTCGAGCCGTAATGCCCTCACGACTTCGGTGGTATTCCAAGAAGGTGCCTAGGCGACAATGCATCCGCACCGAATGAGGTTGCAGGTAGTCTTGCAGGAACAATACAAAGTTTCAGAGAGAGAGAGAGAGAGCGTAAGAGATAGACAAAGACTCTGAGATATTCGTGGAGATGTCAGCAAAATTCAGCCGCGAGTAGAACTTACTTTTGAAAGGGCGCTAGAAACGCTCGAAATGCGCAGATACGCTGGATGAGGACTTCCCTTTCCAGCCAAGCAGCCGCATCGAAAGGATCTCGCCCTCCAAAGAAGTCTCTGAACCTATGCATGCCAAATCTTGGAAGGTTTGTTCAGATTGCTTAAACTAACAGTAAACGCACACAGAACAACAATTCACAAGGCTTCGGAAAAGGTGTCTTCGCATCTCATGTATTGCAGAGAACTACATTTGCTAACCTTGACGGCGTCTCCACAACCAAAACCACCTCCCCCTGAGCCGCCTTGTCCAGAGTTTATAGGTAACACCACTCCTCAAATCTAGCCGGCCAAGATGCACTTCTCGCGCTTCCTCTGGAGACCTTGCAGAGTTGCAGGCTGGGGTCTTCGGGGCTCGGGATTTTGATTCGGGATTGCAGGTTTCATGTGTCTGGCTCGGGGTTAAGTTTCGCGTTCTGACAGATTCCAAAACCAAGGGTTGCAAAGCAGCAAGAACATCGGGTTTTTCGCCGCAAGCACCAAACATGAAAGGAAACCCCGAGACCCTCCCTGGCACTGGCAAGGCTGCCGAAATCTGCCGAAATATGAATCGCACCAAGAAGCATGGATGGAGGTCGTACCTGTGACGCCTGCCATTCACTTGTTGATGCTACAGGGCTTGTCGCTTAAGGTCTTCAAGGCTGTACCACGTTCAATGTGCTGTAGGCCTGAACGCTCCTAGGAACTTTCGGCAAATCGATTTATTTGTAGGTTGTGTTGATGGATAGCAATCAAAACGGATGCAACATTTACAGGTTCTTTTTCTGGATTCGAACAGCTATTGCAACTGTACTGGCTGCTTCGTCACTTAAACCTTTGTGTCTACCCACAAACTCCCGATTCCCTCGTTCCGAAGCTCCAAAACATCCGACAACGATTCCTACGGCAGCCATGCAATGTGCCACTTGCAGCTACTCCTCTCATGCAGACATCTCGGTGTGCCTGGCTTTTCTGGGCTTTGGCTCGCGCTGCCGCTTTGTCGTAGGCCTTCCTGGAAAAAAGTGGGCGCCGACTTCAAGAGCTTCAGGCCCCAAGCCATAGAGACACGCTGGCAGGAACGCAGACACGGAAAGCAAGCTCAGCGATTCAGGCATTCAACCTTCGTTGCAACTCATCACTCTGACCCCGATGTGTTTTCTGCACGCCTCTTCTCGGGGTCCCGCAAAATGTCGTACGCTGCTGAGATCGCCTGGCCGCGGCAGGCTGTTGATGCGGACGGTTCAGGAAGTTCCAAATTGCATGTTTCTGCCTATGTTGTTTGCATTTTGCCGCTTTCCTTTTCGCAAGACTTGAAAATTACCCGTATGTTACCAGGCACGTTCTGTAGATGCTAGAGCTGAACGTTCAGCCGAGTTCTGTTAGAAGCGGGGAAACGAGGCAAGGATTTACTAAATGACATTCAGGTCTTGATGCTGGTCTTCTGAAGAAAGGGTACCCGAAAAAAAAAACTAGAAAAGGCGAACCCGGAGCAACAGGTCTAGTCTGGGGCCACAATTGATTCCAGCTGATGCTTTGACACGAGGGCCATTGATACAAGACCTCTGCAGGAAGGTAGGAAATCGCACCAAAAGCACATCACAGTGCCAATGAAACCTTTGGGCGTCGCAAAATGTACGGAAGCCCTAAGACCTCGACCAGCGAGGCGGCCTGGAATCGCTTCTGAGCGGTCTCGCTGCCTGGTGTGGTGTTTGCAAGCGCTCTAATAATATAGAAATTTCCACACATGTAGATAGATAGATGGATAGATAGATAGATGGAGTCTATCTGGAAAATGTGGGTGATATGTGTGTATATATATATATATTATATATATACACACATGCATGAACAACCCGCCCCCGCTGAATTTTAGGCAGCAAGCACGAGGAACCAAGCATATGAATACAGACCTATGCATTCTCGCACATGTAGATGTATGCCCATCTGCATATAACATTTCCCGCAAACACGCATACGTGTGCAAACACACCCATCCGTACATTCAGGCGTACCTACACATCGGTATACTGAAGAATACTGAAGACATACATTCATGTGGGCATGCATGCATGCACGCTACCTTCTTGCCTCCCTGCCTATTACCACTACAGCCTGTTGGCCTAGTAACCGTACTACCAATGACCAATGACCCCTCTGCTGTTCACATCTCGGCCCAGCCTTGATTCTTGTCGGGATGATACTTCAAAGCCAGCTTCTTGTAGGATCGCCTGCGACTTATCTCCCTCCCCAGTTTGGGGTTTGGGTGCAAGGTTTGGGGTTGGAGATCTATAGGTGCTGGGTTGGGGGTTCCGGGCCTTCGGCGTCTGTTGCCGCTTTACTTTCATAAGATAGATGTTTCAATGTGCTTGGGGAGTTCGGACATCGGGTTGTGAGCAACATCCAGCAGTTCGCTTGTAGCAGCAATCCAACGGCACACTCGGAGGCTTGTACTCACTCTGATAGTTCTACGTTCAAGAGAAACTTCGGCTGATTAGATGCTGCTGGTCACACTGGCTGCCTGATGGTCTCCTCGTCAGCGTCTTTGTCCACTCGCAGCACCTGCAGAAACAACATCAGTCGCAGCGTATCCATGTCTACTATCCTTCACCTCAAGAGCTTGGGCTCAGAGTCAGGAGCTGCTAGTGTCCCGGTGCTCCAGAGTCCTACTCTCCGTGCCTTGTAGGGGTCGCAAGCATCTTCGCTCTCCCAGTCAAAGGCGTCCTCTTCCTCCTCCTTCCGTGTTGAGGCTCCAGCTACTTGGGTAGAGCTCGTCGCCCTCAACCCCGGACCAAGGGATTCGACATACAAGGAAATGCAGCCAACCACTGGGGTGTGCGGAGGATCGCCCCGTCTTTACAAATTAGCTGCGCGTGATCATGTGGAAATCCCAGGTACCACGAGAAGATCACAAAATGAACAGGCGTCCTTGCCCAGCATTCCATGCAATACTCAGCGAAGCATCGCGGGACCGAGACACCCCCAACCGGAGTCTGCGCACATCCAACCTCTACACAAGGCGAATCGATCATCCTTCGTGCTCGAGCCAACCTAACGCTGAATCGTAACCCCTACCTTAAATCAAGAGGCCTTTCCTGCCCGCTTTCCCCTTCCCCCCCGACCCCAGTTGATCCTCGGGCTCGTCTGGGAGCGTCTGGCCCGGCCTCAGCGCATACTTCGGGCTTGATGGCCTGCATGCCTGAACCTCGAAACCCTCCAATCCAGTACACCCCCGATTCACGGGGGGATCCTTAATTGCAGCTCTTATTCATGGAAGAGTGGGAGTCTCTGTCAATGCTTTAATGCTGAAGGCCGGCAGCAGGAGGTCGAGTCTGTGAAGCCAAAACCCCAAAAGGCAACCATCTTGCCTGAGTCGGACATGTGATGGTTAGCTGAGGGAGGCACTGCTGCGAAGAGGCCGAGGGCTCCTGCATTGAAGGGAAAGCAACGTCTCTGGCCAAAGTAGGCAAACAGGTTTCTTATTGTGATTAGAGCTATACTGTGCAATTGCGGATTCTTGGACTCTACGAGTGTAAAATGTATAAAGATCCAGGTGGGCATGCTGGCAAATACCAACGTTTGCAGTTGACCCTCCTGTGGGAATTGGCTCATGGAACAAGACCTGTCTGGGGCGTGCAGTTGATACCAATATGTTTGTTTGACTGGAAACTCAGCAAAAGCCGTACAACACCGAAGTGCTAGGCCCTACGACAGCCACGCGACCACCGAAACCAAGCAGCCATCAACTGCAGAGCGGAGCACACTAGTGACTGTTAGTGATTGAAGAAGAATGAATGAAGACTGGAGGAGACGAAGTGTCCGGTGCTCCGTAAGAGCTCAGATCTGATGCGGACATGACTATGAATATAAGATAGCACGGCTTTTCAAGCTTGAAATTAATTGTGCTGTAAGTTGAGCTGAATCATCTCGAAATTGCCGGTGGGCGAGTCCATCTGTCCTGCGAGCTGGCTGCTTGCTCCGGGTCTCCTGACAAGGCCAAGCCACAGCAAGCAAAATGGAAGTCAAGTGCAGCTCTTTCATCATATATGCAGGCAAAGCAGCAATGCTTTCACAAAATGGCGCACTTAGGCCCTCCAAAAGCGCTTCTGGTGATGGTGATGATGGTGAAGAGGAAGACAAGCATGACGGATGCTGATGCAGTCTGCCATGGTGGTCAAGGCAATACCGGTGGTGGCTCATGATGATGGCAGGTGAAAGAAACCAACGCCATGACGATATTCATAGTTTAGAGTAAAAGCCGTTGATGCAAGTGCGCAACCTGCAGGGGAGTCGGCTGGCGGCTCGTCAGACGAGCGCCTGCACGCCAGCGTCCACGCTGTATCAGCATTGTGCCGACAGGTCTCTTTGACAGCTGGGGCAATCGTGCAATTACTTGCTGCAGATGCCTGTGCGACAACTCTCATAGTATCTCAGTGGTTATCTAGCACCTCGCAAAGCTTGGCTGCAACAGGCTCAACAACTGTGCAAGTTCAGACTTACCTCAAACAACTCACCCCAAGAGATTCCGGGACGCCCCACGGCGCTGAGGTGTTGGCAGCTCCCGCCTCGATTCCCAAGAAAATGTCAGGGTCAGAGTTGAGGAGTGGAAAGTAATATTGGGGCCTTAATAATTAGAATAGGGTTCCCTTTAAAGGGGTCTATGAGGGCTACATAGGGCTACTATAAGGGATCTATAAGGTTACGAGAATACAGGGGCCTTAATAGTTAGAATAGGGTTTTGGGGCCCATTATACTATAACTATAACAAGGAACCCCACAATAGTATTGGCAATTATGTAGGTTGAGGAGCAGCGGGCAGGAGCCTTGATCCTTACTTTAGACTTGAGTGTGGGCTTTTGGTTAGTCTCGGGTGAAATAGAGGCGTGTTTGGGTGGAATAGTAAGACTATCCGGAGCAAGAGCTGACGTTGGGATCCTGAAGTCTTATAGGTTGAAAGCGTCAAATTTCGGCACGTCGTGTTGCTTGTGTTGCCCATCGCTGCTTGCATCCCACGCAGTATGCGCACAAGACCTCATTACCTGACAGCTCGAAGTCTCAACCCCCGAAAGCTCAAGACTGCATATTCACCAATGGTTTCACCTGTAGTCCCCGTACTATATACCCTGCACCCTGAACCCTAAACGGCCCTAAACCCTAAACCCCATTGAATAAAAAAAGGATCACTTCTTGGGATCCCAGGCAGGCTCGGACGAAGAAGCAGCGGGCCCTGAGGTCGAGGAGACTCCTTTGTGGACATGAGGTTGGACTGAAAGGAACAAACACAAACTAAATGACAATGATAACCATAACAATTAGTAACAATATTGGGGATGGTGCTAAACATATCAACAACAGTCGGGATGGGAACAGATCGTCAGCTGTCATGATTCATGGAAGCATGATGGTAGCGCTGTTAAAAAGCAGTTTCCTGAACACAAGCCCGTCTCAGGACCTCGCACGTAGATAGATTCAAGCAAGTCAATCCCAAAACCAACAGCCCTCAAGAACTCAAAAAGTAAGGGTGCATTGTGTCTTCGAGCGTCCTGCACCACTGAGGCTGAAATCCCATGCAAAGCTCAGTAGTTCCCGAAAGTCCCATGCCTTCATCTTTCTTCCTTCGCGTTCGTCGCATGTGTGCGAACGTTATACACGCGAGCATGTACATTATTAGCCTGCACCTGTACGCACATAAGCTGAGAATTCGCTTTCGGTACTCCTCAGATAGCTTCGCATGTTGGAGCTCTGAAATCTGACGAAGACGAGGTTGGCTCCAGAGAGGAGTGGCATGCAGACAAAATTGGCATGTACATCTTTGCTTTGTCTATCTATGTATATATATATATTTATTTATTTATTTATGTAAACATATAGATATGTATAACATATAATATATGGTCAATATATTTATATATATATATATATATATATTTATATATATATGTATGAGGATTATATATATATATATATATATATATGTGGGTGTGTGTGTGTGCGCAAAAAAGTCATTCATGCCGATACATGCAGACAACTGCAGGCTATCATATTGGCCGGGCCAATGTACTAAAATAGTCGATACTGCGAGGCCTCAACTTCCGCACAGCATTTTTCTGCGAACAGCTCATGCAACAGCTCCTGCTTCGTCGGGCCCCGACACGCGAGTGTCATATGCCGTCCTGTGTACACGGGAGCTTGCTGCCAAGGAAAGATAAGTTGATCACTTATACCCCATTAAATCCATCACTGTGCATCGTGGACTTCCTTGTGCTGGGTTCCAAGCCATCTGATTCTCGTGATTGCCCAAACTGTTCAGCAGGTCGAAAAACTTCCAAACTGGATTTAGCGTGCGAGTGAGCCTCAGATCAGCTACCAACTGGTGCCTGGAGACCGCAACGATCCGAAACCCTTTCCACATCAGGGGTCCCTGAAACCCAGCGAAACCCCGGAAACTTCCAAATGCCACATTTTCGCCCGCGCCCATGGCACCTACCGGTGCTGCCGCTGCCGTAGGTAGCAGCCCCTCGCCACAAAAGCTGAGCTTCGGGGGCCTTTGGGTTCGGGTTGCAGTTGGAGTATGGGCTGAGCTTCTTCGGATATCACGACTCGAGAGCTCAATCCATCTTTCTACCTAGACCTTTTTCTATGGGAGATGGACATAGGCCTCTACATAGAATGGAATCGGACAAACTAGGACGCACATGATGCAACAAGCAAGGCATCCACACGCGGAGGTGCTTCGATGCATGTAGAATGAACCTTAAACCATGTAGTCCAACTTCTGGCGGCAGCATGCTACTGGCAAGCATAACCTTGGAGCCACAACCAACATGTTCAGAGGTGCTTCTACCAAACCGACTCTGTAGGAAGGTTGGATGTGGTAAGGAGGAGGGGCCAAATCATGGAAAGCACCTTCTGGTAGATCGTCAGCGGGTTGAAAGAAGTCATCGCCTAGCCAGCTGACAGCATTCTTCGCTTCCGGGCAATCCGAGGGTAGCTGGGTAGCTTTTCAGAACCCATGGGCCAATCGGAGGCAATCCAGGTTTCAGAAACTCCCACCTTTAGTCACTGAGCCAGCCCGAAGCAAACTGCGCCTTGTCTCCTGGACTGGGGTGGAAAACTGCAAAGACTGCTACAAAGGAACCGCTGCAAGCGCTAAGTTGATTCTCATGGACTCCTCGTAAGAAAGGTGCATGGCAGCAGTAGCCCTACGGTCGGACGGTCGTGGTGGCCTTCGTCGTCGTCGTGATGGTGAAGCACAGATGGTGACTATCAGAACTCGCTTGTCAGTGCGATAATGGTGACGACAGTGACGCTGATGATCATCATTGTACTCAGGTGATGATCCTGCTGGTAATGACAAAGACCATGCTAACAATCCGCGATGAAAACGTAAGACGCAGAATCTGGTGCGACAACGTTAGAAGATAGCAAGGATGGGTGCTATTATGAGCCTTGCTATTTGTGAGACACTTGTGCTGGTGATGACGAACACCTCGATAACAAGCGAGGTGCAGATGTAATATGATGTAACAAGCAGAACTTGGTGAGGCAAAGCTAAGATCATGTGGAAGGTTGCTTAGTCCCTTCAATATCTAGCCCCCCCTAGAAACTCAAAAAGTAGCTTTACTGTTGCGGCAGGGTGTGTTCTACCTCCGCTGTTTCTTTTGGGGGGTCTTACTCTTGCCTCTGCTCTGGCTCTTGCATTTGCTCCTGAACCCCCTCATCCAGATTACGGTTTAAAGTGCGGGAATGACTTCAGGTGGGTTTTGCAAGAAGTGTTGCTTATTGCTTAGGGTCTTTGATAAAAAGGTGGAAGGCATTACTTGTGCTGATGTTTCGAATGGCTGGACAATCCGACGCCTTCACCTGCTTGTCCGACAACACCAGGGCCTGCATGCCCGAAGAAGGATCAGCAGCCACATAATTGCGTTGTCATGCTGCGTTCATGTTTTCCGTCTACTAGTCTCGTTCCATTGTAGGTCATCATGGACCGACACTTTCAAAGATCATAGATCAGGAACCAAGGGCTGTGCTTATAGCAGACGTGCTGAAAGACTTCCGTTTATGATCTTCGGATCAAGTCAAAGCTGCACACCTTCCGTAACATGCAAGCATCTACAGGTACTAGCAAGGCCAGAGCAGCTCTACTTTTCCCTGGGCCCAGAACTGCGAAGCTACGATCTTCAAGTCCCAGACTCCCAAGCCGTCAGCTAAGGCAGCTAAGGGCCTCTGCGAATCGTCGCAATGTCCTCAAAGTCGTTGAGCCCAAAGCCCTCATTCCAGCTGCTCTGCTGCTCGGGAGCCTGGCTGTGCAATCACATCATAACCGCATGTGTATATGCTGTCTCGCGTTTTCAACAGAGGACCGTCGAAGGCCTGTCACTCACGCAGGCAGCACACGACGTTGCAAGTTGCAAGGAAGCTCCGGCAAAACCCCTCAACTGAAAACTGTAAGCCTCCTCTTGAACGGCAGCAGGTACCTGGCTCAGAGGCACTCTGAGCCGTGCTTCCAAGTCTTGCTGCGACAGTCGCTCCTGGGCTTATGAGGAGCTCTCCTTCTTTTGGGGCCTTGAGGGGCTGTAAGGCTGCATTGCAGGCTGTGTAGAATGCTGAAAAGGTCTGCGTGGCTTATACAGGGCTTGAGGCTTGTGGCTGTTTCAATCGGAACTCCAGTGACTAAAGATGTCGAAGGCTATATAAGCTGGGCAGATTATGAGGGGCCGAAAGAGTCTTGGACGTGCAGGAGGTAAAGGGACCAAGCTTCAGGAACGCTACGAGATCTTCGAGAGTATAAGAGAACTCAACACGAAAAGATGCCTAATCTCGGCTCTCATAATCAAGGATCTTGTTCTTCAACGTTGCTCCGTCAAGCCCCTTATTGGCAGGGGATGGCAACGGATTGCTCCTCCAAGCCCCAGCTCTACAGAACAAGTTGCACAACCTATCCAGGAAAACGCCACAAGCCACGGCAAAGACTTCGATGCTGTACTGTTCGTGTCAGGAGTTTGGCTTCTGGAGCCGAACAATTTCATACAAGTTCCAGTCTCACCAGGGCACAGGAATTCCCACGATGTCCACGAAGAAAGTTTTCAACTCGTCCAAGTCCTCCGCTGGCAAACCTGGTCCACGGGAGTGAAAGGAAATACTCCGACTAAGCAGACACCGGCAGAATGGAAGGAATGCGTAGGAGAAATGAAACCATGTCAATGTGACAACTGTGCCCTCTTCTTGCACGCATGCCAACAATCCTCTCATCAAGTTCTCCCTACCCCTTCCTCCTCTCGAACTCCAGGGATCCAGCGATTTTTGAGCGCCAGCTTCGAGGCTTTGGAAGATGCTACATCCGCGTGCACATCCCAGAAGGCCTGACGAGGCTCCCAAGAGGGTCATAGTCTGATAAGAGAAAGGGACTGGGCCAAGGGGGGTAGGATCAATAAACTGAGGTCTTGAGGAAGCCGGATCGAGCAAAACTCACACATCTTCGGGCTCAAGTACGCATTGGGGCATGATCCTTTTCAAGCTGCACCCTATCCGCCACATTCATCAAAGGCCTGTAAAGCCTTCAAGTGTCAGTTGGCATAAACCCATCCGCAGTCCTCCAGCGATTTCAACCGCTTGGGCTTGTCCCATTCCTGCAAGGGCACTTTGAGTTCTTACTATGGAAGCTTCACGCCGACACCTGGGCACGCATGTCGGCGGGTTGTAGTCAGAACTTGGCAGGTGACGGCGACGAACCGGCTGAGTCCGACTGAGCACGCCCAACTGCTCCGTCCTTGTCCGTGAGAATCAGCAATGCCTCGGAGACACTGACACTGGACCAATGAAGGGACGTACATACATTGCAAAATGTCCGGGACTGCTCGCCGATGGGGTTCTTCCGAATTCGTGCGTTGTCTCAAGGCGCACTCTTCCGAAGACATTTGCGAGGATACGAACTACCCCCCGGGCGGCCTCGTGCTGGAAGGCCAAAGCAATGGATCCTTGCACGCGGCTTCGATCCTGGAGGTTGAGAAAACAGAGGATGGATAGTCCGTGGTTGCAGGATTCGCAAGGTTTATAAGGGCATTCAATGACAGGAGGGACGCTTCATGGGGCTGTCTCTCGGAAAAGTGCTGCCCAGCAATATGCAACCTACCGTATACCGGTCAGCTGTCTCTGTGCGCCTTGGCATCCCTCTTGGACAAAGGCAAAGCTACGACGTGCTAAACGCTTCTGAATGCACATTTGAAGTATAACATAACAGGACATGACCACACGGATTCCTTGAATTATGGAGCCTGTCCCGCTACAACTGTTTACATGGCGTACTGTGTTAAAGTTACTAACGCACTCATGCTCTGAGCTGCGCCTCACCAGTGGCAGCCCTGCAGCACTTTGCGAGGTGCTTGTATGCTTGGACCTGGCCCGGCGCCGGCAAATACTATACATACATACAGAAAGCATACATACATGGCCGTGCGATTCACCAGCCCACATATACACCTGTCATCATGCATACGCTAGCACACGCAGAAGCACGAACAAACATGACTGCACACAGGTACATCATGTATATCTAGGTGCATGGCATGTACATCTTCGTATTTACACGATGTGCGCACTGCCAAGGCATATATCGGTTCGCCTATGCAGTTGGTAAGGTCATGGAATTGCAGCAGAAGAAATTTTGGTGCGTCTCTGAACCCGCCTGCAGCATGTGCTATGTGTTGGGCTTGCCGATTGACAAACTGTAGCATCGTATAAAGCATACTGCAGAAACAAGACACATACAAGTACCTCTTTAGTTGCTGGGTATTGACAGTGTTTACGTTGTAAGTCTCTGGCAGCGACATCCTGCAGCTCATGGAGCAGTGCTGCTGCGGTAGGCGAATCAGAGCCTGGTGCGAAGCCGTGGGCTGCAACTGACCCTTTAACGAACATAAATTCTTCATAAAGGTACAAACGGTTTTATATCGCCTTGTATTCCTATAGGCTCTTCGATGCCATATTGTAGTATGCTCTGCTGTGCTAAAGACTGTGCTAAAGTGTTGGAGTCAGAAGCACAACATGCTGGGCTACACGCAAAAACTTTGCATGCACACGGAACCTGCATAGGTAGCTTTGAGTCTTGCGGTATGCTGTGCAGTGGCTCAACGGGCATCATACTGGAACTGTTTTCTGCGGTGGTTGTTCCAGCATCAGCCTCCTGTGATGTGGCTTTCTGCACACGTTTTCAGCTCATGCAGGGGCCTGGAAACTGATTGTCACAAAGTGTTATAGCTCGAAAGGGGCCTTGAGGAGGGCCTTGCAACCCTGAACCTTGTACCAGGGCATAGGCATACCAAGACGGCCTAGACTGTAGTTGGAATAACGGTGGAGCTCTCGAAATCGTGGAACCTGCTGAAGCAACAATCTACCTTCCAAAATAAGCATGGCAGAGTACCGTAGAGTACAATATCAAATGCTTCCGTAGCCCAAAATGACATATACTATGCTGCAGGACGTCGGGGGACAGTCCGTGAAAGTGCCTGCCAGGCGCTTCTGCCGATCGGAGGGTGCTATGCGACTGGCTGCATCGGCCTGGCAACTGTCATCGGCAATACTGTAGCTTAAGAAGCCAGCTCCCTGTAGAATGGTGCTGACTTCTACAGCGACAGCACGGTTGAGGCATCGCCATCCAAAGAAACTATCCTCGAGAAAACATACGCAGATTCACCCTGACCTCCAGACAATTGTCGTTATATGTAGAGGCAGTACGTCGCCCACCAAAAAGCGAACAAGTTTCTCGAGTAGCCGCGAGGTTTAGCCACGGGAAATACTGGACTTCGACCACTGGGCTTGGCGGGCAATGCCTCTGGATTTGGATTGGGAGTCGCATGATCAACGAAAACTCAGACTTGCAGGAACTTCTGGAAAAGCTTCTGGGTTGCACCGGCCAGCCTGCCGAATCAAGCTGCGCAAGGCCCCAAGAAAGGCAGATGCCTGCACTTCGCCATCTGAGTTGATCCCTTATGAACCTTAGCAACAACCCGAAGCCGGACATTCAAGATAACCAAGGCCTCAACAAGAGATGGCGCGGTCTCAAGTCACCTACAGTTAAGGTCCTTTTGGTTTGCCCCCAAGCATTTTTACTGGGAGGGGAATACATGCTGCATGCTGCATGATTTGTCGGCTTCACTTCTGATTTCATGTCAAGGTCTGTCGGCTTGGGCAGTTCTGTTTCTGGTTTCTGAAACAAACGCTCTGCGGCTCAGACCCTAGACGTAGACGCTCTTGGCAAAGAAACCTCGCAACACCTCTCAGACAAACAGACTAACCATTATAGATCTTGAACCTCAGAAAGCGAGAAGCTAGGCGAGCTTGTTTTTCCTGCGCAAATGTCGAGTGGAGGCCCCGGGACTCGCAACAGATCTTCTGCATAGTGCCTGCAAAGAATTCCACCATAGAGTTCAGGGGGTTTGGGTTTGAGGGTTCAGGACCTAGGGTTCAAGCTTTTACGCTCGATAGATTTCGGGTGGGGCTTGCCAAGGACTTCGTTTGCAGCGGCCTGGGTTTCGGAATTTAGGAGTTTTGGTTAAGAGACTTCGAGGCAGGCCCACAGTTTGCATTCGGCACCTGTGGAAACGGCCACAGCCAGGACTTAAACGTCGGACGTGGCTGCTGCCGGCCGTAGTAAAGCAATGGTCAGCATGACTTCCGGGGACTCCACCGGAAAACACGAAAGCCAGAAACAGCTTCGTGAAGGCTTGGCAGAAGAATCCCGAAGGGGTATGCCTCCCTGGAACACATCTCCGCAAAACTCGGAGGCAAGACACTCTATGTGTTCATCGCGTTTCGTGACCTGCACCCTGGCTTCAAGCCGAGGGTGCGGGACCAACAGCGGAGGTCCTGACGTCTCACACGGCGCACTCACAGGTGCTCGCTGCACTGCGCTCAGATTTGGAGCTCCAGCAGCTGCTCGGACACCTCCTCGTCGCCCTCCTAGCGACAAACAAATGCAGTTGCAAAACCCGACTATTATCCCTAAACCCAAGCAGACACGAAAACAGCCGCAGCCGTGGCCTACCATCCGAGAAGCATCTTTCAGAAGAGAAACCATGTTCTGGAAAGTGACAGCAGTACTGGCAGATGACAGCTGAGGTAGCTAAGTTCATAGAAGAGCTTGGCCAAAATGGAGTATCAGAAGCAGCAAGACATTGGAAGGCAAAGAACATCAAACTGATACGCCAAACCTAACGCCGTACCAAACCCATGGTAAGCGTTCGATGATCGTGAAAGTCCACGTATGAAGGTCGCCAGACCCTGAGCTTCAGGGCTGTGGGAGCATCCGAGGCCACCGAAACATTCCAGAGGTTTGCCGATTGCATCTGATATATCCATGCATGTCATTCATCTTACACATCTGGAGATGCCCCACATTGCCCTGTGCGTTGTCGAGCTATGCATGTATGCACAGGAGTTACCCCGAAACTCTTAGAACCTTCTGTCCAACACAAACCCCAAACCAAACCCTTTATTAGGCTAACTTAGGCTCCAATTAGGCTCTGTTCAAGAGCTGCCCCGCACCCTCAGGCCATGCAGATCACTCCCAACACACCAGACAAATCACCCCCTCACAGTCTCAATACTAAAGCTTCAACTGAGCCTCAGCCTCAGGAGCGCGTGACATAGCTGCGCAGGGCAGCTGCCACCTGACGGGAAGGGCTTGGGCCTTGGCTTTGGGGTTTAGCTGCGGGTTTGCGGCTGGGGAATGCAGTGGCTGCGGCTTAGACGCTTACTGCCCCGGTTCATTGGGACTACAAGGCGTTTCGTCGCTGCAATTATACGACTTTGCTGCCAGAGTTCCTGTGAAAGCTTGTTTGGATCTTGTGCATGGGCTCAGGCCAGGACGGTATACTTCATGTTCGATATTCTCGGGCTGAAGACTTTGGGTGCCTTTGACCGATCGAAGGCTTGTGTGCTCTGTGTGTGTGGGGGATTTCCGGCGAATAGCTTAGGATTCGCAGCTGTGTCGTCTGCAGGTTGGCTCAACTCCCAAACCCCTAAGGCAGACTGACTGCTACATGGGCTGACTGCCTCGGTGCTCACTTCTAACATACTGCCATGAACCCCAGTTGTTAAAATACCCAAGCCGTTCGATCTCGCCTCACCCAGCCATGTCGGGAGCTGCACGGCGCGAGCTCGCGCATCAGTCATGGCACCGCCTGTCGTGTTGATGCACCGGAATCGATTGAACTGCCCGGTCTGTCGTAACTCTTCCGACGGTTTGTAGCCAGCTGCAGACGCGATGTGACATTCAAATGCATCTTTAAATTGAAAGCAACAGTGCAGGGCCAGGACTTCTGGAGTTGTGAGGCCCTGCATCGCAAGTCGATCAAACCCCGAAATCGAGGCAACATCCTGAGTCCCAATTTCTGGGTTGCAGCAACGAGTAAGGTTTCGAGCTTCGGTTTGAGGTGTTGAGGGGTCAGGGCCGCTATAAACACTGAAATGTTGGGCTTACCCAGAGGTCCCATAGGTTCATATATAGAATCCTATAAGGTAAACCCAAGAAGGAACTTCTTTGGGGCCTCTGGGTAGGATGATGCAGGAGTCCCTTTTTGCGACAGTTCACACATCCAGAGTCAAGTTGGACAAAGTCTGAGTCCAAGAGTCTAAGCCTAAACCGAACCCCACATCACATTAACCAAACTGTAAACACCAAGGGTTTAGATCCAATGCACGAACGCTAAATAAACCCTACGAACCCGGCCTGCACCAGTGACGATGTCGGAAGCCAGTTCGGACAGACGCTTGGTGAAGCTCTGCAACTGGAGGCGCCGGGATGATGACTTGGTGGGATGTATAATTTCGACTGCTTTGTTGGGCACCGTGGGTGCAGTGGAAAGCTTTACGGCTTCTAGCATGTATGTCTTATCCGCGGTTCATGGGAGCCATCTGCGGCTACCCGGGTTTGCAGCTTCCTCTAGCCTCCCGAAGCCACATGCACCAGACAATTTCCAAGAAATATATAGACGCAGTTCTGGTAGCACTACAACGGCTGGCACACTAAGGTTCAGTCAGTGCGAAAGTTCGAGAACCACGAAGCTCAAGCTTGTCGCCTGAGACTGTGCTGCCTTTTGGAGACCATGTGGTGGGTGGGTTTGGCGGTGGGTGGGCCAAGTTGTTTCACAGTCTCGCAAGACAAGCAGCAGCCGATGCCTGCGCCTCGTCTTGCTCGTCCGAGTCGGCAGCATCCCGAATTTCACCGGCACAGATGAAGAAGTCGTTGGCAATGGCATGAATTTGTGGATTCGTCATTGCCACCTGCAGTAGCACGATACACTAGTCGGCGATCACCATACCACGTTTTGTCGCTTGCTGATATGGGGCTACAATCAGGTTTATACGTGTTCATGAAAGCGCAAACCCTTTCTCCAAACCTGTTGCAACCCCACACCGTCGTGACCACGTGCCGACAACCTGAGGTCTCACTGGCCGAGTGGCCGGGCTTGCTGCGTCCGGATCATCCGGGCTAGCGCAACCTAGGGACACAAGGCTCCAGCATGGCTTCGCATCTCCCACTTCGCCCAAGTCTTACTTTGCCTCAGTGCCTGACGTTTCTGATAATAAGTTGAAAGCGGCTGATGATGATGAAGCTGCTCATGAGGACGAAGACTACATCATTGTTGATGCTGGTGATGACGCTCTGCACAACTTACGGGGAAAGCACTCATTCCTCCTCCTCATCCTCCTCATCCTCCAACCCCTCCTCATCTCCTCCTTTGCATCAAAATAGTTAAAAAGATGTTATCATCGTCGTCGCATTGTCATCGCCATCCTCACCATTCTTTCGATTGCCGCTCTGGTCGTCATGACTGTCATGGGTATATCTTGCGGTATCGTGAGTTACCAGTCATCATCGTTACTGCAATCCTTGAACGCTTGCCCACAGACTCTTGACAAAGAGCCCCGGCAGCTGCCGGGCTCGCCGAGCTTGGCGTGACGCTCAGCCAAAGCCTGGTGTGGGTGTCGCTGTGGCCTTTTGTAGTTACAGCCCTGCAGCTTTCCCCCAGTGCTCTCAAGCTATGACTCTAAGAGTGTGAAGATGCTGCGAATTCTGCTCAGCGATCCAAGGTTGGAAGTGGGAATGCTGCTGGCATGGGATTCGGGGTATTTTGACGGAGCACCTGATTGCGAGCGCCCTACTCTCTTGGGGCCATTCACAATCATCCTAAATACAAGCTAGGACCTACGATGTAGTCGGGTCCACGAGACTAGACGGAAAGTAAGACCTGAAAATTTCAACGCAGTACCTCGCTGCAGAGCATACATTTAGATGTGGCTGCAGCCACCGCTTACGTGCTCACTTAGACTTAGGGCAACACGTGCCCGCGCACCTGGCGTTGCTCTTCCTCGGCTTCCAGCAGGGCCCTGGACAAGCCTTCGATGAAAAAAGGGTAAGCTTTGGATGCTTTAGCATGAAGGAGGAGGGTTTCAAGAAGAGGGTTCGGCGGGTATAGAGTTTGTCCTTGCTGGACTTTGGATCTCTGGACCGTTCCTGAAGGACACTGCCGGGCTGAACCCCATACCTCACGAGAACGAAATAGTGAGATGGCCGGCCAGAGTTACTGGGAGAAGACCTCTTGCCAGTCTGGCTATTGGTATTTGTGACTGTGCACCCTAGACTCGGCCAGCCGCCCTAGAACCCAAACGACTAATAACCTTGAACCTACCAAGCCAGAAACAACCTACTGCCTTGCACAAACCTTTAGATCAGCAATCAGAAGAGGGTTTAAACAAAGAAGAGGGTTTTAAAAACCCTCGTCTTTAGATCACCGGTCGTACACCCGGCCCCACTGCAGCTATTCCAAGCAGCCAAGGTCGGCTAAGACATCTTCGATGGACCGGCAGGCCATCAGACCTTCTCTTGGGGTTTAGGGTTTAGGGGTTGAATGATTTTAGGGTCTTGCGTGGTTTCGGTTTTTGATTGGGCTCCGGGGGCTTGTATCGCTTCCGGGATTTGGCACTTAAGGGCTTTAAGGGCTTAATGGGTAACTGCGCGAACCTCGCGAGCAACCCTTCCCCACCCACGGCCGGGGAGGGCAGACTGCAATCCAGTGGCACTGGGACAGCCGCTGGCCAGCGCTTGGGCTCACCACCGAGTCGAGCTGCTCCAAAGCCACCTTCGGACGCGGAGGTTCCGACTTGGGCATGGATTGCAGCGAGTGAGTTCGGCATGACTGGAGTCGTAGAGTGAGCAGCATCAGGCTTCCTGCCTTGAAGGTTTCTCCCTAAAGGCAGGAAACGGAAAAGAATCCAAGGAAGCACGACTGCAACGTGATTCTCATAACTAGTAGTTACGGTGTTGTGCTGTGCCTTTGAGAGCGTCTTGCGCAGCACCAAGAAATCTAAGGAGAAGGGGGCCGTCGACTGAGGAATTCTCGCTGCAAACCGCATTCTTTTGAGCCGAGTGTCTCGAACGCGGCAAACTCTTGCCAGGTCTCCCCCGAAGACTTCGTGCAAGGCTTTTCTGTCGTCCGGCTCGTGAAGGCTTGCCTGAACCGGACACCGGAGGAGAACGTTAGAAACCATACCCTACCTCATGATCATAACAGGAATCTTGCATCATGCGAGACGGTAGCAAGGCTCCAGTGGCTTTGTGTAGGGTACGCCGCCATGCACAGTGATGCCTCAAGGTCTAGCATCAAGCAGATGGCATCTGTGAAGCCGAGCTGCGATCATGAACTTTCTGGCAACTTCCACCTGCTTTGCCCCGTTTCTTTTGCTTGGGTGGCATGGTCTTTCGAACGCCCGGTGGTTGTTCTTTGGAACACACATGCAATCATGATCTTTTAACAACTACATACTGCGTCTTGCTAGTCTAGTTGATTGGGGTAGCAGCAAGCTTCCTTTGCTAAGCATCCTTTTAGTGTTGTGGGCCTGTGTCGTGTAAGTTGAGGTTTGCAGCTTGGGTTTGGAGTCCAGGGGTCATGGGTTGCAGCCCGTACATTGCTCGATCACGCTGAAGATGAAAGCTCTCGCATCAGCACTCGGAACTTCCAGTCTACAGTCTTTGGGTTGATGCTTGTGATCTGGCGCGCATCACTCAATGCCAAGCGGGATTGTGGAGATTCCCACGGACCAGCTTGCTTCTTCAATCTGGCTGGTTCTTACGGAACCAACTTCAACGAGCAGTGGTCTTCTTCGCAGATATCGACCGCAGCTGCATAGTTGAGTCCAAAGCAGGCACTGCCGCAAACACTCAACTTTTTTCTCAACCTAAAATAGTTGGTGAAGCCTGACATTTGGCACACGAGCCTGCCTGCGTCAGCAACTCGATCTCAGCCTCACAAATCGAATCTCTGCTCGAGGAAGTTTACTTTTCGGGGTTAAGTGTAGATGCCAGCGTTAAAACTACGCTCTGCGAAGATCTCTGGTTAGCAGGCCTGTCCCAACCTTACTTACCTGGGCCCACCACCTCAACTAGCAATCCAAGATCTGATAAGACTGAGACTCGAAACCTGCAAGGCTGCGCACCAAACATCCTTATACAAGCCTGTCCTACACTCTGGCAGCGAACCAGTTTCAGAGGCTTAGATTGTCAGGCTTCAGGGGTTCTAGTAGTTCCGGACTTGGGTGTATAGCAATTTGTGACAGTTACGATGTTACTTTCCGGGAGCTTGGGCTGCAGATCCTTGTCGAGACACTTTGGTGCTCTGCACGTGCCCGCTGGACCGGATGAGGCCTCGCCCGAAGTTGTGTCACATGCATGGCTACCACGCAAGGAAGCATACCAAAAATGCCCTACGAATGTTCCAAAACAAAAAAACATGCTAAGCGGCACCCCAAAAACAGCACAGAGGCAATCACAGAAACAACGTGCAAACAGCATGCGAGAACAATCCGAGGACAGTTCTTTTGTCCAGCAATGTGCTAGATTTCCATGGGTAAAAAGAGAGTACTATAAACGGGGGTTCTGTGCTGGTGGCACGGCGTAGGACACTGAGCTGCCGCTTGCTTTTTGAGGGAGGGTTTGCATGTGTTTGTTGTTGTTATTTTGCTGACCGGTTCGGATGTTGCATTTCCGAAATGCTTTGCCAAAGTTGGTTGTTTGCACGTTTAAGGAATCGGGGGCCCCGTACACGCACGCTGGCTGTCGCCAACCATCACGTACCAATTACTGGGCCAGTTCAGATTCCCAGTGTAGCATTCCAGGGGTGACAGGGGCACAGCACGACGGCTGCGGCTCTGTGGATCCTAAATCCCTTTAGTCGTACAGCGGAGGTGCTCTCTGTGGCCGCATGAAGCTTCACCACGACTTCATCGAACTGAGCAGCTGTGAGTTGGCCCAGAGCCATGGCTCCCAGCAAATAAGAATGTGGGGGAGCTGCCCAGGAGGTTTGGGGAAGTAAGTTTAGTGCGTCTTAGGACCGGGCTTAGGGCTCACATGGGTTTGGCTTTTGTTTGCCGATTCAGGATCATGGATCCGGATGTCGCTCTGCACAAGATTTACGTTGTCTCAGGGTAAGACGAGAAGGTTGGCAGGGGGTACTATGTACTGCTGGTAGAGAGGCTTCGGGTGACTCGCATGTGGCATAGATACCGAAGTACTAGCTGCAATATACAGCTACACTACTTACTTCTAAATGTAACCGTCACTACACTCGTAAAGAAAGCATGGACCTATGACTAAAGTCTGACACTCAGTTTGAAACCCCTGTGGGGGACTCGAACCATGTGATTTGAACAGCTGAGGTCTGCGAGATCCGCACATGCGCACCGGCTTTTCCGAATTGAGGCTCCTCTGGCAGTTCAGCAAGATCAATGGACAATGGAACAGGCCTCGCCTCAAGTGCCTCGAGATCGTGTTTTATGGCCACATGGGGCCCCACCAGCCAGGATCTGCAGAGATTGCCGAAGCGCCCATAGTCAGGCTGAAGCGCGACGTAGCCACAAAGCCATCGCAGCGTGGATTTCCCGTGGTCAGTCCAGACCTCTACAACTCCCAACTGCAGAAAGAATCAAGTCGAGAAGGCTTCTGGTGGTCAGGACTACCAAGATCACCTTTTCCAAGCCTGCGCAAGAACAAACACAACAGCTGCCACTGCAGAACACAGGCGCACACTCGCCCGCTTTGCGGAAGGTGGCTGGTGGCAGGAAGACGCGCGCGTCGCCGGGTGCCTCCTGAGAGCCCCAGCTGCCCGTGGAGGCCTGTTCCTTGATCGGTTACACTCGTGGTCGGTTTTCCAGAGACGGCCGGTTACCCATGTTGGAGTTGTTAGATCCTCGTTTCACCCCCGAAATATGATTGGACAATTACAAGGAAAGAGGTGTTGACATCCACTCCTGTCCAAGATCGAATCAGGAGCTGGATCTGGGTGGTTTCTGGGTCGAAATGAGCGGCTGCTGTCTGAAACTGTTCAATTCTTATCCAAGGCTCATCCTTGGGAAGCGATGCCAAGGCAGCATAGATGTCTGCGAAAACGCTGAGGTCTTGACATGCCCGGCCCTCTAAGACCTTTTCAGGGGAGAAGGCGCCACTATCGGGCTAAAGAAACTGGGTTGATCGTGGATGCGGGCATGCGCGGTTGCTTTGAGCAAGCCTCTGTGGCTACAATCGAGACTGAGACCGAAGAATAAGATCCATTACTACAGCGGACCGTAGTAGGTATAGCTACATGCAGAGATCAGCGGCGGTCGTCAAGCTACTGCCTGCCGGTCCATGTGAGGACCCACTTCACCACCTACCCACACACACCCACAGAGCCAGCCACACACACACACACACGCGCGCGCGCACACACACGCGCACACACAACAGGAAACACCGCAAGGCTTGCCCTTGAGTTGACGGTGAAATCAAGGCCTGAAGGCATTTCCGCAAGCCACTGCCGGTGAGGTCCGTAGCCACACCCAGCCGCCTCAAGCGCAGCTTTTGTCGCAGTGCTAGTTTGAATCCTGCTGCCGTGTCAGGGGTAAGACATCTGGGTTAGCCTAGATCTTATAGCTAGCCGGGTCTTTGCAAAGTCCAAGCATGAGAATAGTGCGTACATATGCACATGCATGCATGCATGCATGCATGCAGACAGACAGACAGACAGACAGACAAGCCGACAGACAGACGGACGGACGGACGGAGGGACGGACGGACGCACAGGACCAGAAAGACAGAGATGTATACCGGCATCCATCCATCCATCCATCCTTACTTCCATCCATCCATCCATCCATCCATCCATGCATCCATCCCATCCCATCCCATCCCATCCCATCCATGTGCGTATGTATGTATGTATATGTATATGTATATGTATATGTATATGTATATGTATATGTATATGTATATGTATATGTATATGTATATGTATATGTATATAAATATGTATATGTATATAAATATGTGTATATCTATATGTGTATATATATATATATATCTGTATATAATGTTTTTATTATGTACCTATGTATTTCTATATCTATGTAACTTCTGTCTGTCTGCCTGTCTGCCTGCCGGCTTGTCTGTATGCCTGCCGAACTGAAACGTCCGTGTATCTATTTCTATATATGTATTAATGTAATGTTGGCAAACAGTTAGGCTGAAATGAGTTAACACGGCAAGCGCCCTTAGCATGTAATTATCCATAGACCCAGCGACAGCCGCAAATACATTGATAGCTAAAAGCCATATGATATTACATTGTGATTACACATTTACCCTAGATTCCTAGATAATGTCGGTTCGGGAGTCGACGGCGCCTCAGGCAAGCCAACGATGCCACAGGCGCATCTGTCTGGGGTAAGTCCTCTGCGATGCAAAAGCAACTTGCTCACAAATATTCTTCCACATCTGCCGTTCTCTCTCGTGCTTCTATGTGACTCAAGGCTTCAACAGCATTGACCCACCCTCAAACAGCCGAAGGCTCCATGTAGGGCAGGAAGTGGCCCCCGTAGCGAACATACGCGCTGCGGAGGAAGAGCTCGGCAACGTCGACGCGCTCCGGTGTTCGAAGCTGCTTCAGCCAAGTGATCTCCAGACGGTCTGCCTCCTTCAGCCGACGCTCCTGGGTGGATAAAACATGCTTCTGAATTTCTGGAGCGCATGCATGCATAGTGACACCGAGACAGGGGTATGCAGACGGACATAGGCGCATACACTAACATGAAAGCTCTTCACCATGAACTCTGCAATATAGTTTACGGAGCACGCACGAGAAAGGGCCGTCCGAGGCTCCAAATATGCCAAAGCCGCCTTGGATGCAGCGGCTGCTTTCCACCAATCGGAGCTCGACAAGCGCCAGCCGAGATCGATTGTAAGGATCGTGCCTGCCACCTTTCGGTGTGAGGTGCAGGGCGACAGCGGTTTCAGGCCCAGATCATCCAGGAAGGCCTCCCAGTTCAGCCGATCTGTCGTGAGAGCATCCTTGCTCTCGCTAACCTTCTCCTTCTCGTCCCGTAGCCAAGGAGGCGGCGGATCCGAGCAGACTCCGATGTCATGGGCTTCCGCCTCTATGCCGTGGATGAAGCCCATAATGGCCACAAGAACGTCATGCTGCAACTCGCTACCGACAGCCTCCCCAAAGTATGTCGGGCATGTGAGACGCTGGCAGGGCCCAAACCCGCTCCGCCGGCTGCTGCATGGGAAGAGGAGGCCGTTGCCCAACTCCCGCCACGGCACCATTTCACCTGCATGGGGATGCTTCGCAGCTTCTCCGGTATGCGTGTTTTGGCGCGTTTACATGCATGCTTAGCCGCATAAAAGTATGCATGTGTAATAATTGATTATCGTCATCCCAAGGTTCGGCCTCCCTTTTCATGCGGGGCTCCAGCTGCTCCCGTCAAGAAATGATTTCGAAGGCACGCCAGGCTGGCCCAGACGCCCGACCTTCCAGCAAGTACAGTTCAAGATTTGGGAACCCTCACGTTGAATCACAGGATTCTGCAACTTTGGCAAATTAAAGTTTGCGGAGTGATCACTTCGGAGTAGAGCTTCGAACTTAGGCGTCCTGGGCATTGAACTCAAGGTTTGAGGGTTTTCTTGGGCCTCGGCCTCGAACCGGAGAGCTACCTCTACAGGTTTAGCTACAGGTTTCAGAGGCCCGTGTCACTCCGAAGAAGGCCTCAATGTCGCTTTGTCCAGAGGCGCAGGCTGCTGGCAATCTCCTGGAGGGAGTGAAGTGAACGTGCTGAGCATGCGGCCCTGTTCCTGCATCTGTTGTGCTGCTGCAGGTAACAAGAAGTGTGATGAAGAAGAAGAGGAACCTGCTGTGGATGATGAAGAAGAATATGATGAGGATGATTACGACGACGATAAGGATGATGTTGGAAATTGTTATAAGTGTTAATGTTACCCTTGCTCTTGCTACCGCTCTTGCCTTTTCTTGTTGGTGTTGTCGTTGTCGTTGTCGTTTTTAGTGTTGTTGTTATCGTCGTCGCAGTTGGCGTTGATGTTGTTGTCGTGTTGTCGCTGCTGCTGCATCGAGTCGCGAACGTCACCGTTCCCGGACTATTGCATCGCTCAGAGGTGAACCGAACCGGTGACCCTATATCCCAACTCCAGTCCTGACTTTGCTCTGGCATGCTGATCCACCGGCTCCACATCCTGCCTGCGGAATTGGGCGGGAATGGACCATAAAGCAAACGCACGAAGGGATTTACCGCCGGTTTGATGTAGAATCAGAAAGTTGAGGAACCGGATGGTGATGATCTTGCTGGTAATGCAGGCAATGCTGAAGAGTGTGCGAATTGTGAGAACGGTGTTGATGACGAAAGACCATGACCATGGATGTTGCGAGAGATACTACCACTTACACTGTCACTGCCACTGCCACTACACTACCACCGACCACGACCGCTATCGCTACCGCGACCGCTACCACTGCGACGACGACGATTGCCACTACCAGCGATACTGCTACCAGGTGGACGGCGACGACTACTATTGCGGCTACCACCACGACCACCACCATCACCAACACAACCATTCGCAAATAAGGAGATTGATTAAAACGTCAAGCCGCTGCTGGCTTTTTCGTCATGAAGCTGCCCTTCCTACACACAATAGGCATTTTCAAACTGTCGCTGTCAGACCTGTTGCAGTTAGCCACCAAGAGTACAAGTCAATTCAGTCGGTGTTGTCAGTCATCAGTCCCTCATACTGCTTTCAAATACGGTGTAGTCAGGTAGTTCCGCGGTGTCTAGAATCTAGAACCACAACTCACCATAACCATGTGCACGGTGACACGAACAGTGCACAACAGAAGTAGAGCTACTAACATGTTTCAGGCGGTGGCGATGCCTGCTGCAATTGCTCGACTCAATTTACCAAAAGGGCTCTGTCGAACTTCAGTCACCAGTGCTTCCTTAGTGTTGTAACTTTCGGTTGCCAATACATTTGCTCGTCCGCAGCTCTAACAAACAACCAACACAAGATCAATGCTAATGATGTCTTTAGTGATCTGACGAATACCTGCGGGTGGTGCGCCATTATGTATTTGAGAGGTATTGAACCATAGAAGTACAGATGGGTAAAAAAGTCTGTATGGATGTATGAATGTATGAATGTATGGATGCATGGACGTATGTCCCGAGGCATGTAGGTGTATGTACGTATGCAACTACGTATGTATGTATTTATGCATGTATGTATACACAGGTCGGTCGGGAGGTGGGTGGGTGGGTGGGTGGGTGGGTGAGTAGGTATAGGTAGCTGGTAGATAGGTAGGTAGGTGTATGTGTACGTAGGTGGGCTGCGCCTATGTACGTGTGTATGAGTGTATGTTTGTTCCCCACACGTGTACACATCGTAGGTAGGATGCCAACACTGCACCGAGGCGACATACCTAGAAGCCGTGCTGACACAAATGGGAGTTTTCGAAAATTAGGGGTACCTTATTTTGGGATCCTTACAATAAGGATCCTATCGGAAACTCCCAAATCTGTCTTCAACACATGCAACGCCTGGGCGCTGCATCGCTGCCACTGCTACCCCCGCACTGGAGGTTTCCTTGCCTGGCGTGACGCAGAGAAATGTCGGGTGTCCTTCGTTTGCTGGAGGTTTGTGTGCCCGTGGTTAGCTGAAGCCAAAGGTTGTGTGTAGGCATGTACTCTCAGTAGTCCTGCTGATGCAGGTTCTGCGTTTCACAATGGTCTCTTGCGGCTTCTGCTTTGCGAACTGCACGAACAAGAGTCTTTCAGGATTGCGAGATGGCTCCTGTATGGCGGAACTCGACATCGCACTGAACGCCCAAGTTGACCTCTTCGCATTATGCAGCATATGCGCATCCCCGGGGCCGCCCCGAGGGCTTGAACCAAAAACGAGAGATGCGAAAACTGCAACAGTGACTGAAATCCTTAATGCTCGTAAACACTTAACCTCAACCCTGAACCCATTAAGTACCCTTAGCTCTAAACCCGTGGCCTGTTCGGATGTGCCTCCTCTTGCTCATGGTCGGCACCTAAAGCTTGCAGAAATCTGTAGAGTTCAAGGCTCAAGACCGAGAACCTTGGTACAGTCGAGTGCGGACTAAACTGGCTTTCAACCCCAAACAACAAACCCAGTCAGACTGGGTTCGCGGCTCTTTGGGTCGTCGCTCGACCTGCCATTGCTGGCTGTGCATATCTTCCACTGGGTTGGGGTTGAGGGGGAAGTTTAGGGGTTTGAGGGTGTCAAAACCTCTGGAATTGTGTTACCACAGAAGGTCGCCGTAACAGTGGCAACCAAGATTTAAGGAGTGGATTGAAGTCGAACCGTTCAGTCGGGGATAGACTGACATCGTGGAACCCCTGCAGAAACCTTGCACCACGCAGTTGACAGTCCTACCTGTAGCAATTGATTCAGTGGGCACCCGGAAACCGTGGCTCAGGCAGGGCATTTTTCTTCGGATTCCTTGATATCTCTACTGTTGGCACACCTCGGCGTCGGAAATGCCAGTCATTATTTCAGAGGTTGGCGGTCTTTAGAGCATGGGAAGGCTTTTGGGCTGTCCAGGCTTTTCAGTGTGCCCTGAAGACGGAAATCTCAACGCAGAACGAAGTCGCCAGCCCAAAGCCACCCGACCATTTGCATACAGTCGCGGATATTCTGATGAGCCTCAGTCTCAGTCTTGCCTGTTGGGGAATAGCAGCCCAACCCTAAACCCTAAACCCTAAAAAGCACCCCAAACTCCGAAACTCAGAACGCTGAGGGGCGCTCTTAATGGGGCTCACTGCCGAAGTTTCTGAGCCTTGCCGACTCTGGCGAAAGACTGGTATGCCAGCGGACACCTTGTTCTACGTCTGTGAATGTACTTCACAACAAGCATAAAAAAGCTTCAAACTTGAACCCAAAACTTCGAGGAGTTGATGTCTTGCAGCTTCCAGGCCGAAAAAGCACTTAAGGCTGCGGAAGAGGCTTCTTGCTCTCGTTGCCATTCATATGTCTTTTTCTGATGCTAATGGCTAAGACCTGTACTGCTGCTCAGGCTGACTGCCCTAGAAGGTCCTACATACCTACTAGAAAACAAGTTTTCTGAAGTAGGAAGTTCTGCTACGGTTAGTTAGTATAAGAGTTCCGCCCATGTTGGTCCTTACACTTTTGCTTCTACCTTTAGATGTACCGCTTCAGAATTAAGGGTTCAGGGGTTTGGCCGCAGCAGCGGACCCCTCGCAGCTGCCGTACAACTTCTAATAGTGAGACGACAACTGGTCATGGCCACCAGTCCTTCCACGACGACGGCACGACTGCTGCATCTTTTACTAGTTACCAGATCTCCTTCTACTATGGCCCCCAAAAAGCATCGAAGCAAAAATAAGGATAGGGATATCCCAGATAAACCCCGTTATAATGAAGCCCGATAAGACAGGGATATCCCTATCAAATGCCTACGGTCCCTAAATCATTCTGCAGCCTAGCGGTCGCTTCCTGGCTTTCAGCAAGCCAGGGCTCCCACAAAGCGGGACGATGTCGTGTCGCGTGGGCCTAGGCGCACCCGACGAGTGGCTCCAGGGAGGGTGTGTGTAGTGCATATACAAAAATCTATTCCTCAAGATCCGTAGTGACTGTACCAGATACCAGCACGTGTAGATATGAGATGTGCTTGTCATCTATTTAGCCACTCATCTCTGGTCCTCCATGCATTTCTATCTCCATATCTGTGTTGCACCGCCTACATCCCGACAATTTCTCTGGAATCGCAGCCAGCACAGCTCGTGAGCGAACTATGCTTGGTTGACATCGCAACAAGAACAAACGACTATGTGCAAGAGAAGAGTCTGCAAACATATATGCATGTACATGCGCATATACCAACACAATTTGCACACCCGTGTGCAAATGGACATGCACATCCTACACACACACACATGCAGATACAAGTTTGCATACATGCTCAAGTATATCGAGATGGACAGGTAGAGCGATAGGCAGACATAGGTAGAGAGAGTGGAAGACTGGTCATCAAGCACAGCTGAAACATGCTTTATTCTCGTCGAGCGAAGAGTACTGCCTTGACTGATATGTTTGTTCACATCTCATTTGACACTGGGAAACACTGGGCTGCCAACCTCGTCACGCCTTGGGACAATGTATGGGCAGCTCGCTCTCAACTCGCCAAAGCTTCGAGGATTAGTAGGAATTGGGGATTGAGCTCTGCAGGGGCTTGTGTCGAAGGGCTCAGGATCAGAGATGATTTCCGTTTGCCCTGGTCAGGTTTTATTCAGTTATTCAAAGGGGGATGGCTGACTGCTGCATAGACGAATTCCGTTCAATGTTCAATGTGGTGATTATTATTGCCAAACGGCTTGTGATCGTAAGTAGAATGTCGAAAGGGATCACAATTTCGGGAGGACCGAGGTGCCGCCAAGCAGCCCAACTGTCGGAGCAGGCGTTGACCCACTGAGTCAAGTGCGGTCTGCACGGCCGGGGAGAGAACGCGCAGTGCACCTGCGGCCTGATCTTGCCCGGCTGTGTTTAAGCTAAACAGAGACAGGGAGCACTAGAGCCTCAGAGACATTTCAAATACGTGGCGATCCAGATTGTCGCCTCTGCTTCTTTGGAGCAGCTTTGTGCCATACGCGCTCTTCCAAACCCTACGTCATGAACCTCGGTCCCCACAAGAAGTCGATGAAAAGCCATTCTCTTCCGACAAGCACCTCCAGGGCATTTTGCCACTCCAGCGGCACATCACCGGCATGATTGGAGAAGGTCGGCCTTAGCTTCGATGTCAGGGTCTGAGAGGAGGCTTTGGCCATGACCTGCTGAAGTCTCAGTCTTCAGTGCATGAGGTTCAGTGCTGGCTGCAGTTCTTCCTCCTACCTCAAGGAATTCACGAGCTCCCCTGAGTATGATGGGCAAAATCCTGCATTACCCATTATAAGGAATATACCATAATTCCCATAGTTTAGAGTCCTTAAGGTCATGCAGGATTTTGTCCATCAGCAGTATGATGGGCTCTCCTGGTAGCGAGGAAACTCCAGATCTGATGAAACCGAAACGCGGTAAGCGTCCTAAAAGCCGCAAGCCCCAAACCCCTACCCAGAGGCCCCATAGTAGTTCCTTTTTGGGGTTACCTTATAGGACTCTATATATGAACTCCAAAAAGGAACTACTTTGAGGCCTCTGGGTATACTCGTGAATCGAATCCCGAAGCCCATTCGCGGCAGGCAATGACCACCTGGAGGAGCTGACAGTCTTTAGAGGTTTTGAGACTTTACGGGCCTCTGGGGTCTGTGGGAGATGCCCGTGGCCCATCCTGGCGAAAAGCACGCCTAGATGCTGGAGGAAGCATGGTCCAATATGAAGTACGAATTCAAGCATGCAGGGTCCAGGTCTCAGGGATTTGCAGCTAAACGGATGTTGCGTGCTTGAGGACCTTTATGTAGGGCTCATACAGTTTTAGGTCTGCGCCGCCGGTCGGGTTATAAGTCATAGTCATAAGTCTAGTCAGAGGTCGAGTCTAGAACGCCGTGCTTTGAAGGATTATCGTAGTGCACCAGAGTCGTTCAGGTCCTTGGGGAGTCTAATGTCGCTGGGGATGTAGGGGTTGTCAGTTCCCTGCCTCAGGCACCAGGAAACACTAGACTAGTTTGGAGAAGGCCTGCCGGGGCGCCAGACAGGCACTTAAACAAAACTAGCCGCCGAGGGAGCTTACACGAGCAAACCTTTTGGCCCTGACACCGCAGATCCCCTAAATCGTAGAACGCTTACCCAGAGGCCCCAAAGTAGTTCCTTTTTGGGGTTACCTTATAGGACTCTATATATGAACCCCAAAAAGGAACTACTATGGGGCCTCTGGGTATACACCCTAATAAAGCCGGAAATGATGCTGCAGGGCCCTGGCCCATCTACGATGCGGAGGGCATGACCTGATCTAGTTTCGGGCGACACTCATTGAGACCTTACCAATTCCTTGAGAATGGAGGTGTTGCTGAATGACTTACGATCAGGATGTTCGGCATGTTGCTTGACTCGGCGCATTAGCTAGGCTGTGTGAAAACCAGTGAAGCGTCGATTTGGTAGCAGGCCTGCGGCATCGGGTATGAGAGGCACCGTCTTCAGCTGATCGAGCACCTGCCAAAAGGTCCGGGGATATACATCCATACGGAACGACACAGACCAACAGAGCATGACCTGTAAACAGATACAAGCCTCGGTAACATGTCAGAATCGACAAGCATAAAACCCACAAAACAACACGAAAAACAGCAAAAGTGACAGGCATGCACACACACACACACACATCCCCACAGCCTCGGGCTTGTCAGTGACGTTTGAACCCAGCCTCGCATTCACGTCTCTGAATCTCAGGGCTTCGGGCCGGTACAAAGTGGGATCGAACTGTTGTGCAAAATCTGGGAAACCTCTCCTTGCTTCTCACTAACGGCCCAATAGCACAGCTGCTTCTCTAGACCACATGTTGGGCAAGCGTGGTCCACGTGGCACGGCTAAGAACATACGACCATAAAAGCGCAACCTCCAGGAATTCTGTATGCAGACTCCTTCACACGGTCTTGAAGACCTTGAAACCGGCACGGTCTAGAACACAACTGTTTGAGTTGCAACCATGGTTTGTGCACTGTGCTTCCGTTCTTCTGTGCGCACAGACCTCCACTCTGCTGGCTGATGAATGAAGAATAACTTCAATTTCCATGTGGTGACTCACTTGGCTCTATCTCTAGAGCAACGCGTACTTAGTTCGTTAGACCTTGAGGGGGTTTTCCAGACTTATGACACCTGAGCCGAAAGCAAGGCAAAGACTCGCCGGAAGAAGCCGTGGTCCTCGCAGACTCAATTCTCAAAGCAATGCTGCGCCTTGCCAGCCCTTATTGAATAGAATACTTGCCACCCATACTTGCGCAAGGCTCCACCACTTGCGAAAGCTTAAAATCCTCAAGTCTGAACTAACCGATAGACTGCCTTGTTTACGAAGCACAAGGCGTTTTTTCCAAGAGTGAAGAGGCACGTCCTGCTTGCCCGCGGCCTCCTCTACAAGACTCCTCACAGGTCGTAGGGTCGAGGGACGAAGTTCAGAGTTCTTACTGCTGCATGAAACTCATCAGTTAGAACGACACTAGGCAGAAAGGTGACGGGCATGCGAACACTTTCGATAACGATAGCATGAAATAGCAACAATGAGAACGATCAGAAAAGGCGATCACACGCATGACATAGGAGGTCGTAGTGACGTAGTGGTAATCAACTTGATGTTACTTGTACAGCAGAAAGAGCCGTTCCAACATGGCGAAGTGATGAGCCTTAGAGGGAGTCATGATCGTGATAACTGGGGACGCCGGCGCTGATGAAGACCAAGAGGTTGGGATGCTGATGATGCTGATAACGGTTGATGCTGCTGAGAATGGCAATGACATGAAGCCCGGAATCCATCAGGCCTCAAGGCCCCTCGCCTCCATGGCGCGAGTCCGCAGGCCACAGGAAAAATGAAAGTAACAATAATCCGGCGAAGTTGGCAAGCCTAGGTTGTATCAATCGGCTATGGTGCCTACCGAGCTTGAACTTGTTGGGCTTGTGAACCTCCGAAACCCATGCCCTAGACCCTATCCCTCGAGCTTCGCTTCTCCTGGTCGTCTCTGATGTCAGGTCCTCGCCCTGAGGCACAGTTTTCGCAGGAAAGCCCCCTGCCACCCAAGATACGTACTATAGGAACCTTTATAATTACCAATACTATTTTGGGGGTTCCTTATTATAATTATAGCATAATGAGTATAATGGGCCCCAAAACCCTATTCCAACTATTAAGGACCCTATATTAAACCAAACCAAAGTTCCAAAGGGACCTCTCGACTGTTCCATAACTTGGGCGACGTTCTTGAGCAGGCGCAGTTCTCATGGTTTGCAAAGGACTCGTCGGGCGGGCATGCGCTGACATGCGGTAACCCGAAAACCCTAAACCGTGATCGAATAGAGCCCGAAACCATAAACATCGTCTTGCCTGTGCTGCAACACCCAGGACATGAAGCCAGTCATCGATGCTGATCTCCTTGCACTGCAAGAAGCACTTCGCGGAGTAGCCACAGCTTTAGGGCCCAGATTAGGGCCTAGGGTGTAGGTTTACGGTCCGTGGTAGCTACAGTACCGTTTCTAGGGCCTATTTAGGGTTTCGGGTGCTGGGGTCGGGACCAAGATATGTTCCAAGCAAGTTCGCGACTGCACACTTTTGCCACACCTCTGAATATACAGCCTAGGAAGAAAACACCACACAGAAAGGACGACTGAAGCTCCTGCGTTTGTGCCTCGTGCAGAGGTTAGGCAAACAGGTGGCTGCCTAATCTTATCCGCCCAAACCACAGCCTGTTGCGCGGAATCCTGAAAATCTTAAACCCTGTGAACCCTGCCCCCGCAACGCTAAACCCACGGCACGCCTTCAGCCCCAACGCACGGCATTGTGCCCGGTGGCTTTGAGCCTCGGATCTAAACCGGTCCGATGCTTCTCTGACAAGATCAAGCCGCGCTCATTGAACTGAGGGCTTTTCGGTTTTGGGCCCTACGTTTCTCGGGTCCAAGGATTCGAGCATTGGCGGGTTTAGGGCTTAAGATTTAGAGTTTTGGGGTTCGGGATCTTGCATGGAACCGAACATACTACTCTAAATAAACATGTCGCCTTCAGCTTCCAGCCAGCTCGCAGTGTTGGGACAGATGTTGTGCTGTAGGTGTGAAATGGCATCCTAACCTCCAGCTGGGTGCCCGGCCTCCTGAGGCTCTGGGCACACCCGCCGACCCCGGCCCTGAACCAAACAACTCCTGCGAGACTCAAAAAACGGCCACTGGCATTGAACCACCGGATTGCTGAAACAACAATGAACGCGAACAGCCCAACTAAATTTCGATCACGCCTCCACGATCCCCCAAGACAGCACACAAGCTGCAAAACCTAAAGCCCAAAGGCCCTAAACAGAAGTGCTATAGCTGCTATAACAAGCCGATGCAAATTCCGATAAACCCCAAATGGCCACTTTCAAGCGGATAATCCCCTGAGGTCCAGGCCCACTTCTTGCGCACCAGTCGCCGGCGGCAGCGGGCCTTAGGCGGCTTGGTTGCGTTTGTTGGTATTTTGCAGGGCTGCATAGAATCCTACGAGGACTTGGGGCAGGCTTTGAATTGCTGCATGGGCTCTTGTCTGGTGGTATCGGGTTGCCAAGGATACGTCGGATACTTTTGAGCTGGTTCCTGCGTTTTTTGTGTGGACTTGTTCAGGGTTCATGCATATATCAACACTATCAACAGGGCTGCACCGTGTAAGCATCCCTCAAACCCCGCTTGTCCCAACAACATGGACTATACATCGTTGATACTGTTTGTGCTTTATAATACGACTGATTTTCATTTGTGCTCTCATGAACTAGCCTGTTGGAGCGAGCTATGGTGGGGCATGCTTGACTTACCGAGTGTTGGGATGACGTCTTGAAATGCAAGAGCAGAGGTACAAGTACAAAAGTGTACATACTTGTTGTTGCAGTTTGATTCGGAGGCTATGTTTCTCTGGGCTACTGCCTCGTGGAGTTCAACGTCGATTCATAAACTCGGAGCCCTTAACCCCCTAGACCACATAGCCTGACACACATTGACCGCGACCAGTGCGGTGGAGGCTGATGTTGAACTACGACTCGGGTTCAAGGATCAAGAAACTTACGCTTGCATCTCCAGGGCCTTCCTTCAGGAAACTCCAGAATGCCTTCAAGCTCTGAGGAGTCGGCCCAAAGTACATCTGAAGGCAAGTGCTGCATCGCTTCTGCCAATTTCTGCTCCTGCTGCATTGGTGGAGTAAGAAGACGCCAGTGACAGTGTCATGTCATCGACTAAACCGAGCAGATGTGGTGAACCCAACAGCCCAACTCCTCGACCCCAACCATTTAGCCCCTGAACAACAAACCAAACCGGATCGATTCCGGAGTCCTGACTCCCAAAACCGTAAATGTTATGTGCCCCTTAAGCCTTAAGACCCATCAGTCCAGTACTGTTGTTATCAGTTCATGTGTTTGCAGTTGTTGCTTTTCTACATGGTGATAGCAAATATTGCTATCGCTGTACTTAAAGCTTATAAATGCTAGATTGCAAAAAAAGATTTCGAGGAGAAGGTGAGGGCTTTAACATCTAGGAACATAGATGCATACATCTACATGTCTACGCATCCGCCCTCTGACTGCAGGGGCTTCCGCATGGCCTCTGGTGGGAGCAGACATTCACCTGAAGGCGTATCTTGCTTGGTCAGGTTCTGGGCCCGAGGCTTCTGTCGATTTACGTCCCACACCTTAGAATCAAAATGTCTTCCCTATAGTGCATGACTATGGGATTCTCCAGGGGTTCCACGGCAGAACTTCTGCAAGTTCTGCTGTATCATATTCACTGCATCTGGAGTGGCCATTACACCTCAAAAGCAAGATACCCACGAGAATACAATCTCTAGGACTCTAGTCCCTGACTGCAGCTGTAAGACCCAAATACCTCTAAAGAACCCTATAGTTAGAACAACCCCTACAGTAACAAGTCCCGAGCTCAAACACTGTGTTCTTCTCCTTACAAAAGCCTGGACTTCTCGAAGCCCTAATAAGAGTTTCAAGGTGTCGCAGTGTCTTGAGCCCTTTCCCCGCAGCCCCTTAAAGCCTTCGCCATGGGAGCGCAACCCCTGAACCTTGGCAGCTGAAACTATGAACTCCGTTTCAATTGCCTGCATTTTACTGGACACCATAAGCCTTGAGCAAGTGGGCACGGCTTGGTGCAGAGAAGATTCCCGGAACAGAAAAGCCCCCTACACCCTACGCAATCCAACTCAGCAAAGCACTGCTGCATTGAAGATCAGCAGGCCTCATACCGGTACCTAAGCCCAAGTTCCCCGAATAGCCTTAATAGATCCCTGTTCAACTCTTCTCACACCCACACCCGAACCCAACTAAGCCAGGCTTTTGGGGTGGGGTGCCTGGCCGCGCAAGGGCACCTTCCGGTTCGGTCGGGATGCAGGCCACCTGCAATGGCCGCGAAATCCAATCTGCAGCTCTCAGCCCAAGTCCTAGTAAGTTTGTCGGTCGAACTTAAGTACTGGTGTTTGAAACTTGGATCCCTAAACTTTAGTTGCTGCTCCGGTATCCCTGTCGTCGCCGATGTACACCACACTGAAAGGCAGCTTGCGAGGCGCCTCCCGCAGCACCTGACGGGATGCCACCATATGTCAGCTGAACAGGATACACACTATTCTGGAAGTATGTGCATAGCATAGATGTGTAGACGAACACGTCTTGAAACATCTACCTGCTGCAGTGTGCACACATGTGTACTCCATATATACAGATCGACAGACGGATGGATGGATGGATGGATGGACGGACGGACGGACGGATGGATGGATCGCAGCATACCATAGCCTAGCCTGGTATATAGGGGCAAGGTAACCACAAGGCAGTGAGGCATGGAAGTGACACGCGAGCATCATGCAAGCTTGCTGTCATTGATCCGGCGAATGCACTGCAATATTCTCGAATCACCGAGCTCCACCCATGAGACACTCTGCAACTTCCTTGTCTCACAAGCTGCTCCGCGCACCTCCAGCAACTCTCCGCGTACCTCCGCGTAGTGGCGAGGTCAGGCTATCATCGAGCTGTGGCTTTTTTCGAGGTATATAGGGACACAGACAAAAGCCATCAATAACCTACAAAGGTGCGCGCACACCTACATTCAGGCAAACCGCGGGTGAGCACAGACGAACGAATAGTATGCATCAGGTTCTGGTGGATATACCTGTCTTCAACGACCCAGAATAACAGTCCCTGTCAAAGCTGGGAAAACAAAACCCCTGGAGTCCGACCGACTCCGGTTTTCGGTTGCAAAATTAAAGGCGGAAACAAGGTTTAGGGCCGTGTAGGGTATGCTCAACCATCACACCATGATAATTATCATTACGGTTAGTCGTCGTCGTAGTAGTAATAGTAGTAGCAACAACAATAACGATATCGGGGTTCTTATTTTGACCACGACTATCTGTGTTATTACCATCAAAATCGTGATCATCGCCGTCATCACTATCACTATGCTGTCATGGTGTTTGTTGCTATATTTGTACTACATCGAATATAATAATGATTATTGCTCCCCCCAGCGCCGAGCCCAGACAAGAAACGACACCCTAAAATCTGAAACAGGGCCGAGGTGCGAGAAGCCACGCCGCTTCGGGCGTTTCCTGGCCCAGGAGGTCCTGTCCGTGCCGGAGTATGGCGGGACATTGTTTAAGGTACAGGGCTTCAATTGGCTTTGATTTCAAGACTTTTTGTGATTTTGGCTGAACATGTTTGCAGGGATTCTGTGGTCATGTCACAGCAGTCTCAACTTGGGAAAGTTTTCACATGTGCGGTCTGCTGCAGACTTGCGGGATTTGCGGAGCGTCACATGAAGCGCAAGGCACATCTCAGAAAATGGCTCCATGTTTTTGGAAAGACAGACCAACTTGCTTGGAAGGACTTGTTGAGCCTGACTTCCGCAACCCTCAGGCAACCTCATCCCCTTACGTGCTAAACCGCACAACCGAGTACACCTCAGTGCCGAACCGGCAAGTCCAGCAACCTCTTTGAAGCCCTGTGGGACACACAGTCCACGCCTATGGACCCTATTTGATGAATCGACTTCGAAAGTGGCTGGTGTCAGCCCTTGCAGTCAACTACACTAGTCAAGGCATCAAGTAGCTGCAGCTTCCGCCTTAGCTACACGAATCCAAACTTGTGCTATGGTTGAAGTTTAGGGAATCCGCGGTGGCTGCACTAGCAAGCCATGCCGGGCACCACCGAGGTACATAAACAACCAACATAAGGGCCTTGACGGGGGGTATGATATAGTCTAGTATAATCATACTAAAGTTCGACCCTATACACCCTAGCTCTTCTCGCTGGGGCTCTGGCGAGTGCGTTTCGTCGAAGGCTTGGCCTTTTGCGAGCTAGGAGTGATTCCGATTTTTGTCCTGTGATCGAACAAGTTGTGTGCATATGAAAACGAAGAAGTACATATATGTATATATATGTACATATACACATACACATATACATACAGAGATGTATTCTAGACGTAGTTGGATAGCAAGAGGTAGCGATGGCTAGGGTAGAGGGTTGGGAATCTGAGGGATCGGATTGTCTCCATTCCAAACCTTCACAAAACCCATCATGGAGCGGGGCGTCCCAGGCTGTCACAGCAATAGCTTTTAGCACTCGTATCTCCATGGGGTTTTTCAAATATACAATCGGTACATTCCCAAGTGGACTATGTACACTCACCAAGCCGAAAACACATGCATGCAACCCGGGTGTGCTCCAAAAGCATCCCAACGGGATGTAGTCCAGGATCGAAAACACCGCATCCCAGGGTGCCGACACTGGATGTTCGAAGTTGCTGGGCTATGTCTAGGCGACATGTGTTGACTCCAACCCTAAATATGTTGGGTAGTTGTTTATCTGACACAAATGGCACCCCTACAACCCCCCAGCCCCAAGATACATGCTAGCTGCCAGTGGTTCTATTCCGAGGTTGCCCGAAGGTTTTAACGTACATAGTCCAATCACCTGAGCAAGGACCCTTGTCGAGGACAGCTCCACTTGGTGCCCAGCAACTGCTCCAAGGCTGTTCGGAAGGCCATAGGGATGGCTGAACAAAGTGCTCGGTTGCGGGACGACCTTTGACAGCAATACTTTTCAAAACTATGCAAACATGCTCGCGATGAACATGCACGAATAAAGGAAGGACGGCGCAAATAATGGCACTGATGCAGGACTACAACACTAATACACAGTACTGAAGTATGAGCAGCAGCGTAGACAAAAACAGACCCTGACGGGTATTTGTTCAACCATACTAGCAGTCGGAGAACTCCAGTTGCTTGATGAGTCTAGTGTTACATACGACTTCCTTTCACCACATCAAGACTTCTGCCTTCGTGCAGAACTACCATGAATCAGGTTGAGACTACCCGTTGCTGTCATTGCAATGCATGTGCGTGCCTCCCTACATGCACGCATCCGTGAAGCCGCAAGTGGGAAGATGGATAAGGCCATCGCTTCCCATGCAAGTTGGCGCGGTCGGCCGTGAGATCAAAGGGGCCTGTGCTGCAACAGGAGATGCTCCAACCAAGCCCAATCTTGGGAAACCTAGACACGGGTGTGGGTAGTTCTACTAGAGTCCTGTTTTGGACCCCTTTGAAAGAACTGAACCATGCAGCAGGGTGTGTTTTCTCTCTTGGCTGGGCCATTGTGGACAACCTACAAGGACCTACAGACATCGACATTTCTGAAAGGGTGGCCATGCATCCCAAACTCGCAGTGTTGCCCTCTGGTTTTCTGTGTTTCTTTTTGCATATGCGTACATGACAACAAGGAACCTGTCAAAGGAAATTCAATCAGGGGGGACATTCGATATGAAGGCTAATGACGACCCGATGTTTAGTCCACTGGCCGACCAGATGGCAGGGGCACTGAAGCAGCGGAATCGCTTACAAGCCGGAGTCTGGATGCATAGCCCGTGAGGATCTTTGCTCGTACGGCGGCGAAGTCATGACATTGCGTGCTTCGTGCGGTTGTTTGCTTGGGCTGGGTCCCAGCAGAGACTCCGGCAGACTTGGGAGCTTGTTGCAATGGTTAAAACTGTATTCGCCGGCCGAGGCTGCTGCATAAGCGGCACTCTTCGACATTCCTACAATTATTGTCACATGTGATGAACGAACGATGCCAACCTAAGGCGGCAGCCTTGGATCGCGAAGCGGAAGCCGACAACCTTCACCGGCAAGAAGGTGAAGAGGGCCTGCAGTGGAACCTGATGAGCTCGGGGAAAGCTGACTTTCTTCAAGGTAGTGAGGCTTCGAGGTCTTCCGTTTCGACAAAAGGGCCGAGGGAGGGATTTCCGGCTTACTACAGGGCTTCCGGATGCTTGTGACCAGTTCCAGCTGCGACATCGAAAGAAAATGTAGTAAGTGGCAACCGGAGCAGCAGCCGTCGCATCTTCTTCAGTGTTGGCGTCAGGTGATGTGTTTCACGGAACTGAGAAGGCTGTTGTTGCTTACCTCCACCTGGGCTCAATATGTCGCTGCAAGAAGAAGAGAGGCAACGAACCGATGCAGCAGTGAACATCGTAACGGTCGTGGCAATAGTAAACTATTGGGGGTGAGAGTCTGCAGCAACCTGACGCCGGGTTAACTGCCAGCAATAGTAAACTATTGGAACTCAGCAGTCATGATGCAACGATTGAGACGGGGCAATGCCTATAATAAACCGAGCAAGTACCACTAACACGAACACTGGACCAAGTAGCATCTCGAATGAGACCAATACCTAGAGAGTGATATCCTGCCACTTTTGTAGGTTACCTGTTTTTCTATACAGCTGATCCTATAACTAGCCTACAACCATAAAACTAGTACCCTGAAAATGGTTTAGTGTATGATCCTCTAAGTAGAATTAGAGTAGAGCCGCTTCAGTCATCAGGTGCCCGAACTTATGCCGCGGCACCGTGCAACAGTACAACATTATGGAAAGCTAAAACCTTATCAAAGATCGCCCTAAACCCTAAACCCTAAACCCTTAGCCTTGGATCTCAAGCCCGGAGCCTGCAGCAGCTCACTTTCATCCTCGTCGGCATCGTCCTGTTGCGAGTCGACCAAATCAGCCAGGCTGCAGGGCGGCGCTTACAGTGTTTCCATTCTTCTCTCTGAAGCTTCTGGTGTCTTGGAGTCTGACAACCAACCGAATTTCACATACGAATTATACACGCATACACACACCTCCCCCACCCACCCTGCGCCTCCCTGGATGCAAAGGACGCCGGAAAAGCCAAGCTGAGCTTGGCAGTTGACTCGCCACCCTGCTGCACAGGTTTTGTGTTTGGTTTAGGTTATGTGAGTGTTATGTGGTTCAGTGCTTCTTGTGTTGATCGACGGGAGGGGCTCCGCCGCTCGAAAGCCTCAACTGATGGAGGAACATCGTTTGCGGCATGCTGTCTTACATGCAGTATTCCACAAGGCCCTGGCAAAGACTGCTCAGTCTAAGCAGTCTAAGCGCAGCTAATGGATGAATCTTCCTCAAGACCAGAGGATGCACACTTCACTCTCGTAGCCTGAGACACATGACATGCGTGCAAGAATAGGAAGTTTAGCCAAACCTTCCCTAAACCCTAAACCCTAAACCCCTAAACCCTAAACCCCTAAACCCCTAAACCCCTAGACTTCATCTACTAAGTCGGACTCACCGAAACCTCAAACCCCGACACCCTCGGCCCTGGACCACCATCCCTACCTCAGTCTGAGGATGACATCCCCAACAGCGCCCCAAACCTTTGTTTATTATATGTTATTATATGTTATTATATATGATTACATATGATTACATATGATTATATATTATTATATATTATTTTATATTATTTTATATTATTATATATTATTATATATGATTATATATATTATTATATACTGTTATATATTATTACTGAAGCCCTGGAAAAGCCAGGTGTTGCCCTTTCCAGGAACCAGTGTCACTGTGCTGATAGGGTTGAACAGGCATGCATACACTTTGAACAGATATACGGCAGCGCCTCGGCCTCAGCTTCGTCCTCCCACGTCACACTCTGATGGTGAAGCACCTGGGGCGCATCTGCTGGAACCCTCAACCCTACATGTAAACTAATCCCTACCAAAACCATTTTGTAGCTCGACCGAATATATCTACCAGGACATGCTGAGGCCGAGACGTACGCAGGCATCTGAATCCGCGGCTCCTGCGCCTGGTTTAAATACAGCACAGCTAGCAGCAATGGCATGGGGCTGTTCACGGATGCCGTTTTCGACCACAACTGTTTGCTGCAAAGACTAGAATCGGCTAGAACGAGAAGGGATGCGCTCGTGCCACCGGCAACCGTGTCTTGCTTGCTCCAGCCACACATGCACAAACAAGCTGCAACCTGATACTCCCACAGTGCCTTGAAGCCTCAAGCCTCAACCACGATCGTAACAGGCTCACAAATTTTCATACCGACACAATGACAATCCGAAGACCCCAAGTCATACAACACTAGGACCGATTCCCCATGACCCAGCAGAATCCTTGTGCGCATCGGTGATCTTCACCTTGTCGAGCGGCACAGTAAAAGTGTGTGAGAGAGCGAGAGAGAGGGCTTGAAAGCTGCGAGCTATAATGTGTCGAGACAAAAACAAAGCAACTGCTTGTGAAGGAAATTAATGTAACATCCGGGCTCGCTCTCTCTCTCTCTCTCCCTCTCCCTCTCTCTCTCTGTCTGTGTCTCTTTGTGAGGTGCTCTCGCGTTTCTTTACTCTGAATGTCTGCGCTTGTTGCGCAGACTCCCCTCACAGTATGCCAACCCCAAAACCGGGAAGTCCGCACCACAAGCAACGAACGCATCCCCTCACAACACAGGTCTGAAGCATCTCCGTCAGCTTGAGCAGCGCACGGCTGTGACATCTGACGCAGCGGGGAAGTAGAGCTCTGCAAACTGTGCCTGCATCTCCGCTTTGCAGGGTGTGCTAACCGATATGCAATGGAGGGCCCGTGAGTTCACTAAACTTTCTTGTATCTGAATGTCGGTGGCAGGTTCACCGGTTAACTACTACAAGTAGCTGAGCGTATGCTGTGAACATGAATCGCATCAGTGTTTTGAGGTTTACAGCTTACACGTATAAGCTTCCTGTGCACGAACCACAAAGGTAAAAGGTTGCTTAAGACTGTGATCTCACGGAACTCTGCATGGTGTGTTGCTGCCAAAACCCTAACAAAATAGCAAGAGGGTTTTCGACGTACTAGATAGTTGGGACGCAGGTAGAGGACCTCACAGTAGTCAAAGCCAACGCGGAACGATGGGGTGTCTTGCATTCGGCTGGGTGGAGACATGATGCAAGCAGACTAAATCCTCGTCCGTAGCCAAGAGCTATGTCCTCCCAATATCAACTGCGCCAAGGGTAGTCCCTGCCAGGGCCCAACAAGATTAATATTGCTTGAGGGAGGAATCTTGGCCTCATGCAATCCCACACATATGCTCTACGCCTGGCGCCTATGCCTTTATGGCCGGAGGTTTGACCGGAGCATTTGGCACTTCGACCGAATCAGGAATGGCGAAGAAAACACGATCACGATTCTGCTGTTTTATCCCTCATCGTCCGCGACGGGCCGCCCTGATGCATGATGGCCGATTCATGGCAACTAGTTCAAGTCACTGCTTACTGTATAACTTCATAACCCGAGCTGTTTCAACTTTGGCAGCATGCCGGGACAAGGCCTGCTGTCAAAAAAGACACTCGCAAAGTACCTCGTGCTCACATTAAACCCTTGTCTTCCATCTCATCTCGAATTCGCTGTGCTTGCTGCGCTTGGGAGGCCAGTTCGCAAGCGTGAATGCAGGAGTCGTAGCAGTCCTTGTTTGCTTGCAACCCCGCGCCATCCAAAGTTTGCAGGAGATAAAGCGCCTGTTGCCACACTGCAGCTGCCTGGCAGGCTTTTATAGCAAGTGTGCAGGATACCAGATTCAGCTGGATGCGTCTGTTTCGACTTCTTTGACAAAGGCTCACCGCATGGAGCCATTCTCCTGCCTGCTCGCATGCTGCGACTGCAGAACTGATGGCAAGAATATTGGGAGGCAGCTGTCTGAGCTGAGACTCCTCCAGCAGACCAACTGCAGCTTCCCAATGTGCTGCAGCCTCGCAAGCTCGTATTGCACAGGCATATGTGACATCATCCGGCATCATCTTCTGCCGCTCCGTGCTTTCTAAAAGCTCTGCGGCTGCTCGCCATTCCCCGCTGCGGGCACAGGCGCTAATCGCAGCATTAACAGCAATTGTGTCGGTTCTCATGTGCTTGCCCGCAAGCGTATCTAGGAGACACAAGGCCAGCTGCCATTCGGCACCTTGTTCGCAAGCACTTATGGCCGTGCTGTACATAAAAAGATTCAGCTGCAGAAGGTCCAGCTCAGCCTCTCTCAACAAGCACAGTGCCCGCTGCCACTCAGCCGATTTCCCACAAGCACCAATCAAGGATCCGTATAGCATTGTGTCGGGCCGCAGCTGCTTCGTTCGTAGGCCACTTAGCAGGAGCAAGGCTTGCTGCCACATTGCTGACTTCTCGCACACCCTAGCAGTCACACCGATCACAACTTCATTCACAACGAGGCGCTGATGTTCCGCATCATGCAGCAGGGACAGCGCTTGTGGCCAGACATTGGTTCTCTCGCAGGAACGAATGCCTGCTGCTGTGGAGATCTCTGTGGCCTGCAGATTCATCTTCCCGATGTCTGCCAGCAGGAGATGAGCATGTTGCCACCTGCGTGCGTTGGCACAGGCGCTGATGGCAGCATTGACCGTAACCACACCAAGGGCAAACGGTTCCTGCAAGATATCAGCAAACAGCTTCAGGGCCTGCTGCCAGTTCGAGCCCTTCTGACAGGCATTGATCACGGCAGTGTGGGTGATTACATCAGGCTGCAAAACGTCGCCTTGCATCTTTTTGAGGAGTCGCCACGACCATTTATCTTTGCCCGCCTTCGCACAAGCACTGACGGCTGAGTTGAATGAAATCAGATCGAGTTCAATGCCATCTGCGATCTGCTGTTCTAGAAGGGACAGGGCCCACTCCCAGCGCGCAACCTTCTCGCACGCATCGATCGTAGCACCCCATGCGATACTGTCAGTTTGCAATCGGCTGGCGCGTGCTTCGTCCAGAAGAGCGACAGCATTTTCCCACCGCCCACGGCAAGCACGAATCGCTTTGGTGTACTCGACTAGAGTTGGTGTCCCACTTGTGCATCCGACGTGGGCCAGCATCGATTCTAATTACATGTTAATTCAACATCTGGAAGCCTTTTTCTGAGCCAATGGTGGAGGCCTCCTGGGGTACGCGGTGATGATGCTGGGCTACCGCAGGACACGTGTGGACGAGCAGCAGCTTACTTACCTGCCTGACACCGCTCCAGTGTCATTCTGCGGCCTGGGCGGACAAGAAGGGCAGAGGTAGACATTCAGGGCTTTCTATTGCATCCATGGCCCACTGCACAAAACATGTTCAAAGAATGCCGTGCACATGTATCATCAGCTACCGTGTTGAGTGCCTGAACTTCTCATTTAGAGGTCCTGCAATCCTGCAACATGGGAGCGCCAGACCACAAGCTCTTTGCACCTGAAATGCCAAGAAACAAGCATGAAGAGCCCTTAGACCCTCACCCTGGTACGACTTCTCAGGAACGCACCATCGGGGAAGCACAGCTGCAGCCGGCGCAATCGACGCAAGAAGGCGAGACACAGATGCTGGGCCTCGGTATAGTTTGCTGGCTTCACCTATGATGACGAAACCGACGATCGCAGAGCCGTCTTGATTCAATTCATAGTGCTGGGCAGTTGCATAGGGCGGTCGTTGCTGAAGAGCTGTCAGAGATGCCGTCACGCTCACAGGCATAATGATGTGCGGAGGCAGGGATGCTTCCTGTGGTAGCTTATCCCATATCTTTCGTTGAAGCGCATGTCTTGCGGAAGCATTGTTGTAAGCACACCGGCCGTGCCTCTAAACTGCCTAACTTTTCCATGGATTCACGACATTGTTCATCCTTCGGGAAGCCTGCTCGGCCCCAGGTTCTTCGCTGGTTCTCCCCAGCGCGTGACGATGTGCAGAGGACCCGAGCGTTGTCTGAGTGACCGGCAGCGATCTGCTTGAGTTCCGCCTCGACCGCGGGAGCATCGGAAACTGACCGCAAGGGCAGGAACATCACCTGTGGTTCTGTAGAGCAGGGTTGACCGTTTCGGGTTGCGGGAATTCGTGTTTGCCGATCGTTTTACGATGCATGATACGAGTTATGAAGGACTTAAGAATGAGACTTCCGTGTTTGCTGGCGTTTGGTACACAGAAACGGTTGACATTTTCCGCTATCCCAGGTTGTTGGCCCCACGGTGGTGTTTACGCAACTTCTATCTTTCCATCTCTACCCATGAAACTTCAAGCAGAAGACCGAACTCTCAAGCCCTGGTATAGGGGTCTGAATAGTTGCAGTAGAACTTTGGCATGTGCTCTCATTGAACTACAGAGATAAGACTGTAAAGGGACACTAGCAGTCAATTCCAAATCATTCAGACCTCCATATTAACATCGGTCGAGGGTTTGGAGTTGGAGCCCGGACGGCTCACCCCGACAAAGCCAGACCAGGGTCTGCTGTGTCAGTTGGCGGAAGGAGGGGAAGCCCCAAGGACCAAATGCTACAAACGATCAAGATTGCTGGAAAGGAAGCCTAAACGTATCGGTGAAATCACCATCACAAGAAGTCTGAAGTCGTAGTGCTGGCATACATGGAGAAAACATAACTGACAGACAAGACCAACCGAAACACTCTGCCGCCACCCTCCAGGGCGCGAGCCGTCCTCCCAGCAGCCTGTCGAGCCACAATATACACGACTTGTCGTCGTAGCAGTCGTGGTAGCAGCATCAGCTGCATTGGCAGCAGTACTTCGAGTAGTAGCAGCAGCAGTGGCAGTAGTAGTAGAAGTAGTAAGTAGATGCAAGTAGTAGAAATAGAAGCAGGAATAGGAGCAGAAGTAGCAGCAGGAGTAAGAGTAGGATAGGAGTAGGAGTAGGAGTAGGAGTACGAGTAGTCGTAGTCGTAGTCGTAGTGGTTGTAGTAATTAGTTGTCGTCGTCGTAGTAGTAGTTGTAGTTGTAGCAGCAGCAGCAGCAGGAGCAGCAGCAGTCCCAGCTAGACCCACAACCCGAAATTCAAGAACATACAATCCGAACCCGAGACCCACAACACAAATGGCCTACTGTACAAGCCCGGAGACCCTAAGCACTTCGTGCCGAAGCCCTAATATCATCTTAGGCATGCATTCTGCAGAAGCCTTCGTTCTTTGGCCTGGAATAAACCCTAAACCCTAACCCTATAGTTTTAAACCCTAACCCTAAACACTATAGTTTTAAACCCTAAACTATAAACCTTAGAAAACCCAAAAACCCAAGATGCGCAGAGCCTTGGCTTCCTTCACAGGCGATGGCAAAGATTCGATCTCCTGGAAGTCGAAGTGTGGCGTGAAGGGTAGGGCTTTTTTTAAGTGTAATGGCCCTTTCTCCGCAGGAGTCGGGGTCTGAAACTCAGAGTTTGCGATTCAGTGTTTAAATTTGCAGTTGAAGGTTTAGAATCTTAGAAGTTAGTTTAGATTGATGGTGATCCGTAGAAGTTTGCTCCTCTTGCAGAACTATGGCCTTGGCATAGGCCAGGACGTTTTGTAGCCATCGGTGTTCAACATTAAATCCGTGGCGATCAAGCAATCGACTGCATATCATGAGAACCACTCGCATCCATGGACAACTCTATCATGCCGTGTTGTCCGCTGTCAAAGTGGCCGTGACAAAACCATGCAAGCCGAGTCGGAAACCCAGCACTGGCTTGAAAATCCCTACGTTAAAAGACAGAGGTGGTCGTGATCGGGCTGTGCAGTTCAGGGCTCAGTTCAGCAAATCTGAACTAACAAACCCTTCTGAACGAGTAGACGTTGGCCAAACCCCCTCAGCCTCGTCCGTCAGATTCGTCGGAGTTACGTAGGCCAATTGGCCTCTCAGATGGGGGTTTCCGACGATAGGGACCCTAATATAGTACCCTAAATGGTAGGTCCTCATTATAAGGACCCCAAAATAAGGTACCCGTCATTTTGCGATACTCCCAGATGTTTGTGATGTTTGACTTGGCGTCCGGAGATTCCAGCCCAACGAACCAAAGTGAAGGAACCAAAATGTTGGAGCACCCCTCTCGGCTACATTTCAAGCAGTGTATGCATTTACACACTGATTGTCATGCAACTCAGACAGTGCTGCAACGAGGAAACTGTTAGTGTAGCTTCACGGGAGAGTGACCCAGTACACCTTAGCCTTAAACCTTATAGCACATTGCAGTTTCTGATGGTATGCGAGCCTAATGGCCCTGCTGTGTCGAACTTAAAGGCGAACTCCCTTGACCTCGGTGCAGGATTGCCGGCAATTCCGAGCACGACTCGGTAGTTAACGTGGGAGATTTTTACGTACAAACACATGACATGACAAGTTTCCTGCAAACGAAGCGGAAGGTGCTGGAACACGTCCTGAGAAGCCAGCAGCACGTGTGGACAGTCGCTGATGCGGAAGACACTCTTCCAGCCAATTCCCTGTCACATCAAATGGGCTTAAATTTGCGCCTGTGCTTCTGTAAAAGCCCAGCTGCACGTATGATGGGTCACTCTCCTATAGTTCTTACGGGCGTAGACCTGCGGCAACCTATGTCCTGGAGTAACTTGGCTTCTTGGGTTAGCTCTTTGGGAACATAGAGATTCAGAACTCGCAGACATCAAATTACAACAGTGGCCTGATATGAGCTGCCAATTTTCTCACAGGACTGCGCATGCTTTTATGCTGAAGATTCATCTTAGCAATATGAGACTACTCCTATCCATACGACTCTTCTGCTGCTTCTTCGTGTCGCAGATTGTAATAGAAAGCTCACACACCGATGGTAACGAGTGAGTCTACCGCAATCTCCGGCAAATCTTTCATTGGAGAGCCACCAGAATCTGAAGTTCTGAGGCCACCTGCGTAATTAGGGTCGAGAACTTAATTTAAGGTTTTGGATTTGGGGTACCCATAATTTCTAAGCCTTGCACCTCTCGACAACATGGCCCGAAGCTGCACTGCGAAGAGAGCCTTGTGACCCGTCTGCCCAGCACCCTTCATGCTTGCGTTGACGTTGCAGATGGCTCGGACGTCCTGTGACGCGCATTTTGGTGGTCTTGGGTCAAAGACTCAAACCCCAGACAGTTCGGGATTATTGCACAAGCACAAGTAAAGATCGCGAGGTGCGCGGATTCAGGGGTGGGGTTTGCGTGGGTTCAGGCTTGCTTGAGTTTCAAGCTCTCGTGAGTTGCGATACAGGAGCCAGGCCTTGTTCACACAAGCAAGGCCTCAACACCGAAAATGTCGGGGGTGCCAGGCTTCCGGTCATTGTCATCGAGCGAAAACGGTGTCACGGGAGTTTCCGAGACAGAGCGCAAACATCCGTTTCAAGGGATTCGAATCGTGGGCCTCTGGGGTCTTGGCATCTGCGAGTTTCAGAAAACAGTGGTACCATCTGTGATCAGGTCCTTTTGGATTCTGTATCTGTCGGGCTGCAGAAATCTTGTTCGATGAACCTGATGAAGTATGATGAAACTCAAAACCCAACGCCCAAGAAACCATGCCCTAAACTCAAGCGTCCTGAAGCCCTAAACCCAAAGGCAAAACTCTATGGCCCCTCTAAACTCCAAAAGCCTCGACTCCAAAACACTAAATTTCTCAATCCTCAGCCCTAATAAGTTCCCTAAACCTCAAACCCCATTCCCTACTCCTGATTCCCTAAACCCTAAAGCCTAAACCCCTAAAGCCTAAACCCCTAAAGCCTAAACCCCACACCTCAAACCCTAGTCCTGATTCCCTAGATACTGCATTTCCTAAACCACTGCTGGCGCCTCCCGGGACAAGCCAATCTCGTTGTTGGAGGTCCAAACCTCGCTTTGGGATCTCAGGGGTTCAGGGTTTAGGACAGTGCAGGTTGGAGGGGTTTACTATTTAGGGTTCAGCGATGCTTAGTACTTTGTAGCTTGAGAACTTGAGAGTTGGGGTTTAGGGTCTTAAAGGTTAAGGGTTCCGGCGTCGAGGTGGTGTAGGGTATATGGATTAGGTTGTTTAAAAGGTTTAGGACCTATAGGTTTCCCTGAATGCCCAATACTTACCCGAACAATCTTTCTATTGTCTATGGGGATCCCTCAAGGAGATGCAAGGCATCTTCCACAATTCAGGGGTGTTAGACTCTTCAGGAGCCCGAGTACTTTAAGTTTTAGGGTTTGGCTTGAGGGGATCCTCGAAAACCCACGGGAGACGAAATGTTTGCTTCAGAACATCCTCGCCCGCTGAGCGTCGGGACTTAGTGGTTTGCACTGAAACACATGAAACCTGCGAAGTCATTTAAGGAGCTGGCGTATGCGCCAAGAGACGCGTCTACCTCCATGGAAAGACAGAGCTCCGGAACCTCAACCTCGCTTGCATACCTCCATGCGCAGGGCTTCGGGCTAAAGACAACTTGGAGAGTTTTTGACGTGGGGCAGTTGGAGTTCTTGGCTTATAACCCCTTGGTATCGAGGGTCTGGTGATGTGCCTGTAATAATGATGACAATTAAGATCGACTTCAGTCCGGCGTTCTGATTGAACGGGGATATGCGACTATATGGCTTTTGACAGCGTGGTATATATGATTTGGGGCAGAGGTGCGAGGTTGAGATGTTCGGGATGTAGAGGCTTGGGCCCAAAGTTCCAGCTTCACTACCACAATGAAGGCATAAAGGAGTGCCACCTCAGGCTCACCAGTCACAACATGCCCAGCCCACATTATTCCCAGCGAACACTGGCGCACTTGTTGTCGTCGGCGTTCTGGATGAGCTCCCAAAGGCAATGGCACTCATCTGCATAAAGGTCCATCGCCAGCCTCACGAGTCTGCCCGTGTCCACAGCCCTTCAGCAATTGATGTCCATGGCTCCCGTTCATTATGAGGTTTGGCGTGGATGCGTAGCGGTCTACGGGCCGCAATCGCAGTCGTATGGCTGCCCTACAGAGTGAAGAGGAAACCTTGGCTCTAACTTTTCGGTAGGAACAGGTGGCAACATGTCAGGACGCCTCTCCACAGCGGCGCACAGCGACCTCTCGGCACACAAGAAGCTGTGGCAAGCTAGAGCGACGCAGCGCGCACACACACACACACTTGCTGCCACAGGACTATTACCGTCAGACTTGCCAGCGACTCTACTGTCATGCTCACCATATCACAACTGCAACGGCTGAGGCAAATTTATCTAGCATAAACCCTAAAACCACCTCGACCCTCGCCCTGCAGTTTGCCTGCGCATGCCGAGCAGTCCGGCTTTGACCTCATCTGTGATGCCCTCTTCCCATTCGCAGTTCACCAGCCTGGCAGATCTTTGAAACCAAGCACCAGGTAAAGATGTGCGTCTCGAGTACGACTGCTGTCTGCTGAGTTCAGGCTTTTTGTGTTGCTCTTGCGAAGGCCTTCGTGCATCGAAGTCTTGTCGTCCGTCTCAGTTTGATGGTTGCTTCCCCTCCTTTCTGCAGGCATTTCAGGCTTCGGCTTTGGGGCTCGGGGTCCTGCAGGCACCTTCCAATGTAAGGTCGTGTCTACAGCCCGTAGGTTGAGACTTCGCTTTAACGAGGCACCTTCTCAGACACACACCCCTGAATCCTCCAAGCACGAAGGTCCGAAAACCGCGAAAAATCACGATGCTTGTACCTGTGTTGGCCTACGGAACAGAGATCCTCAACTCCTGAAGCAGGAACGACCTTGACCTTTATAGAGCCTTGTCAGAGTCTTGAAAAACACCTGTTAAGAAAGCTGGGCACAAAGTTTTCGAACTCATGAGCCGAAAAAGCCGAGCAATGTATAGGTTCCCTAGATGTTGTGCCTCCAAAACCTGCACTATTTGTTCAGGTAACTATACTAAGCCCCATAAAGACCCAGAAACTTAATACATACTTTACACGCCAAACCCAAATCTAAGCAGTATTTAAGGTTGCCTGTCGGCCCGGATGCTTTCGACCACGAGCTTTGCTTCGGCAAGGACACCTGGAAGCTCTTGCTCATAGCGCATCACGAAGGTACGTGTATGCAAACTGCACATACAGATTTGTATACCCATCTACCCATGCATCTATACATTTACAATTATTCATACGTCAATACATCCATCCATCCATCCCTCCCTCCGTCCATCCACCCATCCAGCCAGCCAGCCAGCCATGCATTGCGGCTCATGACTTCTGCTGTTGTTATATGGTGTATTACTGGCCTTATGATGTTTCTCATAGCCAGATTTACAGATGGATCTTTATCAACACCATTGGCACGTGTTCCGTATTTTCAGACCGGACGTGCAGCGCTGTCTTTACAAGTGATAGTTGCTCTCTTGCAAGGGTCAGTTTGAACAAACCGCTTGCCACTATCGATTGTACTTACGTGTCGATATTCGCTAATTTACGATTACTGCTACTATGCTTCCGCTGCTAAAAATCCCGTCATTCCTGGAACCTAGTTACTGGCAACTCTGGCTGACTACTGCTTATGCACCGACATTAGTAATTTGCGGCAAGCAGTTTTATCGCTGCTTCACCTCGAGCTTACACTTTCAGTTGGAATCTGTTTTGGCAGTCTTGTTGTTGCTTCAGGTGCTGCAACTGCATCATAAATACTCTATGCTGTGATATTTCACACCAACATCGTCGTGCGGTCTGAACCCCACACCGTGTCTGAATGTGTGTCTCGCTTCCATTCTCGCCACAGGCACTGTCATCCAACTTCGGGGCTTCCAAGGGAGGCTGCTTCTTCTGCGGAGCTGGCGGAGCTTCCTCCTTCATGTCTTCAGGATCAAGGGCTAGGGCCGTTGGTGATTTAGGGTCTAGGTTTTGGGCTTGGCGGTTTAAGGGTCTGCGTTGACAACATGCCGTCTCGAACCAGGAAACTCTAAACCCCTGTCATGCGAACACTTGTGGCGGCTTCCTCCGCAGATTTCTGCGGCTCCTCGGAGACCCGGGTCGGCCTCAGGGTGGGCTTGACTTTGTGCAGGGCCAAAGCTTTGTCTAGCCGGCAGAGCCGGTGCGCTGCGAAGGACGTAAGTATCTCTAGTAGGGCTGTTTGGGAAGGTATAGGTCGCGAAAAGCATGTCAGTTCCAATACCTGTAAAGTGTCTTCGGTTCGTGCAGCTTTCACTGCCATTGTCTGGTTTGGGTTGACAGCACTGGTGTTGGAAGCCTCATAAGGTGGGGCGAGCCTGGGTGGGGCGAAAGCCCCTGGCACCAGCTAAATAAAGGTATGACAACAGAACGGAATTTGCAATGATGGCAGCCAGTCCACTGCCTGTATATGGTGTGTATGCGAGGTCGATCTACATTAGCAAACACTTCGAGGACTGCACCAGCAACTTTTTTCCAGACGATCGGCCCCGGTCTAACCAGTGATATGTTGCTGTCAC
>BGNK01000672.1:19040-48698 GCA_003297005.1 Symbiodinium sp. clade A Y106 | reverse complement strand
CAGAGGCGGACGTGCCCGGATCTAGGCACAGCGGAATCCGGCAATTTCCAATCAAAACGCTTCGAAAGAAGAACAGCAACACACTCAGAATACGCAAATGGTCGAAATTAGTCTAGCTGTGCAAATCCCACCCAGGCTCCCGGCACCTATTGATCTTTCCGAAAATTCTAGGCAAATGATTGCCAAGCTTTGCGGTATGGATCGTCCCTCTTACCAGTGTCACCAGTTCACGCAGGGGTATTTCCAAGCTGAAACACAAGCTGGGGACCCAGGCTCTGCAACTCTGTGCCTGGTGAGTGCGTCATCTCCTGAAGGCGACTAGGCGACACCGGACCAGACGAAGGAACAGCTCGAAAGACGCCTTGTTCTTCTCCCAGGCAAGCATCTCTCGCTCGCCAGCCACCTGAACGAGGGAGGACACCGGAGACCGCCGCGGCACGCGTGGCAGTGGCGCCTCGAGCTCGGCGCGGCCGTCTCTCTCGGCAGCCAGGTGCTCGCGCAGCTCGGTCTTGGCCCGATCGCTCGAGAGCCCCGCACAAGACGTGCCTTGGATGCGGGCCGTGGGCCTGCACCCTCAGCGCAGCCTCCAGCTGGGCCTGCCAGCATCAGAGCGTCACCGCACGAAGCTGACTTGACCCTCACTGGAAGCACTGCCTGCAGAGAGTCACGGACTGTGACCATCGATGCCAGCTGCTGCTCATACGCCTGTGCATGTCATGCAGCACTCCAACACACAGATCAAGTGCAAGCGCGGAAGAAGTTTCAGCCCATCCTCCACTCTGGATGTGGCTTCTGCTTCTTCGTGCAGCATGGCAGCCTCAAAGAGCATGCGCTTCAGACACAAAACCAGCCAACATCAGCCAACCGGCCGCACAACCTTCCAAGAGTTTCACTGAAATCTGTGTCGTGATTCAAAAGGCTATGCCATGCATTCCCAAACACGAGCCACAAGCGATGATCGACCCGGATTACGCGCGGCACCACCTGGCCTGCAGCCGGTTGCGCTGAGACTCCTTCATTGACGACATGTGGACGCTCTGCACCGGACTGCACCGAAGACACCAAGGTCTCCTCGGAAAGCTCAGCTCCCAGGGCAGCACCTGCAGCAAAGCTGCCAGGATCTGCCAAATCCGACCGCCGGCGCCGGCTGGCCGCTTGGCCCCTGGCGCTCGGCTGCGGCATCCTGCAGCTCTGCTGCGATGGCGCTGCGAGCATCCGCAAGGCGCTGCGTCAGCAGCCCCACAGTTTGGCCCTGCATGGCTCACAACTATACTACGTTGTCCGTTACACTACCGTATCTCTTCTGGACAAAAAGCTCACTCGCACCTGCTCCTGGCAGCGGTCTCGCAGCTCTCGCATTTCGCTCGAAAGCTCCGTCTGTCAGCGCTCAAGCAGAAAAAAATGGAATGCACTTAGCCTCACTTGTGCAAGCGATGTGCCTGCAGTTCTTCCGCTGCCTGTCGTTCGCAGTGAAGCTCATTCATCAGGTCCTTGAGCTTGCCGGTGCTTGCAGCTTGCAGAGCTTTGGGTGTTGCAAAGTGCTGACCACCTCCTGCTCACATCGCAATCGCATTCTCCGATTGGCTCCCACCTGAAACGAAAGAGTTCAATACAGCTGCAAGAAACAGTGGCAAGGACGTACGGCGGGGACAAGAAATGCTGCCACAGCAATGGTTTGAGAAGTTTGCATCATGCAGGGTTCTGGGTACAGACGGAGGAGTCAAGGCAGTGCCTTCACAGCAGCAGCCAAAGCTCCGTTGCTCATCCATTGCGCCGTCTTCAAGCCGCGAGCCTCGCAACGTCCGGGTTTGAGGCAGACTCTACTCAGCCACTCCGTGCTGCCAGCACCGAGGTCTCGTCCATGGCGTCGTAGCGGTTGTGCCGCACCTTGGCCACTGATTGGCGAACGCTTCGACTTCTGTTTTTAAACCCTTTGGCGAAGAGGCAGCAACAGCAACAAATGGGCGAAGTTCTCGCACCATCAACTGCAGACCAGGCGAGTGAAGAACACACGTCGCGCCCAGATTCGTGCGGATTCCTCTTTGCTCACTGTTTGCATCGCTTCCCAGCCCCTGCACGATCAGCGCTACTGCATATTGTGTGCGTTGGCGATCGTTGGCGGTGCGGCATCGACATCATCATCGTCATCATCATCATACAGGCCGCTACAGATAGCTGCCACCACTGCTGTCACCTCTGCCGCCGCCACCGATGCAGTCTTCTTACTCCAGCTACTTCTCCTCCTTCTTGCCTCCCTGCTCCTCCTCCGCCTCCTCCTCATCATGATCCCCAGAAAATGAGGTTACATGTCGTCACCACGATCGCCTAAGTCACAGCTGGCATCTGTGCCACACATTACGCTCGCTCTCATGGCCAGCATGAACCGCAGTTGGATTTGATTGGGCTCGGGAAGGCTTTGGCCGTTGATTTCCGGCTTGGCTCCGGGCAAGTTTACTCGAGCTGGGTTCGGCCTCGCAGTGCAGCCATGGGCCAAGCCGCAGCACAGGGACAGGGAGGCACATGAATCACATGACATGAAGCTTTGCACAATCGCTGCCATACCCATAGCTCAGATGAGCCGACCAGCGTAAAAGAGACATGGAGTACATGCAGTCAGTAAAGTCAGCGCAACCTCAACCTCGTCTCGGCTGTGTGCCACAGCCCGCTCTGTGACACAAACCTTTCTAACGTCCTGTCGCAGGGTCACTCCAACTCCAACCTCTATATTTGTGATCTAAGCGCGCTCCCTGAGGTGCAACAGGCAACTGTCGAAAGTCAACTCTACGCTCGTCAAGTCCAAGACCAAGACGGTAGATTAGTGTGGGACATATTGGGACATTGTGGGACAGCAAACCTGGAGGCAGGTCACGGAATGCTGATGCCAACGCCGCAAAGGGCAGGGCCTCAAGGTTGTTGGTGCTGTTCCGTCAAGGGATTGAACCACAGGGACAGGGCTGCTACTACTACTTCTACCTCTACGACTACGACTGCGGCAGCGACTGCGACTACTGCTACTGCCGCTGCCGCTGCCACTTCCACTGCCACTTTCGCTGCCGCTAGCGCTGCCGCTGCCACTGCATGCCACTGCGACTGCGACTCCTACTCCTCCTCCTCCTCCTCCTACTCCTACTCCTACTCCTACTCCTACTCCTACTCCTCCTCCTGCTACTGCTACTGCTACGGCTACAGCTACGGCTACTGCTACGGCTATGCTGCTACTGCTACTGCTACTGCTACTGCTACTGCTACTGCTACTGCTACTGCTACTGCTACTACTAGTACTGCTGCTACTACTACTACTACTACTACTACTACTACTACTACTACTACTACTACTGTATACTACTACTACTGCTGCTACAACTACTACTACTGCTACTGCTACTGCTACTGCGACTGCGACTGCGACTGCGATTGTGACTGCGACTGCTACTGCTACTGCTACTGCTGCTACTACTACGACTACGACTACGAGATACTACGAGTACGAGTACGTAAACGGTCAAGTCCACCTAGCGAGCCGAGGGGCAAGTTCGGTACCCGGTTACCCCGAGGGCAATAATGTTTTTGACATTCTCAACAAAAGAAGTGCAGCGACACCGCTCCGAGCAGCCAAGTGTGCCATCTGGTACAGACGTCAGTCCCAGCAACCACTGCACCATCAGGCTATGCAGTTGCTTGAACAGCACGAATGTACTACTGCTACTGCTACTGCTGCTACGACTAAGGACCAGAAGAAAAAAGTAACATAAAGTAACACTTAACCCTGCTTGCCTAAAATTAAACGCCTCAAACCAACGGAGACATACATCCGTTCTTAAACACAAATCCAACAACGTAGACTCTTGACCTTTCACCCTCAAACCCTAGACCCTCTGAAACTAAGCAGCGGAAGCCCCAAGCCAAGCCCCCAAAACCGGAAACCGTAGAAACCCTAAACCCAAAAACCGCAGGAGCCAAAACCCCAAATACCCCAAACCATCTGGAATCGCTGGTGCTCGAATTGAGCTGGGTGCTTGAATCCGGGTGGTGGTCCAATCGCAAATGCTGGAATCGCGATCTTTGCTTGAATCTCGCTCTAATTGATTGCGGAGGGCCCCCTGGCAACCGCCTGCTTACATTGATGTTGCGTGGCAGTGAAACGAAGGTGGTGATGGCTAGAGATTGGCACGGGACAGGTTGCCGCGACGACGCCATGCGTAAACTGTCGGCATCTGGCAAAGGGCAAGGCCACTGAGGCTCCAACATCGCGTCGGCTGAGCATTCCCTGCAAAAAAACACTTTGACGACTCGCAGCTCATCCTTGCTATGTTTCCGCACTTCTGGATCAGGATGCCACACTGGCAAGTGTAAGAGTGTAAGCCGTGTAAGCCATCAGCCTCGAAGCATTCATCCCACTGTCTTTCCAACTCTGACCCCTCGGGATCTCCCCTCAGCTGATCGCGAGCTCACACTCGGCTCAACACAAAAAGCAGCTTTTTTGAAGGCCCGCGCTGTTCCCCAACCGTTATCCAATGCGGCGCGGCTTCGAAAGCCTAATGTCAGGCAGAATCTGCACAGCTGATGCTTTGAAGTCAAGGGCCTCCATAAGCTTGCTTGCAACTTCGCATGAAATTTCACTCACAGGCCCATGCCGGAGAGGGCTTCATGTGCTAGCCTTGTCACACTGAGACAGGGGGTGAGCCAAGGAGCAGCCTGGAAAAAAAATCCGACTTGGCTGCAGGCGGTGCGTGCGGAGAAGTTGTCGTCAGCCGAAACGGCAAATTGATGCATCCACGTAGTGGATGGCATGGTGGGCGCCACGCAAACATCCAGCATGCTCAATTTAATTTGACAGACTGCCTGGTTTCTGTACAAGCCCTACAACATCCTCAACCAGTGACGTGCTTGGTCACACGAAGGATAAGAATTGCTATGACCCATGTAGCTGTCGGAATATGTCGGAAGCCTAACTCGGCACTTGTTGAGCCGCACTCGGCGAACACTGCGGACACTGCCGAGAAGCTGCGATGTGAACTTGGCAGGGTGTTTTCGGACCAAACTACTGCATAAATACGGGCCACTCATATATCCGTTTGTGTGGGCAGCTTGCTTTGCAAGATCGTACCATTAAAAGAAGAGCACGGGCTTCGCACTCTCCTTGTCAACCATGCCAGCGCGCCTGAACTGCTAAACAGTAGCGGTAGCAGGTAGCATTAGCACTGGACGATACTGGACGGCTGGACGCTGCAATTTCACATCCAGCTCGTGCCAGTACTTGTCACAACCCACAGGGCCGCTATTTACACATGTCGAAGCATCGCAGAGCGTGTCATCGCCAAGATCTGCGATGTGATATTTTGCGGGGTCGACTCCTCTGACGTTTCGGACGCCCCTCAGCCTTCCAGAGTCTGAACTGTACCCAACCCCATGTCCAGCTACAAAGCTCTCAAAGGTTTGCAACAAACCTCTCGGCCTGCAGCCTACAGTGGCCTACAGCCTACGCTGCCACGAACGCGGCTAGGCACTTCCTGTTGCCACTGCCACAAGCGCTCCACCTGCCTCCTGCTCGGCATGCTCTGCCTCCTTGCCGGCGGCCTTCGCAAGTTTCAAAAGACAAGCCCAGCAAGCTTGGAATGGGTGGGGAAAGCCCAAAGATTTCACGCAACGAGCGGCTAACGGCTAAAGAATCCACTATCAACCTGCTCAGGAGGCACGGCGCCCACAAATTCTTGCGCTAGCATTGCTTCCATGAGCATCCATGAGCTTCCCTTCAGCGGAAACCGCGCTCGGAGCATGGGCACGCATGGGCTCTCCTCGGTGAGGTCTTCACTGGCTGCAGGTTCGGCCTTTGCAGGCTTTCCTCGGCAAAGCATGACGCTTAGGGGCGCCGTCTCTACTTCCATGCGAAGTGGATATAAGAAACCACATTGAATTCACATCCACTTGGTGGCAGGCGGGCCTTTGCTTCTCCTACACACGAACCAACCGAAAGGCCAAGAACATCCAAGAACAGTGGACGGACACGAGCTCACATGCAGGCATTGCAGGCGTCGCATGCTTTGGACTGCGTACATGAACAGGCTAAGGCAAGATACCTTGACCTCGTTTCGCAGCTGCCTGCCTCAGGGCTTCCATCCAAGGTCCACGAGTGTCCACATCTCGACCCGNTGAACAGGCTAAGGCAAGATACCTTGACCTCGTTTCGCAGCTGCCTGCCTCAGGGTTTCCATCCAAGGTCCACGAGTGTCCACATCTCGACCCGGTGCCCCACGGCACTGCGATGCGCCGCCGGCTGGCTAGGACGCTGCTCCGTGCTTGCCCTGAGACCCGTGCCGCCGCCGGGCAAGGATCTCCTCCGCACAAATCCGACACTGCATGTTGCCCCTGAAGCAGCACCATAAACAGTGGCCTAGTGAGTGCTTCTTCATGGGACATGAACAAAATTTCATGTCGACATGCCCCATCACAAAATCGCTGATTTGTGCGACATTCAACAAGCATTCAACCAAAGATGGCAAACAACATCCATCCAGTTGCTGAGTTCCGGGAGCCAAGACTTCTTGCCTGTTCGATGGATCCGCATCTGCCAACAGCACTGTCACCGAAAGAAACATCACCGCCGTGGCACCTTCAGCAGTTCCGTAATCAAAGAATCAACGTGAGAGGTTGGCAGCACTTTCCGAATGAGAACTCCTCATCGCTGTCAAGTGCTCAGACATGCTCAAACCGCGCTCGGAGCATGGGCACGCATGGGCTCTCCTCGGTGAGGTCTTCACTGGCTGCAGGTTCGGCCTTTGCAGGCTTTCCTCGGCAAAGCATGACGATTAGGGGCGCCGTCTCTACGTCCATGCGAAGTGGAAATATAAGAAACCACATGAATTCACATCCACTTGGTGGCAGGCGGGCCTTTGCTTCTCCTACACACGAACCAACCGAAAGGCCAAGAACATCCAAGAACAGAGGACGGACACGAGCTCACATGCAGGCATTGCAGGCATCGCATGCTTTGGACTGCGTACATGAACAGGCTAAGGCAAGATACCTTGACCTCGTTTCGCAGCTGCCTGCCTCAGGGTTTCCATCCAAGGTCCACGAGTGTCCACATCTCGACCCGGTGCCCCACGGCACTGCGATGCGCCNTGAACAGGCTAAGGCAAGATACCTTGACCTCGTTTCGCAGCTGCCTGCCTCAGGGTTTCCATCCAAGGTCCACGAGTGTCCACATCTCGACCCGGTGCCCCACGGCACTGCGATGCGCCACCGGCTGGCTAGGACGCTGCTCCGTGCTTGCCCTGAGACCCGTGCCGCCGCCGGGCAAGGATCTCCTCCGCACAAATCCGACACTGCATGTTGCCCCTGAAGAATGCTGAGTTTCCTCTCGGCGTTCTTGCAGCTGCTCAACTTCAGCTTCAACCTGCAACAAAGCTAGGGATACCAGACTCCAGTGCCCGGGAAGGATACTCACCAATGGTACATCACATATCACAACCCCATCTAAGCACGTGCGTTCTCCACTTGCAAGCATTCAACATGGTGAGCCTCTTCATTGAGAATTCCACCACTTGACACAGGTCTCGCGGCAACGACTCTCTTCTTTCCACTGCTCACTCATCGTGAGGGTCAGAGCGTGAGGCTGAGAAATGCAGTGAGAAATGGCATGCGAGATGGAATTCCAAGTTCACCTGGCCTGCCCACCTGAAACTGCGCAGTACGTAAGCACACGAAGGAACGCTCTGAACGATGCAGGCCAAGGCTGCAGCACGCAGCAGCAGTCATAAACACGGAGGGGATAGCGCACAGGGTCGTTAAGCTAAAGGAACGGCAGCATACTAACGCGATGTGCGGTCTGCTGCTAGACTCGTAGACCTGCTCATCCGACGTAGTGAATTGACCGGGCTTGGACCGCTCAAGGATTCGATTTTCGTGGTCAAGGAGACAAGAACCCTGCAGTCTGCCAAGAGGCTTTGAGAAAGTTCAATCAAACAGAAAGCAGACTGGTGAGGATGAGTAATATGAATGTCTGGCCACTTAAACGACAGTGAATGCTGCACAGCTGCGAAAGATGTTTTACCTTCCATTAGCCCATTTTCCTGTATACCTTCTTTGCTACATCGTTTGATTCGGATTCATTCGGGTTTGGATCGATGTCGAGCTGCACATCCCGGCCGTCACGGAAGCGAAGACGGTTGAGCCTAGACATGTTGACTTGCGTTCTTTGACTGGGCTCAATGACTGAGTCTCACAGAACAGGCGATTTTAAAGCCAGCTTGATTTGCTAAAACGCCTTGTCTTTGCGAGGCGGCTGGCGGCCGTTCATCTTCTCTGATGGGGTTTGAACTGTTTGCATTTACAGATCAGCTGACGGCACAATGCCAAGTTCGTCACGTGGATCATTAAGGCAAATCGTAATGGGGAAAGGCTACCGAAGGCATCCCGTACCAAAAGTCGAGGTTGGAGGCAAAAAGTACAATCCAAGAAAAGCTGTAAATCTGCTACTCTGGCGATCATCACATTCTATTGTGCGGTTCAGACGGTCTTGGCTCGACAAAGCGGCTTGGAGTTGCAAGCAATCTTGCTCGCTTCGCAGCGGGGTACGGCAGTGGCGCATTGAATTGAAACTCGTTGTCAGGGTCTGCGTCTCCGGGAACGCACACACGTAGATACGAGAAACGACTTAAAAGTGTGCGAGACCTCCAAAGTCTGCACACTAGATCAAGTGAAAGATTTTCTAGACTCGACACGCGAACGCGCAGTGAACTCAATCGGCACGAGCATTCCGTGATATTCCGAGTATATCAGTCCCAATGCTGACAAAATCTCTCAGCCTCAAGCGATTTCCGCATCACTCAAGTTTCATGTGGAACAGACTTGAAACTTGAAACTCGAGTAGATGAACGCTCGGAGCCCTGGCACGAATGGCACTATTTTGAAGAGCACACTCCATGCATTCAAGTATATGCCGCGATGTCAATGCACGCCTACACCCACCAAGCCCATACGGACAGGCCAAGTGTGCCCACGATGAAGCACCATGTCTGATGCACTTCCAACTTCTTGCCCAAAACCCTTGTGAACCGTCGCGTAACCTCTCACACTCTGTCGGCACAACGCCCGGATTTCTGCCTGGCCTTTTTTTGCAACTCCTTGGCCTCGCCTGTCAGTCAAGAGCCCCTTTGACACACATCTCTCGTCGTCTCGTCGTTGGCGCTCAGCTCAAGGCCGAGCTCTTTTCGGAGAGCCTGCGATGCACGAGGCACACCGCAACCGGACCCTCTTGTAGAACGGATAAAAAGGGCAAGCCAAACAGGGTCAGACTCAGGGGCAGAGCGTCGTTGCTGGAGACAGCAGCTTAGGCGCAGGAGCTTAGGTTTTACGGGAAGCTTCGAAGCATTGCGAAGCTCAGTGCATCCCTTCGCAGGTTCGGCACGGCCGCACACAACGTGCGAGCCCGCGCCAGGCTCAAGCGTGCCTCTGCTTCCGCCAGGGCCTTTGTTTGTTTGTCCTTCGGGGTACAACAGCATAGTACAGCATACCATCCATACAACAACTGCGGAACTGAGTTCAGCCAGCCCGTGCGCGTGTCCTTTGCAACAGCAAGCTCGTCACGCAGACTCTCTGTCCTTGGCACTTGGCCAATCGTCAGGAAGCTGTTGACATCCAGAATCCGTCTAAAAAGAAGCGTTTGGGATGTGCATCAATTAGGCATTCTTGTGCTGGAAGCTCCGAGTACAACTGGGCAATACAACTACCCCCGAAGGGTCAAGCCTTTGACCGAGAAACTATTGACCACTCTTTGCTGGTACAATCACACTGCCGCAATTTCCAAGCTCCCTGAGGTGCAGAGACAGGAGCAGCTTTAGTTAGGTTGAGCTGTGGAGCTCAACTTCCACGCCGAACCTGGAACCGGCAATTTTCTCGATGTTAGTGAGATTTTGGTAGCGACGCCCTGCAAACTGCTCCCCTGGTGCGGTGGTTCAAGACCTACAGGGCCTCATCTGCTGCCAGGATCTCGATCTCTTGTGAGGCCACGTGGCTTTCTACATGTATCGTGAAGGCTGATGGCAATACTTCAAAACATGTCGTAACCTCTCGCCCAAGAAACACTCCATCCAAGCACTTTGCACCGCTGACTCGCTGAATGACCACACTATGCTCAGCAGGATTCCAATCGTATCAGAACTATGAGGGTCTGGCTCTTTAGCGAGCTGCGCAACTTGGGCGGTTGAACCTGAAAGCTTGTTCCAAGAGGGAAAACACTGCGCAGCAGACATGGTAAGCTAGACACTGTCAGCGAAGGAATGGGACCTTCACAGCAAATCTGCAAGTAGCACGAATAAGAAAAAGAAGAAACCTGCATCAAGCCACAGTCCAAGCAGGCCTGGGCTGGGCATCGTTGTGCCTTTGACGCACTTCCGGGCACTTGCACGCAGGATGTTGCAGCAAAAGCGGGTTTCTGGCACTGACGGAGAAATGGATCGAAGCTCTAGGCCATGGCTGCCTTGGCACAGGATGCAGTGAGGGACACCGACTCCATGCCTTTACTTCGAGTTGCCAAAATCCTCGCCAGCAGACACAGAAGTTGGTGCTGCCTCCTGCAAGCTTCGGTCAGCGGATGATCCACCCTTCCACAACGATCCACAACGTAAGCTATGACTGGACTCTGTCCCATCAAAAAGAGCATAGACCTGATGGGTCCTGAATAATCCTCAACCTTCCCACCTCCAGTTCACAAACTGAGCTCCTCCTTGGCGGGACTCTGAGGGGTCTCCTTTCAAATGCCACGCTCACAGAGATGCCCTGCTATGCTCAGCGCGTGTCAGTGTGTGAGTGTGCGTGCGAGTACGCATGATGTTCTGGTTCATCGGCACAGGGGATCACTCCCTTCATGGACTGTTCGCATGCGGGCAAGGGAGACTAACAACCAGAATCCCCACTCTACAACCACAGACAGGACAAACCCCACTTTACAACTGCCCCCCCCTTTGCAACTGATCTGCTGTTTGTTCTTTCTGTCGCTCGCCGCTCTCTCGCTCTTTCTCCCTTCTTCATTAGGGCATGAGGGGTGTGTGAGACCCCCGGCCACCAGGGCCCCCGATACGTTATGGGGCTTTGGAGGAGTGTGAAAACAGAATGTTGTCCCCCGGGTTTGCAAACCTCTTGGATGTTGCAGCTAGTGACATTCAGGGATCGACATTCTTTGTGACATAACACGAGCTCGAATTTGAGTGTTTGGTCCGCATGCTATCTGAAGAAAAGCTTGAACTAGCAGAGCCTAAGGACCAATCTCCCCCTGTTGGGCTTGGACCGCGTTCGACTCTTCAGTGACTGCATTGGTTGGAGGTCACAAATTATGCGCGTAGCTGGAGCCTGGACCTCAACGCACAAGGGCCTCAGCGACGCTCCTTTTCATGGCTCAAACTGCAGTTTCCCTTTCCCTCGAGAGGTGACGGCCACGACAGCTTTACAGATGTACTCCTCTATATTTACAGTGCCTGTTCATCGCCATGCCGCGTTGGCGCCTTGAGGATCTATGTCCATAGGCGAACGGCTGTCAGCTAAGGTTATCCACGGATCAGCCATCCACTTTCGGAGGGCGTCTTTGAGCTGACGAGAACGCTTCGTCAGACCGTCTGCGAGCTGTTGTTCCGTGGGTACCCAGCGAAGTGCCCGGCACTGTTGACGAAGAGAAGCAATGCTGATCTCTACTCTCTTCTCAGCGAAGGTGGTGCTAAGTCTGTGGATGGCATCCCAGAGGCTTCGAGCATCTGCCACAAGAACCATCTCGAAGATGGGGACCTCGCGAAGCGTTGCTGAGTAGCGGCCATCCACCATCTCTGACAGCATTGTGGCGATGAAGTTACCATAGTCCTCGGCCTTGTCCAACGACGCTGCTTCGGCAGCCAGTGTAGATCTCAGAACCCGCTGATGGCGGTAAGAAGCCCACTCAAGGACAGAAGCCTGTTGCGGAGTTTGCAACACTTTCTTGCTCGTTGCTGCCACGATCAGCCCACCTTGGGACTTGCCACCGGGAGCGTTGGCCCATGCCGAGTCACCGTAGGCGATGAGAAGCATGTCGTCGAAGTCAATGGGGATCACTTTGTGAAAAGCGTCCTGCGTGGCGCGCACATAGCGGAGAACCCCGTTCACCTCAATCAAGTCCGCCACCGTTAGTTCTCCAGGAGGCTGTTGCAGCAGAGAGGTGTCGGCTGCAATAAGGCAAGCCAAGCACGTCGATGGTTGGCGGCTTACGTCATGAACTACATGCGCCAACATGGGATGACAGGTCAGGCCACATCCCTCTATATCTCCAGGAACGCCCAGGCCCGATGTCATCGTGACCAGCACCATCTTCGTGGTTCGATGAACTGGGTCACATCCGTGGGAAACTTCAGGGATTGCTATCACGAGACACAACGCTTTCGAGGTGACCGCTACAGCCTGGTGGCCTACACAACCAGATCACTGCCAGAAGCACCTGAGTCTGCTCGCAAGCGTCTACGCCGGATGGGGTTCACGTTGTCTATACCTGCAGAGAGCATCTGGCAGGTTGACGAGGCAGATCTTCCGGATGGAAGACCGTCGTGGCTGGAGCAGACTGTGGCAGAAGCTTATCCAGCTCGGGCATGGGAACCTCCTGGTGATGGCGAGGTCATGGCAATGGACACTTCAGGTGATGAGGCTCATGACGGAGCTCAAGAACCTCCCTCACGGGCTCAACGTCAAGCTCTGAAGAAGGAGGTGTTCTGGCAAGCCACGAGTGAGACTGAGGTGCCACAGTTCATCCAGGCTGCGCTTGAAGAAGTGTGGTCATCTTGCCGCCCGGTGTATGTAGATGTCAACAAGATCGACCCGTCCCTGATCTTGAAGTCTCGTGTATGCTTTCGTTGGAAGCCTAAGGGTGATGGAAGCTACAAACCGAAAGCGCAGATAGTCATCGCTGGCTACAGAGACCCACATTTGCCACTTTTGAGTGGCGACTCCAGGGTTCTCAGCAGGTTTGCATTGTATCTTTCCGTGGGCTACCTCGCTCAAGGTTCCTTTGCACAGCGGAGAGGGCAAATCGGCTTTTCTTCAGGGAGCTGCTGATGAAGAACGTCCTCAGGCGATTTACATGAGAGCCCCTGCTGATCCGGTTTCCCTGCAGGCTGTGAAAGAGTGGTCTGAGGCAAGCTTGTTGCACAAGTTGTCGGCACCCGTTTACGGTCAGGCCTACGCTCCTAGACGTTGGTATGTGCACGTGGCCAGGACAGTCCGGAATCTGGGGTGGGTCCCTCATACTTTGGATCCGTGTTTGTGGTTATTCAATCAAGAGATCGACGGCACTACCAAAGACCAAAGTTACTGGAGTCCTCGGAGTGCATGTGGATGATATGATAATGGCCGTGCTACCGGGCCGAGAATCTACTCGGAGCTCCTTTACGTGGGGAAGCGAGTGGGAGTCCAGGGAGTTCACCTTTGTTGGGCGGCGGCACATCAAACAACACAGCGACTGGACCTTGACAGTGGATCAGTCGAGCTATGTAGCTGAAGTCCACATCACGAAGATCAGTCTGTCGCCTGAGGAGAAGCTGAGTGACCACCCGGACATGATCACCGAGTTTCGCTCAGGCATTGGCGGCATTGGTAGTCTCCAATGGATGGCCGGGACAACACGTGCGGATAGGTCACTCCTGTGAAGTTGCTGTGGGAGTAGAGGCCCAAGAGGAAACCGCTGCTATGGTCGCCCAAACAAGCTCTCTTGCCCGCCGGAAAAATCACGGAGTCCAGGAGCTGATGAAGGGTGCTGGGCCGAAAGTCCCGTGTCTGCAACAGTTGCTTGGCCATTTGCTCCGACGGAGATCGTGATCGGTGGGAAGAGGTAATCCAGGAAGCATTTGTTGCGGCCGCTGCGGTAGGAGGTGACGTCGCATCTGCCGGAATGGGCTCCTCGGAGTGGTCGCCGAAATAGTGCACCGCAGTCAAGTAGGAGTTGGTTTCGAACATCGGCTGGAGCTCTGAAGGAGATCCATCCCAGCCGATCTGAAAAGAATCATCTCGCCCATGCCGTCGTAGCACGTCAAGTCTGTGCTTAGCTCGAGGAAAGGTTTGTGATGCAATGCCATGACTATCGAATTCATTCCCAAAGGAGTTGTCATTGGATCCCGAAGTGGTGAGGTGGAGCCGGACATTCGATTCTCGAAGCGCTGCTCCAAAGCCTCTCTCTCCATCACCTCGCCGAACCATGGCTCTACATGCATAGGCGAACTCACCGTACGAGTACTCAGACATCTAGAACAGGAGTCCACGCCGTTGACCTGGATGCGATGTTGTTCACCGCACGCCTGACAAAACAGAAGTAGGGACTCCACAGCAGGAGGCACGTCTTCAGGCCTTGGCCGTGACTGACTCGTTGATTGTGGTTCAGGAAGTGCATCAGCAGGACGTTTCGTACCCCTTGACATAGACTCAGAAGGAATCTCACCGATGAGCTGCTGCTCTAGGTCACGCTGCATTTCCGAAGTGCCCAGAGACGACCTGCGCATTCCGGCTGAATCAGTGGACACCTGCCGTGACGCCAGCTGAGAACCGAGACGATCATGACCACCAGACGCCTGTGAAACTGACTGTCGAGTCGAACCAGGTAATGCCTGCTGTTCTGGAGGTAATGCCTGCTGTTCTGGGGGTAATGCCTGCTGTTCTGGAGGTAATGCCTGCTGTTCTGGAGGTAATGCCTGTTGTTCTGGAGGTAATGACTGTTGTTCTGGAACCGGTTGCGACGAGCGCCTTGCTGGAGTTTCGCTGCAGCTGCGAGCTCGACCACGCGGAGTTCCAGGAACACTCGAAGCAGATCTCGGTGTTGGAGGGACCAACATCAAAGGAGGCAGCATAGCTGGGGCTGCCACTGCCGGTATCGGTTGTCCCACTGCGTCCAGCACCGGTTGACCCAGTTGATCCAGAACAGGTCGAGGAGCTGGAGAAGGAGCACGAAGCTGAAAATCCAGCTCGGCAGCCACTGCCTGATCGTCAGAAGGCTGAGGTGCCACGCCCTCGGGAAGACGAAACGCCAAAGAGGAGTGTTTGGCGCCCAAATCCTAGTCGGACTTTTTAAGGAGGTCCAAGTCGGCTTGACTTGGTGCCCACCACTCCTCTTCGCCACCGCAGAACGAACCTGCTCCTTGGAAGCCGAAATCAGGCGGCCGCGAGTTGCGAATCCACAACGTAGAGCCATCCACAGCGACAACGGTAGCCCTCCAAGGTAAAAATGCCATGGATGGTGAGTCACCATCCATGGCATTTTTATGCCGAAAGTAAGCAACGCGCTGCCCTTCATGGAAAAGAGGCCACGGGCAGGCCGTGGCTTGCGCAGCAAAGCGGAGCGAGGGCTGCATCCCGGAACTCAACAGGGAACCCGGCAACTTGTGATTTCGACCGTAGACCCACTGGGCAGGCGATGAGCCTGCGCGACGCATCAGGTTGTTCTTGGCAGAAGTTGCCATGACCACAATCACATTGAGCTCCTCCGGACCAAGAGGAGCGAACTGCGAAACCAGTCGCTGAACAATGTAGCGAATGGACTGGCCGTGCCGGGGCATAATAGCGTACTTTCACAGCGCATCGGAAGCCCCTGAAACTTCCATCCGAATCCAACAATATTTCGTCGGGAGGTCCACAGAGACTAAATCGCCCATTTATGAGGAGGCGCACGGTTCCTCCTCGGTCCGGTCCGCCGTGGGATTTGCCGGAGATGTCCGTCAGCCACAGCACATCAAGGTTTAGGCGATCGTTGAATCACCTGGCAGTGAAAGGTTTGGCCGGTCGAGGTTCCCGAGGAGGTTGAACCCGTAAGCAAACTTCACAGCGCATGTGCCTGGCCGCCTGAATGGCAGCCTCAGAGGCTCCGGAAGCAGACAGATGCCGAACCATGGTGGAAGTTGACGGATGGCCCAGGTTGGTGTGTAACCGACGCATGACCTGAAGTAGCCACTTGGGAGCCCCTTTGAGACCGGGAAAGGAGATGTCCCTGAACCCGGGTTGGTGAGGCTTCATGGTTTCCGTGTCATCTACCTTCTCTGTCTCGGTCTCCTTAGCATTGACCTCAGGTAGTTCATTCGCTGCGTCATTCAGGCTAGTAGCCGGACCGTGCCAAAGAAGAACACTGCCACACGTACCGGAGTCGAGAATCGACCCGCGGATTGAGCCAAAATACGACTCACTGCCTCGGCCTCGATTGTAACAGATCCATCATTCAGCCATAGCGCGGCTCCACGATGTTGAGCCCCGGCTTGAAGTACATCAAGAGGGGGCCTTCGCTGCATAGGTGTGCGACAGATCTGTACGCGAAGAACTTTCCAAGGGACCAGGGCTTTCAGCTGCTCACCGAACGGAGAGCTGATCGGTATCACCTTGTCTGGCCGGACCTTATCCTTAAGCTGAAGCTCAGCCTCCTTCAACAAAGGCATCCAAGATTTCTCGTGACGATTGACATCAAGGAAGTAGGCTACCGACCACTGAGACTCCCCAGGAGGCTCCCATTCGCATAAGAGCAAATCAGCCGGCGAAACATCAGCCAGCCAAGGACTCACATCCAGGTTGGGAGGCCGGTTGAAACATTCATCACCAGCCTCTTGAAGCGAGTCACACAAGCCTTGGATCACGCTGCTCGGTATACACCTGAGACCGAGCAGAGTTGCCACCCAGCACCTGACCATGCACATGTGCCTTCGGCCCTGGACACTGAGCTTCCAATGTCCCAAGAAGCAACGGTAAGTCAGACAACCAACCGATAGGCTTCTTGAGCAACTCAGACCGTCCTTGCCTCGAAGACCGTAACAGCACATGTGACCGACTCGAAAACTCACGCGCGGTAGGGCATGGAGTTTCTGAATCTCAGGATGCTGCCAAAAGGAGGTGTAAGCTGAGCTGGATTCTGCAGGAGAAAGTGCCCGCCGTACTTCATGTGGACCAACTGTATGGTCTTCACCATTTCGCTGATCCGTAAAGTTTGTTCCTTGCGCATGGCTTCGAGGGTGGCTCGGTCGTAGTTGATGTGCTGAATGATAGACCACAAAGTGCAGGGAAATTCGTACACCGCCAAGAAGGGCTTGTGCTTCAGGAGCAAATTGCGAAGCACTGAGAAGTCTTGGCTGGGGTCCAACGCAATACCAGAAGCCTTATCCACTGGTTGTAACACTCTGAGACCACAAAGCACACCAACTCGAGTAATTTCCGCATGGCCACCGTAGATCTCGACAAGGTCAGAGCCGAAGTTGCGAACGGTCCGAGCTCGATGAGCACGAACCTCGTACGCCCGGCATTCCAGCTCCCAGGCTTCTTTCATGGGCCGCTCATTCCCGTTCGGCCTTTTCACCTCGAATGGCTGACGTGACGTGTTCCGGAAGATTGAGAGGCGTTTTGGCTGACGGGGAAGCTTTCGGCGTGGCCAACACTGACGTCCCCGAGGGAAGAAGAACATACCGGGTCCCGCACAGGTCGCAAATGCGGACTCAAATGCCCGCGGCCCCGTAGCTTCTCATTGCTTGACGTAGAAGACGAAGTTGAACACGTTCCTCAGCAGGTTGCGCCAATGAACTAGCCATGTGGGCGGAGGCGTGAGGAACCGGTTGGGCAGGAAGCTCGATCGTTGGCAGGCCGGGTGTCGGGGATATGCTTCGGCGGCCAATCGAACAGATCTGGGCTCCACTCGTCAAGTCTAACAGCCAAGTGACCACAGGGAGACAACCAAAGTTGCGTAGTACACTGCAAAGCCCGAAAGTAGATTGTGCCCGCAAACACATCAGGAACTGCACCAAGAGCCTCGAAAGCCTTACGAGACATAAGTGCCGGGGCCTTGGCTTTGACAGAGCTCAGGCACATAGCCAGGGGTTTGCCTCCAATAGAGGCGGGATACACAAACCGCCCTTGACTTGTCAAAGCTTCACTCGGACCAAAGCTGAACTTGCACAAGTCTGGGAACTCCAGTCTGCCGAGGGGCTCAATCTCAAGTTTCTTCTGAACGTGCCAACTCTCACCTGCTACTTGCCTTTGGCATCCAGTGTCAGCAACCATGTACGCTGAGCTGTTCCCTTGGTAGTACTGCAAAAGGATGTTGGGGCCAGCAGGTACATGCGACTCAGACTCAGACCAAGGCTCAAACTCGGACAGCGAGGGGGCCTGGTACGATTCGAACGTGACACCTTTGTCCTCGCTGTGGGGCTTCTGGGCAGGAGGCTCATTGGCACTCACGGTCCAAATGGAGGCGGATCCCTCCGCATCGAGGACCAAGCTGCACTCGTCAGCTGGGCACTCTGGACCGTGTAAGAGGGACAATCTTTCAGCCAGTGATCTGCCGAGCCGCATCCCAAGCAGAGACTGCCCTGGAGCCTTTGTTGATGCACCGGATCAACAGATCTAGACTTGCCTTTGCCAATGGTCGGCGCACCCTTTTTCCCAGAAGCCTTGCCTGAGGGCTTACCAGATGCAGAGCCGGCAGATCGTGGCAGCGATTTGCCCCGGCCTTTTCCCTGGGACTTGCCTTTGCCTTTACCACGACCCTTCTTGCCCTTGCCTTCCGTCTGGTAGTAGCCCCGCGGCTGAACCAAACCAGCCAAGCGCTTACTCGTCACCGTGAGAGCCTGCATCAGTCTCATCGTAACCGGCATTCTCATCATCATCCTCCGGCCAGTAATCGCCTTCACCGTCTGGTTCGGCCTCATCCGGATGATGAGCTCCGTGTTCTACTTGATCTGGGTCATGATCCTCACCGTCAGGTTCAGGCGGAGGAGCAGCACCGTGACCCTGATCATCAGGAACTTCCTCATCTGGGAGCTCTTCCTCGTACCCCCAGTTCGTGTTCCAATGACGCCACTTCTTAGCATTCGATCCCGGCCTGGTAGAGGACGTAGTCGTAGAAGCCGAAGAGGACAAGCCGCGCCCTCGACCTCGTCGGTCAGCTCGAAGACGGGGCATACCGGTGATGGTCATCCCAGCGGGTATTGAATGCTGATGGCATTCAATATAGCGGCCATGCTATATTGATTGCCCGCTGCGAGAAGTAGCGACGACACCGATTTTTCATCTAGCCGCAGCCCATCCAACAGTTTCATCAGTTTAATCACTCTGGCTTGTTCCGGATATTCAGGGATCTGATTGTCCTTCAGTTGCGCTCGAAAAGCCTGAAGCGGCGCACGAAAGCGTGCACACTCTCGCCCTGAAGTCGTCCCACAAACTCACGAATGGTTCCTCTTTGGCGAAACAGTTCCTTAGCACCAAAGCTGCGCTCGAGGTCTCGAAGTAGCAGCTCTATGCCATTCTCCACGTTGTAGCGGCCGTCGTCAATCTCCTCCATCTCGACTTCAGCCTCTCCTTTCAGGTTCTCCAATGCCCTCAATGCCTGCTCATTGCCAGGAAGATACTCCATCGTGATCTCCACCCAACGCAGCAAGCGGCGCTTGTAGTGCCGATAGCAGTAGGGGTCAATGTAGGCGGTTGCGGAACCGCCCCTGATCTCCAGCGCTTCGTCTGATCCCGCGAAGAAGTCTTGGGACCAGATCCACCTCTGGAGCCACGCTTCCGCCTCGGGTTGGATGCAGTAAGCGTCTCTATTGAAGAAGCGGCGCCTGAGCCAGTGCCCTCCATTCTGGCACCGTCTGCAAAGTCAGCCGCAGGTGCGCCTGCGCCAATGTCCGGACGGTTCTGACGGGCGAACGCATCGCCCAACAAGTCGTCATCAAAGAACATGTCGCACTTTCCAGCCCACGCGTTGCCAGAAGTCGCTGCCAATCACAAATTATGCCCGTAGCTGGAGCCTGAACCTCAACGCACAAGGGCCTCGAACTGCAGTTTCCCTTTCCCTCGAGAGGTGACGGCCACGACAGCCTTACAGATGAACATGGCACACGCTGGACAGATCGTTACATCAACAGGAGGGAAGCACGAGCCGTCATCCCCCGGCACATGATGGTGACGGCGATGATGGTGGGGATGGTGATGATGGTGATTCATTGTGATTGTGCAGCTTGTGACGATGATGATGATGATGATGCTGGTGGTCGTGGTGGTGATTGTGGTGGTGAAGGCGATGGCGATATGGCGATGACGAATGTGATTGTGATTGTGTCATGATGATGAGGGGCCGGGGCCAGTGGAGCAGTCAATTTCTAAGCTCGACCAATTTCGTGAAATTGGTCTTATGACTACNTGCGTGCGTGCGTGCGTGCGCGCGTGCGGGTCTTGTGTGCGTCCTCGGCCTGAATCGCTTGAGCCTTGCAATGTGCAAGTACAACCGTCGCACAACTCTGGGAATGTCCCTGGGCTTGCGGCCCAACGCTTCAGATCTTGCTCGTCTTCCGGCCAAAGATCCAGCACAGCCTCCCAAGTCCCGAGGCACTTAGCATACCGACTGTTCTGCTGAATCTTGATGCATCTTGACTCGATGCGCAAGCAAGTCGTAAGAGTACCTGTCGAGTGTATCTATAATGTCGCGAGGCCCGCGTCTCCTGTTTTTGTCATTCACATGCACTCCCATGCAGGAGTTCATTCATGCCGGCGGTCGAACGAATGATAACAAGCTTTGGAGGCAATCCTCTCACTGCTTTTACAAGAGGGGGGATGCATTTGCTGGGACAGCGTGTCCATGAAATCATTGCGAGCTTGCCAAACTCGTATGCTGCTGTTAAATTGTGGATTGCTTGTGGTCACAGCCGACAGAGAGTGAAACTCTTTTTGCACCTGTCAGCCTGTCCGCTCAAACAAAGTAGTCGTCGGAGCCCTTGCAACGGTGCAACTTGATGCTCCTGCGCTGCAGTGAGAGCTCTGCGCAGCAGAACCTTCATCCCTCGATCCGGTCCTGTCGGCTGGAATTACCCGCTGCAAGACCCTGCGCTGCTCATCGCAGTTGCCCGGGTGTTCCAAGTAAAGTGTAAGCTTCTTGTCCTCTGCACTCACCACTCAACACTTCTTACGTCCGCTCGTATGTGCTTGCGGTGGTGCCCTGAAGCAGCCCTGGAAACTTAGGAGTGCACCTTGCCCATCACCACCTTAGTGAAGCATATCCACATGTTTCTGTCATCTTATGCCACAGCCGGCGAGGATGCATCATTCCGTCGACAATACAAAACCAATCAAAATCAGTCATAAGCATGTCCTTCAACTGCGTCTAGGACAAGGTGCATGATGCTGAATGACAAATTTGGGCCGACTCAAAAACATGTCACCCGAGCCACGTGAGGGATCTCCGTTTCAGGAGTTTGTGGCTTCGATGTGTTGGTCACTTTCGCAGATTTGATTGCCTCAATAGACAGAAGGCACGGACGTCAGACGACGTGCAGTTGGTAACCATCAACTAACAAGAAAGCGAAGAACACGAAAAGTAGTTTCTCAGACCAAGTTCCAATGCCAGTCCAAATTCCTTGAGGTCCGCTTCTGGGGTGCCTGGTGCTGGCGCCAGCCTCGCCACCCACCTCTTTAGACATGAAAGCCGATGCGGTGGTTTGATATCGAACGACTGCACAGAAAAGCAGAGAGACAGACGGAGATGAAGATGGAGACAAAGAGATTTGGGAGCCTTTGGCGCCCGTCCAGGAGCTTTGTACACGTGCCGTTGTTGGAGCGCTCCATGCTGACCGTCGTGGCGTTGCCTTCGCACATCTACCAGCATCGAACAATCTACGTCTACGTAGTCCTAATGTAACCAAGAAGCATGCTGCCACACCTGAAAAGTAGGTTGTGAGGTATCATGGCTGCATGAGGTTGCTTCGTTGTCGCCATGTTCCACGTATCGGAAAATGGCTTGGAGCCCCACACTACTAGTCCCTACAGTATGCGACCAAGGAGAGCACTTCTTGTGGTGGTCGCGGTAGTTGACGTCGTAGATGTTGTGGATGTCGACGAGGTTGATGTTGTCGTGGACGTAGTGGTGAACGGCGGCTGTACACAGCACTTTGCAGTGCATTTCGCGGGCTCAAAGCCACTGTAGTACGTCGCTTCCTTGGATCGGGCAGCTCTTCTCGAGATTGCAGCAATTGCTCAGATTTCTGGCGTTTCCCGACAAGCTGCATACGCAGCAGTACCTTGGACGCACAATGGCTAGGGCTAGGGGTTTCCCTTCCAAGTCTTCCAAGCCTGGGCGACCGACCGGGCAGTGAAGGGTCCTTCTGTGGGTCTTTGGTGATGGCGCATGCACGCGAAGTCTTCGAACTCGAATGTGTAGAGTTCAGGGCATCCGCCACATCGGCCTTGCTGCGCGGAGCACGAAACTTGAGACTTGAAACAATCCTACATGTTCCTGCCTTGATATCATCACACCCCTGCAGCGACAGGAAGTGGAGGTTATAGCTTTCAGGACCACGAGACTTGCAGATTGCAAATTTCGAGAGCAAGTCCTGAACAAATCAGCAAAAACTGCGGCCATGCGATTGCAAACCTGCAGCGGCCCCGCTGTCCTCAGAGCCTCCGTGGTCTTCATATGACTTCAGCAAGCACTTCATTGATTCCAGCGCATACCACTGTGCCTCGCCAGAGACTTCAGACATCTCCAGACCCCACGGGCATCCAGAGGATTCGAGGGCCTTCAAGTTCACTTCAAGCTTGCACTGCGACCTCGAGCACAGGTCACAGACTACTTTCCTGGAAAGAGCAAACGGCAAGATAGCACGTCATCACTTCAAGCCAAGGCACGTATGAAGGACCGCTCGATCGGCGATGCTCTCCTTGGCCGCGGTCGTCCAACCATCTCAAAACATCAGCGCCTTCAAGACACCTCTTCGAGTGAGAAGCCTGCCGGGGATACGCTGAATTGCTGTTTTCCTTCGTGCAAGCCCCCTGTAGGGCTTTTGAAAATTTCATATCATCTCTTGACGATTACTTACTCCTCACGGAAATGTGTCTGCCCCACGATGTTCGGCCCAGCTCATACAGGTGGGAAAATTGCAAATTCACTGAAACAGCAGAAATCAGCCGGAGACAATCGTGATGAAAGACAAGGTATGCTCCAAATTCGCGTCGTTTGTAGACAACCACCTCGAGCTATGTTTGACAAAGTGCGAGACGAGGTCCTGGCGTTTCCGTGTGTAGCACTTGCGGCTTTTGTTCTTCACTCCCGGCCTCCAAAGTAGCTGAGCCTTGCACTTGAGACCGCCGCATCGCGGCAAGCTTTAGGATTCAGAAATTTAGTGTGTGGTTCATCCGTGATGTCTTTGCCATTCGTGTCTGTGAATTTGCGGCGGTTGCGCTTCGACTGCGCCGGGAGCCGGCTCAGTGGCCACATCCGGCCTGGACGACTGGAGTTCAAGCTGCTGGTCTGAATCCCGAACCGAAGGCCGAAAGTTTCCAGCTGCGAAGTTGCGGAAGTCAAAGTCTCGTTTCCGAGTTGCGAATATCATGCTTCGTAATTCTGGAGGGCTGGAGGGCGCTGGGAAGCTGCTCGCAGTATCGGCCCCACAGCGCTGGGCCCTGGGAGCCGGGCTTTGATGCAGCTGTCGTAGGTCCCGCAAGACTCGATGCGATCCAGCGCCTTGCAGCTTTTCTAGTTCTGCTGTTCAGGGCCGCACACTGTCTTTACACTGATACTGCCTGTTGGCAGGCTGCTTCATCCATATCAACTTGAAGGGGCCGACAGTCGGCTCCGTCATGCTGGTGACCTGCTGTTCAGAAGGGCGGGACGGGCGGGAGTGCCATTCCCGCAGCTCCGAAAAAAGAAGCTCAGGGCCCTGCTTTTCAGTGAATTATACCTGTGCAAGCAAGAAATAGCTGTGGCATGCTGTAAATTCTTGAAGTCTTTTGAGAGCCAACGGCAACTGCTTTGCGCCCCACTCCGCCTCGCCTCAGGACCTGCGTCTCATAGCTCGACGTCGACTCCTTGCAGCGCTTCTCGATGTCGTCATAGCGTTGAAGGAGATCCTAGCGGTGCTCGGGTGCACAACAGGGTGCACACCGGCTGACCGCAGGATACCGCAGGTCTCGGCCCGCCTCCCAGTGCATGAGCTGCTTCATGAGATAGGTCCCCACACTGGAGCCATCATGATGATCGCATCGGGCTGCCCAAGCCTTGGCTTCGTTTCTGCCCCTTCCAAAGCGCTTCCTTGTAATGTAGGGTCGCGGCTTCCAGAGGCGCCTCTCTTGCATTGGATGCTGCAAGTAGGCTCTCGCAGTCGGACGCACGTGCCGTCAAGAACCTGCCATGGTGGCTGCTTTTGCTTTTGGTGGCAGTGAAACTTTGACGCGGCTGGGCCGGGCTTTCGCCGGGGCCAAGCCTGGGCAGACTGAGAAGGGCCGTGGCTGCTGCGGCCGAATCCTGGGAGACGCGACGGGACTCGGACGACACGGGACACGTTGATGAAAGTTGATAAAAGATTTTTGCCATTGCGAGGTGCTGCTGCGGCCGAGCTGTGGCAGGACTTGATCGCCTGCGCAATAACGGACTCTAGTCTAACACAAATAACTCAAATAACCCTGTCTTCCAGTGCTATGGATATCCAAGACGAAAAAGTGATGGTCTCCTCTTGCAGATCGGGGGACCTTTCTCTTCTCGGTCAGGGTCTGGAGAATGGCGTTGGATTGATTCAAGCTTCTCCACAGAGTGTGGTAGCCTGGGTCTGGTGAATTCTGGTGACGCTCAGAACTGACCCGACAGCCAAGCTGGAGGGAACTGCTCCCCAGCAGCTTCCCTCAAAGAGACGTGTTCCCCCGTGCAACGTGCAACTTCAACACTTCTTTCAATGCGAAACCTTCCTGCAGTCAGACAACAATGGACGACACTCTGATCTGCGCGAGTGATGGCCTCAGCTGTTTCACAACATGACGCACCCTCCAGGCCACGCTGCACGAAAGACGACAACTGCAAACTGCGGCTGCGTGTGACAAAAAACCGCGAAAGCTGCATTTTGGCCCCGAGCCTGCTGTGCAGCGGCATGCCTGGAAGAGTCACAACGCAGCAGAAAGGCAAAAAAGGAGGGAATGACAACGAGTTTGTTGTTTTGATTTGTCCATCGCCACCGAGTGCCCCGCTGGTCTAAGATGCCCGGCTTGAGTGTCTTGTCGATAACTTTCAAAATCTCGCTGAGAGGGCTCTGTAAGTAGGGCCCTCGCACCTCCAGGACAGCATGCGCGCATGGATACTTGAAAGGGGCTGTCGTGGCTGCTGCACCTTCTCTGACAACGATATCAAGGCAGTTGCGAGCGAGTTCAGGTAGCTGTCAAAGTGCCTTCAAAGCTACGCCGCAGCGTTCAACCAACTTCTTGCATGCTGAAACGTACCAGAGCCTTACATTCGAGAGGGATTGGGCAACTCCAGAAAATAATTCCTGAATCTCGTTCTTCACCTGCAGTCGCCATCTGCGAGGATCGAAGTCGAGCATCGGAGAGGCTGGGAGGCTGGGAAGCCGCACTTCCTCTGTGACCACCGCGTGCGTCTCCAAGAGCGAAATCACCACCCCAGAGCCGCGGCCGTGGCCGACGGGCCATGTCGGCGACGCCTTCCCAAGTGGAAAGTGCTTGGCCAAAGTTACGACCTATTGAGACGACCTGCGATTGCCACAGCCCCCAGAGGCCGGTACGTGATGTGGATCCGGCAAGTTCTCCTCGAACCTGCGTGCTGCGTGAGATCTTCCCAAGGCTGCAGCGCTTTACTCGCAGAAACTCGTGCCAGTGCGTGCCCCAAGCGGCCTCTTGACCCCTGAAGTGAGGCAAAGCAAGCCAAGGAGGATCAAGCCTGGCCACATGGGGGGATCCCACAAAGAACCGCCCATGGGAAGCTCCGGCTGCTGTGGTGCCATAGGCGGCCTCGATGCCTCGCCTTCATCGGCTGGAATTCGGAACGCAGCTACCTGAAAAGGCGAGTCGCGAAGAAGACTACCAGTACCCCCCGTCCCGTCCTCCCCCGAACCGATCGAAAAAGGACGTTGGAGACAGGGGGCTGCGCCACGCTCATCAAAAGGAAGCGCGGCTCGAGTGCTTCGAAACACCCAAGCAGCTGTAACCCAGAGCACGGGCAGATCAGCAGATCCAGTCCAGGCAGCGCGCCCTTGGACGGACTTTCAAGCGCGATAGCGAGCGAGAGAGGAGAGAGAGAGAGAGAGAGAGCGAGAGAGAGAGAAAGAGACAGAGAGAGACAGAGAGAGACAGAGAGACGGGGAGACCGAGAGACAGAGAGCAGAGGGAGAGAGCGAGAGCGCGAGATTGAGATTGAGAGAGAGCAAGAGAGAGCGAGAGAGAGCGAGCGCCAGAGAGCGAGAGAGCCAGCGAGCCGGAGAAGGACGAAAAAGGAGAGAGGAGAGAGAACGAGAGAAGACGAGAGGGTGAAGCAGTTGTGTTGAGTTACGCTGCATCAAGTCACGTGATGATCCGTGCTGAGTGCCTTCGTGCTGGTCGTCAGTTGCCAGACCAAGCGACTGCAGGGCTTGTCGAGCTTGGAAGCGTCAGAAGCCCACTAAATTATCGGATCGTCTGGGCTACAGCACTTGACCCAGAAAGCTGCGACAGAGGGCGAGTGCTTTGCTTTCCTCCGAATGTACAACATGCTCGAGACTTGCTCGCATGCCGGGAATCCATCCAGTGCCTTACTGTGTTATTCCCGGCTCCGGTGGCTCGATTCTAAGATATTGCTGCGATGGGTTTCATTTCATAGACATAGACAGAAACTGCCGTAGTGAAAAGAATGCACCGTGCTTGCCAGCTCCAATATGGGCTGGCGGCTGGCAGGTAGCAGACTGCAAAAAGTGCTGAGCATCGCCTGCAAGTTCGGATGCAGCTCGATGTAGCTGGACAGGTAGGCCTTGCAGACCTGCGAAGCATTCGCGCTGTGCTAGCAAAGCCATGGCCGAGATCCGTAGGGCCTCTTGCAGAAGTCGCCGCATTCGTCTATCCAAGGATGGAACACCTTACATGCCACTCAACTCACAGTAAATTTTACGAAGCATCGAACAGCAACAACGTAAAACACCAAAGTAAACACAACTACGAATTGATGCTGCTGGGTGAACTTAGCCTCCCTAAAGAAACAACTCTGCAGCGCCTCGGCTGTGTGAGCCCGCAGCCATTAATGGGCCGGCAGGGTGGATCAGTTCATGAAGATCAGTGCTTAGACATGTGGAAAGTGCTTTGTGCTCTCGCCACATTCCGTGCAACTGCAAAGCAGGGGTTGCTTGTAGCATTCAGCACTCGCGACGGCTGTTGAAGGGCTCAATCTTTCGAAGGAGGTTCTTCGATTTCTGACCCTTGCAGCCATCCCAACAGGGAGGCTTCGCCCGAAAAGATGTGCAGATCTCCTTGGTTCGAAATCTCCTCAATCTGTTCCGCCTGCATACTAATTCTTCTGCTGCTTGCCATCATGATCGCAAAGCACAGAAACACTCACCAAAAGGGCAACGCACACACACACACACACAGACACGCACACACATTTAGAGCGGATACAAAATGGCAAAGTCGCCGGACCCGGACGCCCTTGCAACGACAGCTCGGCCCGGGCACGCATACAAGCAGTCTTCGCCAAGACTTCATGCACCTCAAAAGGGCTGCTAGGCCGTGTCTGCAGCACTTCTTCCGACGAGGACCGGCTGCTCACCTGATTGACTTGCATCTTCGGAGTCCCGCGTTGGATCAGCCTCAGATGCCAGTGTTCATCGCAAGAGCCCCACCGGCTGGTCCCCTGAGGCTGCAGACCTTGTCAGAGACACCTTTGCTCTGCTGGGCCGACTGACGGTTGCGAGCCGTGACACAGCGGCCTGCACGAAGTGCTCGAACAAAGCCTGGAGGCTGTCCTGCCGCTTGCCGCCATCGCAAAATTCGAGGCAACTCGACTCAACTGAATCGCTGGCAATTGCAGGCGTCTCCTCGCGCGCGAAGCGCCGGAAGATCACCAGCAGCGGAAGGCCTGGGCCACGGGGAGTTCGTAAGCAATCTCCCCATAAGCAGCAAAAATCTCTTTCGGAGTCCAGAGAATCCCCATTTGGGCCGCTTCTGGCTGTTTTATCAAAGAACCCTCTTCTGGTCCCCAGTGAGGGGGTCCGACTTGCAGCGCGTCCAACATCGGGGTTCTCCAAAGCACAGCCTGGCACCAGAGCATCACGACTTCCGGGGGCGCGTCGGAGCATGTCGGAAACGTGAGCCGGGAGTTCGGACGAGCACTTGTGCCAACCTCAGGTTTTCTCGGACCCGTTTTGAGTCTACGGATCTGTAGGCTGAGACGCCGCACAGCTCTGCATGGCGATCGGTGCAGCGTGGGTGCTTCGCGATGACCTCAAAATCATATTCGCTCGGATCAGCTCGTCTCGCAGAGGAGCCCGAAGACAAGTTATTCTCCTGCGGGAATGACCAGGAAAAGCTCGATGTCAATGACCGTGAGGGGTTCTGCAGCGCTGACCTTCCAACCAGGTCGGAACTTACCAGCTGTGCATAACAGTGTTAACATTCTCTTTGCCTGAAACTTCTTGACGCTGAGTTCCGCCAGTATCCCGACCGGAACCTGGACGTGAGGTCAGCACTTTCAGGGACACCAACACCTTGTAAAGCTGGGTTTCCAGCCCCTTCGTACTTCTCAAGCAGATTCAGCAAACAGCGGGTGCCGAATTCTCGCGACGAGTGGCTTTCGCATTCAACCTTAGTTGGAACGGACCTTTCACTGGCAGCTAAAGGCAGAAGGCCAGCTTTCAGCCCAGACCAATGCATAGACGAAGGTCCGGTACCTGGCGCATTGCATTCATGTTCGAAGGCCACGACAACCGTGCAGGAACGAGTCGGACCATGACAAGATATTCGACCATCGCCGAAGGCACACTGCTGGAGTCCCCTCGACATCTTGGTTGTCGCACAGCCGCGACCTGAAAAAAATGAGCTCCAGTGTATTGTGCACGCACCACTGCTGGGGAGTGGAGTGCATCACAAAGTCTCCAGCCGACGACACTTTTGCGCTGTGGTACAACGGGCCAAGGCTAAACCATGCTAAACCTAGAACCCATTGACCAAGGGTAAATCAGCAGGATTACATAGGTTCAATTGGCGGCATCGCCAGGGCTGTCAAGACAAATCTGGTTGAGTGAAAAATACGTCGGCTCCCGAGATGGTGGCCGATCGTGTCTGCGCATGTGGAAAGATCGACCCTGCTGTTTTGAAAACGAGAAGCACGTTGGACCTGTATTTCAGCGAGCACTGCTCTCGTCCAGCACTTCCATATTCCCACTTGTCAACAGGGGTGGGTGTTCTGACAGCGTGTGATCCAGTCTGGGCGAATTGAATCGTTCGTTGCTTTGTCTTGTCTCTTTCGCTGATCGAATCGGGAATTGACTCAGCTACTTGGCTCTGGGCTTGAGGTCTGGTCGTGCTTCCCTATCCCCAAGAGTTCAGCGACGAATGCAGCATTCTCATTTTTTTGCCTCGTGCCCAGGACTTGCTTTTCTGCGTTGTCTGCACGTTCGACATGTCCGAAAGTAGGACCCCCTTCTCCGGCGGGTGCACTTCCGCTCTGGGCCTAAAACACATGCTCAGGACATTTTGCCCCAGAGCACCGGAGCAGCGCATCCGTTCGTATCAGAGCATCCTGGGCCAACCATGATGACGACAAACGGAGTGCCTTTTCAGTAGTCAATGTTGAAGCTTGTGACCTACTGCTTGTAAAGTCTGCCGATTGGTTCCTTGTGGCCCCGCAGGGTCCGTCAGCCGAGGCTTTCGGGTCGTTTTCTGTTTTGGGCCTCCGTCGCAAACGGG
>BGNK01000672.1:0-18956 GCA_003297005.1 Symbiodinium sp. clade A Y106 | reverse complement strand
AGTGGACAATCCACCAAGCAGATCTCCAGGCTACTTGTTTTTTCGCAAAGCTTCAGCGGCCCTACAAGCCAGGGAATCTTCAATGAGGATTTCTTCCACCTGCCCACGGTCAGCTCTCTACAAGCCCTTGGTATCGTGGAGTGCGAGCACCACCCCACGTGAAGATACGTTCACATGCTTCACAAGAGAGCAGACACAGAGCCTCACCCGTGCGGAGGAAGCCAAGGAACATCAACAGGCAAAGCCATGCAAACGCGTCCCAGCGCTTGACAACAGCCACATGCACAAACGCCAAGAGTATTTCAGGTGTCATGGGAGCTGCTTGACTTGGCTTTCAATTTCCAACTCTGCGTCAGCTGTTTACGCAACTGAAGCACGAAGAATTGTATGCCTGCTAGCGTCAAAGATGCCACAGACTTGGATTCTCCTTCGTGCCAAAGATACTCAATGTACCGAGCCAACCATGCATCGTATTCGACAGGAGTTGCAGGAAGATAACCCAGTTGTTGTTTAAAGAAGCGAATGAATAAGTGGAAACATCTAATCCCTGGTTGCGGACTTGACGAGATTATCTCGAAGGCTTCCCAGCCGACGACGGAGTCGTTTCCGCTGATCTCGGGTAACACCTGACACTGCGGACGCACGTTTGCCCATGGCTTCGGGACGGAGCATCCGCTGGATTGAATTCTGACTTCACGTAAGCATAGAGAGGCAAGACATCACATGCAATCAAGAGTGCTGCAAGGCGCTGAAGAATGCGGTTGAGCTTTATGGAGCTGGATCGCCCATTGACAAGAACTGCCAAGGATACTGGCTGTCCCATAAATGCATGACGCGCGCCCGATGAAATCGCTTTGACCGGGCACGCCACCTGAAACTCTTCAGGCACGCGAGCAACTCCAGTATGTTGATGTGCGCTCGATGTTTCCAACGCCAGCAAAGAACAGGTTTCCATGTCCACAAATGCGGATTAATGGAGCGTATTTCCGGATGCATCAACATTCCCGTGTCCAGACGCACATCAGATCCTCTGTATTCGGCCCTGGGAAGGAAGAAATGAGGCAGCGATGTTTGATGCTGCAAGCAAGAGACCGACGAGTGATCCTCGAATGCGAGAGTTATCCCCAGATCAGCAGCTGCATGAGCAAATTTCATCTCAGTGTCCTCAAGAGAATCGTAAACCTCGTGTGTTGGACCTGACGAGACCGGAGGCTTTTCACACGGCAGCTGAACCAAATGAACGTTACGCAGCCTGGAACTGTCAGCTGCTAAAGGAAACGTGGACTCCCAGCCTATGGCTCTCAAACCCATCCGCGCAAGGTCCGCCACAAGGATGCATTGCAAAGGATTTCCAAGCAAGCAATGTCGAGCATCTTCACCAAACTCAGTCCTGACAACCTTGATTGCAAGGCGGGTGTGGCTTCGCGGGAAACCCAACAAGACCTCTTTTTCGGCAGCACACAGCGTGCGTTGATGCACACCGTCTGATAACAAGTATGCATTACTGTACACGCCGACCGAAAACCGAAAGGAATCCGATGACCAGCGTTGCAGGAGGGGGGCGGGAAGGGATGTTAAAGACGCATGCTCAGGGACAGTGCGACGTGGGAGGCCACGAGTGAGGCAAGGAAACCGCAAAGCAGAATTCAGCATTCCTGCAGGCCACTGCCAAGGCGATGCCAGTCAGGTGTCGTGATGTTCTGTTGCCGCGTGGATGTCAACAATATGCCCGTCACTGCACACGGTAAGATCCACGTCCTGATCACACACCAATTCTGCGCTGGTATAGTAGTACCTCGGGCGCTTGGCGAGGGAACACTTGGAGCTGCAGCAAAAATGCTTCCTTCAAGAGCAAGCTGAGTGCAGCAGGCCGTCACCCACGACCTCCTCTCGGAGACCGAAGTGACGGACTCCTTTGTCAAGGCACGACGTCTCAACCCAGACCATTTCGACATGCGAACAACTCTCCGGCCTCGCTTGGTCCACCCGCACTCCCAGGCGTGAGTACCACAAATGTGATAAAGAGCTTTTGATGTATCTGCCGATTATCTGCCAGCTGGGAACTCGCCCAGCTGTGGTATCCTTCATCGCTCGCACACAAGTGTTTCGCCTCAAGAGAGCAGAAAACATCGGAGGTGGAACTTCTTGGATGAATTCTACAACGGCCTCTCCTTGCGGATTTCCAGCATTATCGTAAACTTCATGGAGAATATATCTTCCGGGTTTGAGGACACCTTTGATGCAGGCCTCAATCTTGGCCTCGTTTCGGGCTGCTCCACGACTCATGATTTGCGAAAACTCTCATCGACATCTGATTCTGTGGCCATAAGGGCCCAATCAGCTTCTGCATGACCCTTATCCATGAGAAGCCTCTTCAACCCACGAAGCACAGCTTCCTGAGCCTCACGCTGCGAGGTTTGACCTCGCCTTCTGGACGTCATCAGTCAGTCGGCCCAGAGGCGCTACATGATACAAGGATGTTGAGCTACGCTCTTTTTCAAGTGCTAGACTTCTCCGTGGTTCAAAAAACATCCGAGTCATCCACAAACCTGTTGGTGCCGACACAGAGAAGACAATCCTGTACATCAGCTTGGCTTGTGACATCCTTGAAGCGTGATCAAAGAAAGGGCGGTGTTCTCGCGGCGAGTTGGAAGCTATGGTGGCACTGAAAGCCAGGGGTTGGAGAAAAAAGGCATATCTACCGGGGTTTGGAAAGAAGTCACAGTCTGAGAATGAGGCAGCAGTCTGGCCAGGCATGAGAACGCAACCTGCCACGAACGCACGATCCCGGACAAATTCGCTGATTCAGGCTGACGGCAACAAAGGCGGCAGCACCATGTGTGGGCATCGTCCTTGCCTTGCAGCACGAGCTAAGCAGGCCTTTGACCCAGCTCAGGTTTGTCGCCTGCTCTGCGTCGCTGTCTTCAACGCGCTGAGCAGGTCCCCCAAGCCTCGGCAGAAAGACAATCTGTGCGCAAATGATGTGGCACACCGGCTTCTGTGCGTTCGGGCCTTCTTGCGGCGAGGAGGTGCTCACACCTACAGCAACCATCCTTTTTTGCTTTCACTGGGTCACATGTTCATGAAACTCGTCACAGCAACTCGCCCCTCATCAGCCTGCAAGCCAAAGATCTGTCGCCAGGAGAGCAGCTGCTTGCAAGGTTCCCGCGGTACTCCTCGTCAGTCTGACGGTTCCAGTTGCAAACAGCAGTCCGCGTGGTAACCCCGAGGGCCCGTCCCCAGGCACGAAAGCACTACTGTAACCTGTGCCCTCACACGGTGCCGCCCAGACTGTCGGGACCGCTCTACCGGCCGTGGAGCAGTGGTACCCAGAGGCCCAGTCCTTTCATCACCGAGGCGTTGCAGGCTTCTTGCCAGGAAGTGCGACGGCACTCCTTGCTCATGGCAAGCCTCAACTGCAGGTAGGAAAACTGACATCAGCGCGACTGAAAGCCAAACACGACACGCACCTTCCACGACCAAACACACGGTCCCTTTATCTTGAGTGCTGCTAAAGATATCTATTCCGATCATCCCGCTGCGCAATTCACTGCCGCGAATGCAATGGAAAACAGCATCCCGGCCTCTGCCAAGTCCTTCTGGCTGAGCATTGCCCGTAAAATATGATGCGCCACTGCCAAGTATTCCTGCATTTTGCGTTTCGAGGGCCGCTTAAATACTGAGCTGCATCGACGGTTTCTCCTTAAACTTATTACTGTGGTTTCGGACAGTTCACATAGTTCGCAGGGCACGAAATCGATGGGCCTTGCCGGGGCGGGTCGGACCAGTGTAGCAGACTAGCACCACCCGCCTCTTTTGTCAGACACCTTAGGCACCTGCAATCAATCTTGCTTCCTCGTCCGTTACCCGCGATTGCTTCGAAGGCGTGGACAACCTTGCATCACTGCCTTCACCTCAATTATGGTACAAGCTGAAAAAAGCTGTATATCGGCTTCCCACTGGCCCACTGGTGGGTCCTGCTCGCCGCGCACCTCATGCAATGATGTGCAAGTTGCGTCAGCGAGAGGCGAGAGGCAGAAGCAGAGGCTCAGAGGCAGAGACCGTTTGTTTCAAGTACTGCGATGTCAGCTGAAGGAGCGAGTCGCCATAGCAGCTCACCATCCTGGCGCTTTCGCCGGGGGCTCTGAAGCGGTGCAGTCCCTGGGCAAAGATGCCGAAGCTGCACAGACACTGCAGGTCCGTGTGCACTGGAACGTTGGGACATCCTGCACAATGTCTGCGCTTCGGGTGTGAAGGCAGCAGCGGCTTTGGCTGCTTTGCTTTGCCGACATCAATTGCACGGTTTGCCAAGTGGCATTTTAAGGTTCGGGCAGAGCAGCCACATCTGCGAGCCCAGACCTTCGGATGCCGTGCGGGTCGTGCGTAGTCCAAGCACTCTGACAGAGGCCCAAACGAGTTGATGAGCCAGTCTGCACAGACTTTGCGCAAGTGGGTCCCAGCAAGCGCCGCGCAAACCTAGAAATCATGGCGATGGTGAAACCCCTTGACATCAGCGATCTTCTAGTCTGGGGCAGCGACGCCAGCCAGAATGACACATGCAGCTTCGCCAGCATCACTTTGAGACTGCAGGCCATGGCCTTGCTTAGGTCCCACTAGTGACACTAGTGTCGAAGTTGCACACCGGTACACAGCCGGCACCAACACAGGCCCCGTCCCAGAACCGTAAGCGTGAAGGGAGTGTGCTCCTCAGCACTCCAATTCACCGGAACCTGCGACAGCAGCCCTCAACGAAGGATCCGACAGGCCGCAGGAGCAGTAACTCGGCCTTGATCGAAGCATTCAGGCCAAGATCATGCAAAGCTCCCAGATGCTCTCGAGACTCGAGCAATTGCTCCTCCATAATGCGTCAGCGACCCCAGCCTCGAATCGTGCATTGCCACGCAAGTCAAATCAGGGCTGAACCTGAGGTGAGGATAAGCCCTCCACCATCTGGATAGATGGGCCACGTTGTGCTCGACATCTGCAAAAGCGCGCCTTGGCATGGCAAACACACCGCGCCGGCGATGTGAAGCGAAGCCCAAGGCTTTGGTCGCCTCTAGGACTCTCGCAGAAGGCGACGGCCATTCTCTGCAAGGAGCTCCTGCACCTCTCGTCCAGCCGACAGTCGCGTCAAGTCAACTCCGAGCGACGTTTTGTCAGCTGGACCTGGCTTGGCGTTATTCGGAGCTGCTGCATCATCGAGAGACCTCCAGTGCTGGGACACAGAGGGCTCGGACTCGCTAGATGCCGATGTTGTGTCAGCATGTGCAACCGAGATCACTGCCCAGTAGTTCTGGTGCAGATGAAGCCATTGAAAAGTCACGATCCTAAGTGTGTGGCATTCGTCGCGCTCCAACACCGTAACTGTTCACACATAACCTGCACAGCTTGCCCTCTAAGTCCAATGCAGGTGAAAGACTGCTCAGGGCGTCCCACGGCCTAGGATTTGACTTCAACTTTGGCTGGTAGGCTTTCGCTTACTAGGTCCACCTGTCTATCCCAGAACTACAGATGTGTGACAAACCTGCTGAAACGCAAAAGCCGCCACGCATTGACATCGATCTTCTGCAACCGCTCTGAGTGTGCTACGATGAACCTATGCATGCACACGTGATACAGATGCATGTATATACTCATGTCAACATGCATGTATACGCACACATATCGAGACAACGAAGCAACGGACAGCCATAGCAAGATGCTAACCTGATACCTGTTTCTATATTTATGCAGCTATGCACATATCCAGACAACGAGACAACAGACAGACACAAGAGTATGTTGATCTGCGTGTGAGACTGCTGGCACGACCAACAACGACGTGTTCCGCATCATGTCGCTTGAAAGGGCACGAAAATTGCGGCAATTCTGACGGCGGGCAGGGCTGCTGGCAGCATCCAAGGTGCAGAGCTTGTGCGAATATCAGGTCGGTCTGCTTCTGCTTCGAGAACCCCAATGTTGGCAGTTGGTTGGGTGCTCTCGTAATCTCTGATGTCTCTGGCAGCGCACAAGCAACAAACCTGTGGAAGGGACACGGGCCTGTTTCTGCACCGTTGTCTATTACAGTTGTCCAAAGCAGTCTGAGCAGCAAAAGAAGTTTCCAGGAGCCTAGGGCTCTGCAGTGAAGATCAGCGAAGCCTATGGCTGCACAAAGAACACTGCGCAGCCTCTCCGTTAAAAGGAATCTAAACCAGAGGAGCTCCTGGAATGAGCGAGCATACATCTACATCCACACGCCTGAAGAGTGAAGCAATACAGAAAAGGGCTCTTCCTCCGACACATGGTTGCTTCGTTCTGTAGCAACGAGTGTCAGCAAAGCGCATAGCATGCAAACGGCCGTCTTCTGTGTTGCAGAACCAACCTGACCAACCTGGGGCTGCAACTTTCGCTCGGGGGCATCCGCAACCTGGACGAAGTCCAAAGCAGTTAAACGCTTAAAATGAAGCACTAGGCATTGCTGAAACAAAGACACAGGCATATCATGCTGGCAGAAGCAGTGAGTCAATCCTTGCAAGTCCAAAGAACCTCAGATTTCAAGCTGCGTAGATTTGCATCGTCCGGCCTGCTCAATTTGCTGATTGTCTTCCTCGACTTCCCTGGCATAGCTGTCTCTCCACAGCTCTCCAAATGAGACAGCAGGGCCTCACAGGCTTCTGCTGTTTGCCGACGTCGAGCCTGCTCTCTCGAGACAGCTTCTGTGTGAACGTGTTGTTGGTTTCTTCTGGGTGATGCCGTACCTCCCCGTGTCCAGGTGGACATCCACGCTACCGGGTAGCGGTAGGTCCGCAGACACAGGCATCGAACCTCAGCAAGGCCAGCCCAGCTGCTGGTGGAGGGCTTTTGCAACAACTGAGGCGCGGCGTTTCCCGTGGGGCCTGCGAGCTCATGATGCAAAGGTTCAGAAAAACAACTGTTTCAAAAGCACTAGTCAACCAAGGCTACCAGCTTATAAAACTAGGATTTACGGTAGATGAGCACGACAACGACACGGGGTTTCCACAAGATCTCCAGTAAATGTAGAAAAATGCCCACTTTGAATATGCTGCCTCTTTATGTGATCCATCGAAGATCAGTTCTTAAGACTCCAAGGACTGTGGCCTGAATCTTAGACTGAAATCTTCGTCTCCAGACTCCAAAAAGCCCGGACGCCAACCTTTCCTTCCATGGCTTGAATGCTCTCGAGAACTGCCACTAACCACTTGGACCGGACACGACTTCCGAACCTTTTGAAGTGTAAGGCGAAGGCGATTTCTCTCAACTCCTCCATCTACTGGTCTGCCCCCAGTACGGAGCCTGGACGTGTGAGCTCCTTCCTTTGCAGGATTTGTTGCTGCCTTCTAGTCACGACCATGAAAGGTTTGCGGAAAAAAGCACCGTCCTCCTTCGGCTTGTCTGCTACATGCCGCCGCTCTGCTGCATCCCGCTTATCTTGCGCATCCCGCTTTTCTGATGCATCCTGGGGTGCACACATGCCATGGCCAGGGCAGCTGGGCAGCTGCCACAGCACAGCGGCCCTTTGTGCAGGTCTGTGTAGGTCGCCCGCAGGTCCAGCTGCACCAGCTCGGGCCTCGTTCTGCTGCGAAAGACGAAAGCCCCAGTGCAATGGCAATATCCGAGCTCGCAGCATAGCCGTTCTGCTGCCCTTGCTGCGACTGTACCTAATTCTGTTGCAAAGGAACGGGCTGCAAGCACGAGGTGTAAGCTTGCTGCAAGATGTGTACAGAGGAGTTGGGGGCCAATCGCGTCGGTTCCTGGCCCGCCTTTGCCGCTTAGCCTGCAGACTCCCCTCCGCCCGACACTATTCACTATTCTTGAAAGTTCCATTTGCAGCAGTTGGCCAAGCCTCTTGGGAGATCCAGTGCTGATACACTACGTGCAGCTCCTCTCAAGCTCACTTTTCTGATTCCTGCAATCATGGCTCGGCTCAGTCCTGCAAGAGCTCCAAGACCAATGCCTTCGAGCCAACTTCGCCAGACGATCAAACCTTTCATGTTCAGGATGAGCAGGCCTGGTCTCCGCTGGCCAGAGCGGCCTCAAAACTCGGTACGTGGTGTTGGACCAAACGCGATCTTTCCACATCTCGCACATGACAAGGCGATGGCCAGGGCAGCATTGTCCAGCTCAACGGACATGCGGCGCAAGCCCTTGGCAACCTTGCGGGAAAACATGAACCAAGGAATTCTATTGTTTTCGAGCACTGTGCGACGCCACGAATGGTGCAAACTGCCACTTCATCCCAACATCTCCATCTTCGAACTCAGAAAACGGTCCGGAACCTGTCCGGGTTCGGAGCTGGCTCTGAACCGCTTAGCCGCTAGCAGCTCGGCATCGGTTCCGAACCGGTCCCGAGCAGCTCCCAACTGTTCCCGAACAGTTCCGAACCTGTTCCCAACCCATTTCGCAAATTTTCAATATCCCGGACCTTCCGAGGTGAAGCAGAATCACACCACGAACAGCTTTTAATCAAACGCTGCGAACAAGTTCCCAAGCAGGTTTCCGGCCACTATAATTCTCGAGGGCCTGTCCGCAAACAGGTTTCGCTCCGCCGATGTAGGCGCAAATAAGATGCTTGGTACCATTTGAGAAGCGTTCGGGAACACTTTGGCAGGTGTCCGGGAATCACTTGGGAAACATTCGATCGGGAAGTGTTCGGGACTGTCCGGAACCGATTCGCAACTTTTCGGAATCCTGCCAACACGGCCCCTTCCTTGAAGCCTGCCATGAAGGAAAGGGTCCAAGGTTCGGACAATGTTGGGAGTTCGGAACCATTCGGAACTTGCAGTTCCGAACCGGTTCGGAACGATTTCAAGCCGGTACCGAACCACTTCCGAAGAGTTCCAGGACCGGTTACGAAGCTTGCTCCGATCGGTCCCGGCGCCACGATACTGTCGGCTCAAGCTTGCCAGATCTTTAGTTCAACTGGAGGCGAGACTGGCTTCTTTCGAGCGTCTCATGATTTCTTCTGCAAGCCACATCATAATGGCATACTTTTCCTACGCGAAACCATTCCTCGTGGCAAGCGGACTTGAATAGTCGTGTTGAGTCGGACGTTGACGTCGGCTCCTCGTCTGTTCCGGGAGCAGAAAGGTTCTCGTACAAAGCCTGTTCTTGGCCAATTGGGTTTGGGCCTTCAAGCATTTTCGCGCGGAAAGGAAATCTCGTTCATCCGATTTAGGAACACGAACTGAACCGATTTAGGAACACGAACTGAATGCAATGCGATATTTGCAGCACTCTAAATCAAGTGCAGAATGACTGGTTTGCGATTTGAGACGGAGAGCACACATTCTTCAAAGCTCAGCTCCTGACTGCAAATGAAACTTCGATCGTTCTAGCTTGACGAACCGTTCGACAGTTGCGCACCGCTCTTTTCGCAACAGGATCAGGCTTGGCACGCAACGATATAGGAAAGGGTCCGAACCAAATGCTAGTTCGGCCACTGCATCCAGAGTCCTATGATGGTGAGATGGGTACTAGCGAGTGCTCAACCAGCCTGTGTCCACGTCTGCTGTGGCTGCCCGGCATGCGATGTCAGCTTTTGTTTGACCTCAGGCAACGAAACGACCTCGTCACCTTTCGATATATCCCCGTCGACGATGTTGCATCGAGAACCGCTGACTTCTAATCCGACAGCACGAACCTACTGTAGGCCATGTAGTGTCCTGGCCGCATGACTAGGGCAAACTTATGGGTTCCTCTGAGCACAGAGGTGCTTCTCGCTTGCCACCACGATGAGACCAGGGCAGCATGCTTTGAAAAGATGGCATTGAGTAGATCCACAAAGGCCTTCCGGATTTGATCTCGCCTAATTGCTCGTCGCGCCTTTATTTGCCCGTGTGTCGGCCTCGCCAGACACCAGATTTGCCTGTGCAGAATGGCATGAGCATGCTGCATATTGCTGCATGCTACTCGGATAACACGTCCAAAGCCGAGAGACCACCAGGCGGCCCGGAAGCACATGCGGTTTGCTGTTTTGGCCTCAGAACAATCGCCAGTCAAACCAACGGCAGGCGGCATCCCATCAGGCTCCAGGCTTTGTTTGCCCTTCACAGTGCCCAGGTCCACCAGCCAGGAATGCAATTCGTAACTCACCTCTGCTGAACGAAGTAATTTCCTGTCATAGAGAGGCTTGTGGGGGCAAGTACTCATAACTTTGAAGTCCAAGCTGGATGGCCGGAAAAGCACGGGAATATTTTGCCCGTTAGGGAAGCAGGACAGGGAAAGGATTCTGCATCTCAGGTTCCGCTTCTTGCATTTGAGGGTTGCCTGTCTGGAGTCTTTGGAGTTGACACTCTTGTTCAAGTTTTTCAAGGGAGATAGAGAGTGTCTGATTGATCGCAACTCTGCTTTCGAACGAACCGATCAACGCAGCATGCAGCTTCCTGTGCAAGCAAATCTGCACATGGTGAGCTAGTGTCAAAAAAAGCCCATACTGGCAGATGCTGTTCCGCTTGAAATGTCCATAGAGCTGGCTTGGGACTTCACCAGCTTCACCAGAGCAGATGAAAACAGAGGACCTGCTCATACTCAACATGCTGTCCCCCTGCTTATTCTCTGCTCGGTGTCCAATCCCTTGTGAAGCTGAAGCTTGCCCCGCTGACGTGTTTGGACAGCCTAGGCCTAGACTGTTAAGACACTTGCTTGTTGCCCTCAACTAGCAGGCCCGGGCGGTGCGACTGCTACTCTGTTGCTTTAGTCTTGTTTGGGTGGTGGCTACCTCTAATTACTCTTCCGCTAAGTTTCTCTTTGCGGCGAAATGCGGTGAAGTGCGTCTTTCTTCGCCTGTTATCGGTTGCCTGCTCGCTCTACACATGGATTTTGCCGAATCGACGTGCGTGGCCTCTGTCTTTTAATTGACAGACTTTTGTCTTTTCCTGCTTGCCACCCAAGACCACCTTTCAGGGTTTAGGGTTTGCCACCCAATATCCCCTTTCGAAGTCCAGGGGTTTAAGCCTTGCCACCCAACACTACCTTGCGGTCACAGAAGATGTTGCATTCTCATTCTCCGTTTAAGATACTAGTAAGGGCTGCTTTTGGAGCTTAGGGTTCCGTCAACTACCTTTTCGGGCTCCCTGTTTGCCACCCGACATGTTCGGTAAGCTCGGGCTTGGTTTTAGGGTTTGCCACCCAGCATCTTCTTTGGGGTTAGGGCTTCTTTTGCTGTTTAGGGTTCCGTTGACTACGTTTTCGGGCTTAGGGTTTGCCACCCGACATCTTCACCCCAGCTTCGCACATCAGTCACAGAATTGATTCTAGAACTCCTTGCGTGCCTCCGGAGGTGGCACCGGATGCATCTGGCAACGAGCCAGATTTGGACAAGCATACTCGTGCGCCTGCTTGCGAGGAGCCTTTCCAGCACGTACCTCCGTCCGTCACCCATGGAGACACTTGCACCTGAAATGGCGACACAAAAACTTGAGGCACTTCAGCAGTGGAAACCGAGTGGCCTGTGCAAAGCCATAGCTGTACGGTAAGTTGCAGACAGAATGGAATACTCTTCGAAATCTAGCTGTATGATAGGCTTCCAGCAAATCTTGGCAAACTCAACGACGACCATTGATGCAACTTGTTGGAACAAACTTGCGCAAACGGCTCTCGGAAGCTGATCGGCAAGTGTGTGGGGGGTCGTGGTCGTGCCTGCAGAACCCGCAATGCCTGCACTACTAACTATAGTGTTAGTTACTAGGCGCACTGTATTACGGTGCAGCGGTTTGCGGCGTTTTCAATCTTTCGGAGTCGGCACCGCGCTTGGCGTCCTATGCACGCCCGTTGTGCATGGTGTCCCTGCCGATTTGGGTGGCCCCGATGCACCGCCTTTGGCGGAGTCGGAACGTTAACCGTCTAAGTCTAGGTTCTGCGAGCTTCAACATGTGCCGGCACATGACACTTGCTGACAGCTGTACTTCGTAAAAGAGACGCTGCACCGACATTCCACGTCTGCATCTCAGGAAAGGCCATGGACCTCTCAGTCTTCTGGCAGCCTGGCCCGAAGCCTCAGTTGCTGCGACACAGCCCGAGAGCGCAAACAGAGCGAGGAATTTTGGAAAGGGAGTTCCCTTGCGGCTTTGCATGGCTGGAAGCTCCGACTGAGTCTCCGTACTTCTGAGCCTCGTCCTCGGCCCTTTGCCGCAGCAGCCGCTCCTCTGGCAGCCAGCATTCCTTTTTCCGTCCGCCGTCCGCCGTGCGCCGCGCGCCGTCCGCCGCGCCTGCTGCAGCTCCGCCTTCAACTCCCGGGCTCCTGCAGCGGCGCCTGGTGGCCACTGCCATGCCACGGCAGCACGACGGCAGCACGAAACTCCGGAAGGCAAAGAAAGCGCTTTCCTGTGTCAAGGACCAGCTCGGCCGCCCTGCTGGACACCTTGCTGGACCTGTCAGAGTCAGTGCAGGCCGCAGGGAGAGCCCTGACCAAGCTCAAAAGGCGCCGCTGACGCTTTCTCCGAGGCTTTTGCCGGTGCGAGACTCGCGACGATGTGCGGTCCATCTGACAGGATGTTCTTTAACGCCGAATCAAAGGCTAATTGCCAGGGCTTGCTTGATTCATGCGATCTTACAGGCAAAGGTCGTCTGAGAACGGGGCATCTGGCAGTGCTGAGGTGAAGCTAGAGCCTGTGCTCCTCATCAAAGCGTTTCACACTGGATCCGCGTAGTGGTGTCTGAGCTAAGGCCTAAAGGTAAGTAGGACCCAGTGTTCATTTCAGGTTTTCAGTACTGGGTGTGGCAATGGGGGTGGCGGGTCCAGCAATCCGAATACGTGGTTATATGACCTCTATCAGGATTAGGTAAGGTTTTGGGTTGTTCAGGCCTTCTGCGGGATTCAGTATTTTGCGTTGCTTCGGGTTTCTGATTGTTGAGGGTTTTTGGCTCATGCCTGTTTCAGGTTTAGGGTTTTAAATTTGGGATCGTTGAAGGCTTGACTTGAGTTGTGTTGGGCTTCGGATTGTTTGGGCTTCGGGGCTTGGAAGTTCGTGCATACTGGGTTTACGATTCCGGGTTTCTTGGGTTTGGGGCTCCTGCTCGGGTTCGGGGTTGGGGGTTGGTTGAGGCTTTGGGCTTTCTTTGGGTTGGCGGCTGTGCTTCTTTAGGTTTGTGTTTAGGTTAGTTTCGGGTTTAGGGTTGTTTCAGGTTTACGCCCTGTGCTTGTCTCCTTTGAGTTTGGGATGTTGGGTTTCTTCGCGGCTGGATTTGCTCAACTTCAAGCTTGTCTAAGAGCTGTTTAAGGATTCGCACTGCCTTTTCTGCACCTGTGCTGAGTTACACAAGTCGAATGCAGCTTTGCTGCCAAAAGCTGAAGCAAGGGCGAGGGAGAGGTAGGGAGGGTCGAGCTTGAGAGCGGCGCATGGACAGTACTCATCCTTAACAGTCAAGGAATTCAAGGATTCGCACTGCCTTTTCTGCACCTGTGCTGAGTTACACAAGTCGAACGCAGCTTTGCTGCCAAAAGCTGAAGCACACCCAACCCTCGAGGCGTTGCAAACCCCGTCCTCTCAAGCATTGTACACGCCTTGCTTCAGCAGCGAAAGCCGAAGGTGAGGCTGCACAGCGAGCCTTCGCCACCACAGGCAAATGAAAAAGCTTCCTTGAAGCCATTTGCCCATTCAAAAATTGTTGCCCGAACGTCTTCTGGCAGTTTCGGCAAGTACATGAAGGATGACACTTCCTGGATGTAGATCTCCATGACTTTGGTGGTGATCCACCTGCCCCGTCGTCGAACGTAGTCAGGTGACTCTGTTGTCAGCATCAACCATGCAGCTCCACCTGCACGAAGGCTGCCAAGCTCAGGCACAGCCTTCTCAGGAAGGCCGACTGCTGTAAGCAGTTTGCAAAAACGAGCGCGCAGCGTAGAACCAGAGCGGGGCCAGAGGCGATCCGCGGGCCCCAAGGCTTCCAAACAGAAGATGATCAACTCAACCAGGTCTGGCTGCTGGTGCTTTGCCGCTCGGAACCTCGTCTTAGGCTCCAAAATAGCCATAAAAATCTGCTTTGTTCCCCAAGTGCACTCCTTTCCCACGTCCTGCGGCAGCACCAGGTCCCGCCGTTTTGCTGCCATTGCCTCGCCTACGCGGGCGAGGCCTCCCCAACACAAGGCAAGGATCCCTGCCACGTCATCCCATCCCCAGAGCAGCGCAACCGTCAGCATGGCCAAAAGCAGCTGCCAAGGCAAGGCCGTATGGTGTTTCGGCGGCTCCTGTCTTTGCCAAGCAAAAGCAAGGTCCCAAGCGGGCTGATGCTGTCTCCGGATACTGGGGCAGTAGGAAGAAAAAGTGTTGAGGGTCTTCGAGTAGTGGTAGTAGGGGCGGCCTTCTTCAAAAAGCCACTGGCCGTACCAGATAAAAACCTCGTTAACCTGGTCGACATCTCGCCGCGCAAGCTCCAGCAGGCCTTCCCAAGTACGACTGCATCGAAGGAGCAAAAAGCTCCTGCAGCTTATCCCGCCTACTCTTGGTTAAAGGCAAGGTAGGGCGGCCCTTCTCCAGCTGAGCTCAGTCTGGCCTGTTTCCTTTCCTCTACAGCTTTCTTCGCACGAGCAGTTTCCATGGCGCCGGCGCGAGGCAAACTACAGCCCAAAACCAGAAATCCCTGAAGCCTGCCTAAGGGCCCAACGGTCAGGAGGGGGCTGAGGCCAAAGAGGTTCAAGGAGAGACCGAGGAAAAGTCCAAAAGCGACCCCAGGGCCCTTTCCAGGATAGCCAAGCGTGGCATCGAAATCCAGACCGGTAAAGGCACGGAAAGGCAGCGAGACTCGGTGACCTCCAAGGGAAGGTCAGCAAGCCCAGAGCTGACGGCAAAGGCCAGGCGGACCCAGTTGGCAGCCCATCTCTTAAGCCGGGCACGTTGAGTATCCCGTCGGATTCTTTCTTTGTCCCAGAAAGCAGGGCCGAGCGTGCACACAGATGGGTCAATCGGCCGGGGGGCCCCGTTTGCCGGAATCCAGCAGAAAAGGGTGCCAGGATAAATGCCAGCGGCAAGGCAGAGGGAGGAAGTCCTCCTCGTGACATGGCGCAGGCCCTTCGAGGGCGACCTGCCCTTGCTCACAGCACAGCGAGCGACTTGGGAGTCGCAGAGGGAAACAAAGCGAAGGGGCGAGGCCCTAACAGCAACTCTGTGGAACAACCTTCCCAAAACCGAAGCCTCCAAGATGTTTATGTGAACACTTCATCCGCACTCCAATCAAGGGAGAGAGCAAGGTCCGAGGGAGCGATCCTCTCGAGGCCTTCGACTTTCAAGTCATTCTCCCTCAGAGCCGCAGTCCTTCGCCTCAGCTCCCTGTCGACACAGCCAGCGAGGGCAAAGGTGAGGCCAGGCGTGAGCTGCCCTGAAGGACGGGCCGAATGGCCCCTGACCCGGCGGTGACTCCCCACGCAAGTGCACGGTCTGGCGGCAGGCTGGAGATCACACCCGGTAGGACGAGACGTGTGGCAGGGTCGGCGGCAAGCGAGTCACGGGAAACCCAGGGGTAGAGCCCGTTCCGACGGGCTTTCTCTGAGGCAAACGGCAGCAGTCCTTACGTCGAAGGCGAAAGAAAACAGAGTTTCCAGAAGGCAACTGCCCCGAAGGGCCCTAAGCTCCAGGGTGGCCTCAGCCCGCTCAAAAGAACAGTCAGGAAAGCTACCCCAAGCCCAAGGGGGCTCGTCACGGAAAAGCAAAGAGCGAGGCTCCACAAAAGCCATTCGCAGCTCATCAAAAAGGAAGGGCGTAGGATCCCACTGGCCGAGCCGCTCAGACAGCTCACCAACCCTAGCTTGCAGAATGTTCATTCGAGGGCCGGCGGAGGAAGGTACTACACTCTCCAAGTCGCTACCGTAGGTCCTCAGCAGCTTCTCAAGATATGCCAACGCATGAGCCTGGGGGCCATTGCAAGGCCTACAAAGGAGCTCGCAGGGCACAAAGGCACAATCCCAATAGATGAAGTTCAGGGCCATCACAAGGATGCGCAAAAGACGAACCACGGCCCTCCGCCGAGACGACAAGCCTCTGCGGGCACGGAAGATGGCCGGGTAAGGCACAGGGAGCGGCATGAGAACGCTAGCCGGGGCATTCACACCACGCCGGCTGAGGTGCAGAGTCTTTGAAAGGAAAGCAGAAAAGGGCGTGCGGGCCTTAATAAATTTCAAATGCGCGCTCGTAGCCCAAGTCCTGAAGGAGATTGGTGCATCAACCCTGGGATCGGGGACGCTAGACACGCAGCCTGCCTCACGAGGAGCCTGAATGCGGTCTGGGCACGCCGGGCCCCTTGCACAACTTGCAGGAAGAAGGTCGAAGAGCCTCGGCCTGAAGCTTCTCCCTCTTTGCGGTCCCCTTTCCCGACACCGAACTCGATGAAGTCCCCAAGTCTAAGGACTCTCCTTGGGCAACCAGGTGCGACATTAGCAGAGATAGAGCCTCGCCTTGTTGAGAAACAGCCTTCGCAAGGGAGGAGTCGGCTGAGCTGCAGGGGCAGGCGGCCGGAGGAGGAGTTGCCTTTGGCGGCGGTGAAGACCGCACCGGTCTAACCACTTTTGCTGGGGCAGGCAGGTTCTTCGCAAGGGTACTTGCCCGGCGCAGGGAACGGCTGCTGATGCAAAGGTGCCGGCGGCCCTGCTGGCAACACAGAGCTCTGCTCTAGGCAGCACTGGCGCTCCACCACATTCTTCACCTCGTCTATCATCAAACCCGGCAACAAACCCGCTAGAGCTGAAACCTGCTCGGACAGCTGCAACATCGTGACTCGCTTTTTGGCCGCTTGGGCCTTTTTGGCGGCCGCCTTCGCCGGCAGGGGAGGAGCTCCTCCGGCTCCTTGGTAGCTGTGTAAAAGGCCAGGCGCTCGGCTGTTTCAGCCAGGTCCTTGCTGCAGAGAGAGAAGCTCTTCCGGATGCGGCACCAGCTAGAAGTCACGTCCTGGTCGGTGACCGGCTCGAAAACAACCATGTGCTCGAGCATGCCCTCCTCCACATCCAAGAAAAGGACCTGACAGGAGAGGCCTGTCAAGACCTCCTCCCCCATATCGTCCTCCTCCATGGTCTGCAGGGTGGCCGACATCGGGCCTATGACATCTAAGGGCTCCTCGGCCTGGGCATCTCAGAATCCAGGCCTGCAAAAATGACGGTAGCTCAAGACCCGGAGCCCGTCGACTCCGTTCACAGTCAAGGGCGGGGTGCCCGGCCCATCTGGCTCGAACTTCAGGCCGCTGAGCAGCATCACAGCGACAGCCGCCGGCAGCGTAGTCAGCCAAAGATCCGAAAGAATGGCAGGCCGCTGGACAACGGCGTGGGCCACCTGTCCGCAAGCACCTCAGTCAGCGGCCCAACAACCAGCCCGCCAAGCCCTGCGAGCACGGGCCGGGCCCGAAGAAAGCCGAGCACAAAGGTCCAGGCAACTGGCAATGCGGAGGCGCTCCAAGGTCTGCTGCACCTCCAAAATGACGGCCGGAAGGTCGGCCTCCTCACCTGGCATGCACTGAGTATCCCCGAAGTCGCAAGTGGTGAGGTCGTGGTGGCCGAGGAGAAGAGGGAGGATCCGGGCCAGCAGGAGGATCAGGCGCGAAAGCAGGAAAGGACCCAAAGAACAGATGCCGGAGGCAGATCAAGGTCACCAGGCCCCGAGGCTAAAGCCGCAGAGCAGGAGGAAAAGCCCAAGGCTGCCCGGGTAGTGAGCGGGGCAGAACCACCCTGAACCCGCACCCCCAAGAAGGAGACAATGCGGAAGTGCCTTGAAAAACCCCATCGAGCTTGGGAGCGGCGCATGGACAGTACTCATCCTTAACAGTCAGGGTTTGGGGTTGCGGGTTCAGCGCTTGAGGTTTGCGAGTGTTTAGGTTTATTAATGCAAGCCGCACGCTACTGCAGGTGCACAGACGAAGTCTTTTTCCACGAGGGGCAGCAGAAGCAGGTCCCCAAGGCCTGCCAGGTCAGAGCAGGTCCACAAGGCCTGCACAGGAAGCACCGAACGATAGGTAATTGCACCTGCCCCCTGCTTTTGGGAGGATACGGTCGGAGCCGAGGGCAAACCCAGAAACCAGTCCACCAAGGCAGCTGCACAAGCAAAGGAAGGAAGATGCCAACGCAAAACNAGCCGGAATCTGTTCTGTTACTATCATTCCTTAGGTTTCAGCCGCTTGAGCCGGAATCGTTTTTGTTGCTATCACTCTTTCTCTCTCTATCGCTCTTTTTCCCTCTCTCTCTCTCTCTCTCTCCCTCTCTTTCTCTCTCTCTCTCCCTCTCTCTCTTTCTTCCTCTCGCTCTCACTCTCTGTGTCTCTCTTTCTCTCTCTCAGAGAGAGTCCAAGATAGCACTCCGGAATTAGACGTGGAATGCAGGCTCGTGGTTCAGCTAATTGTGTGTGCGCGCGCACGTCGAAAGTGTGTTGTAATCATTCGACATAGACTGATTGACGACTTATGCAGCCACATGGTCACTTAGAATGCCCAGGTTATGTAGTAGCTTCGCAAATGGGTTAAGCGAGGGCTACTTGTCCATGCAATGAGCTCCGAATGAATGTCGATTGCACAGTTGCCGGGGAGGGAGAAGGAGTAGGGGCAGAGAGAGGCAGAGAGAGAGAGAGAGAGTGAGTGTGTGTGTGTGTGTATGTGCATGTTCCCCAAATCATTATATGGGGACAACCCCATATATTTGGCACAAAAAATATAAATACTTTGCTGGACTGTCAACGGACTGTGCCAGAAATCTGCAGCTCACGTCATTTTTGACAGCGCTGGCTCAGCTCTGAAGGGCTTTGGTCAAAANAGTGCACCTTGAAATCAGCAGGCTCGACCCCGGAGATGAAGGAGGCATCACGTCTAAGGGCTGCACATCCATCCCGCATAAGTGGGGCCATCAATCTGCGCATGAATTTCTTCTGATCACATCATCGGCACAGGTTTCCACAATCTCCTTCATGGCCGCCAAGGCATCTGCCGACACGGAGTCTTGTATATCACCGAATATGTGCCCAGGAGCATGCTTGCGCCATGATTCATCGGAA
>BGNK01000671.1:198215-215810 GCA_003297005.1 Symbiodinium sp. clade A Y106 | reverse complement strand
GCGCGAAGTAGATGGGATGCAACCAATGTTTCATTGATTCTGCTCCCGAATTGGAGGTTGTGATCACTACCTACTCTTTTTTTTGCGGTTTTGCTGGTGCTCTTTTTTGTGCTTCTGTTCGTGGTCACTGTTAGTAGGCCGGGTGGGATCCCAAGTTATAACCCCTATATTAGGGGGCTTATAACCCCACGTATAACTACCCATGAACCCCCAAGTGGACTTTAGAACTTCAAACCCAGTAAGCAAACCTACACTCTAAACCCCTAAGCTCGAAATTCTTACAATCATTTAGGGTTTAGGGTTTAGGGTAGATGCCAAACGCTAAACCCTAAACTGCGACTCTCAACAGTGGCGAGGCGCTCAAGAAGGACGGCGACTCGGATTCTGACAACGATCTGGTAGATGCGTTCCACTGAGGTGGATGTAACCAGAGAGCCCAACCCTCTTTGACTAATTCCGCAATCAGTCTTTGCATAGATATGCGTTGTACATACATACATACACACACACACACATACATACATACTTATGGCCTCATATGGCACCTTGAGCTCTTCAACTAAGGACTGATAGACCTTGAACTACAACAATTCCCTGCTAAATAAGCAGTATTCAGATCTAGTAATTCAGCAATATTCAGATCTGGTAGATTGAGTTCACTCAGGTGCATGTGCCCGGGGGAGGGGGCTTAATGACCCTACTTCAAAGTCCCAAACATGGTTTATGGTCGAGCTGTAGGGCTCCCAGATTGCACAGAACCTTTGGTTAACATGCCATAGCCCCAAGGTCAATATGGTTATCTTGCATGTACTCAGGCCTCAAATGGTATGCCTACAAGGTACTTTGAGGCCAAAGTGAAAACAACATAGGTACATGGACCCTTAGGGTAGGGCTTTGATCAAGGGCAATAAAGGGTTCAGAATCAGATTAGGTTCTCGGAGTATTTTAGAGTTTCGGGTTATAGTATATAGCCAGGAACCCGAAGGAATTGTACTGGCAATTGGGCTTTTTGGTGTAGCTTCATAGCATCAGGATCGGAGTTGTTTGCGTGTGCTGGGTTTCGTGCTGAAGGTTTGGGTTCACATTGTAGATTCTGGTGTTTGTCGTTGAAGGCATGGGATTTAAGGTTTAGGATTGGAGGGTTGTGTTTAAGGTTTAGGTTTGTTGGCGGTCGTGTTGCGGGTTAGGCTAGGTGTTGCGGGTTAGGCCAGGCCACCCTTTTTGTTTTGAAGGGCCCCCAAGACCAGCCCAGCAATATTCCCCGCCACTGCTTGGAGGTTTATGGGTTTAGGGTTTAGGAGTTTGAAAGTTCCCTAATTTCGGGTTGAGGGTTTAGGGTTTAGGGGGTTCTATATAAGTTCCCTAATTTAGGGTATCGGGTTTAGGGTTTAGGCTTTAGGGGGTTCTAAGTTCCCTAATATAGGTGTTATCTACAGCTACCCTACAAATATCCCTACTTGGAAATACCCATGAACCTCCAAGCGGCTCTTGCAGTGAGCCACCGTCCACATGCGATAAAAGCGATTCCTGGAGCGTTGGGGCCATTCCTGAAGATTCGGAGCACCTGGGCATTTCTGAAGATTTGGAGCCACGTTGATGAAGGTCCTTACTATGGCTGCTTAACTTCGTAGCTGAGTAGGTACCTTTAACCTTTTGGGGTTCATACGTAGTAACCCTGCGAAGATTGAAGATGTTAACCTTTTTGGGGCTAGGGTACTCAGCCTCTTAGTTGAATACTCAACAATACTACTGTTGATGGACAAAATCCTGCATTACCCAGGGTTTAGGGGTTTAGGGTTTAGGGTTTAGGATGGATAAAATCCTGCATTACCCATTATAAGGAATATACCATAATTCCCATAGTTTAGGGTCCTTAGGGTCATGCAGGATTTTGTCCATCAACAGTAGTTTAGGGTTCTAGTATAACATGCCCCAGCACCCCACAGCAGTTATTAAAGTTAAAGCCCCCTGTATGACGTCACCTTGGTCCTCTTTTTGTGGGCTCTTAGGACATGAGCTTCTTGCATTTGTTCATTAGCTTCGAACAGGAGGCTACAAGTTGAACTTCAGGACCGTAGGAGGGCTGTTGTTATCCGAAAATTAGGGGTACCTTATTTTGGGGTCCTTATAATAAGGATCCTCCTATTTAGGGTACTATATTAGGGTTCCCCTATTTTCGGCAACTCCCATTTGGGGGGGGGCCTAATTTTGGTTACTGTCATTCTCTGAGCCTCCCATCTACGAACTGCAGGCGTCCACGGTGTAAAGGCTTTACAGGATGCAGGCGTGCGGCGTAAAGGTGTAGGATTTTGGAATGAGGTGCGGAGTATTTAGGGGTTTAGGGTTTAGGGTATATGTTCATGCGATGTCTATGTTTTGGGTTTTTTGTCGAAGTAGCTTGGGGGTGAGGTGCAGGTTTTGAGCTTCAGTTAGGCCTCTAAATATCCCGTCGAGCGACTGCCCTCACCCCTCTTAAAGTAGCTGAATAATTAGGCGCGCTTAAACCTCTTTGGGTATACAAACTCCTACCAGCATTACAGGTAAGCCTGTCTGAGCCGAGCGCAAGCACCAGAGTATCTGATGACCCATGCATGCTCTTTGAACCCAAAGTCCCAAGCCCTATAATGTAGGAACCTGACTAAGAAACTCTGGGCCTATAACCCCCAAAATAGTAGGATTCATGTAAGGAACCCTAATAAAGGCCCAAGGTTTCTTAATCAGGTTCCTACCTCATTGTCGCACCCTTATTATAGAGCCCTTATAGGAACCCTTATAGACCCCTTTAAAGGAACCCTAATAAAGGCCCAAGGTTTCTGAACCAGGTTCCTACATTACCATGATCCCTGGCTTTGGTTTTAGGGTTGGGGGGGTTTGTTTGGGGTTGAGGGTTAGGGTTTAGGGTTGTGGGTTTTACCTGGAGGTTCATGGGTAGCTATAAGTAGGGTTTTTGGTCCCCTAATATGGGTCATAAGTATAGTTATCCTACTTCTAACCCTACTTATAACTACCCATGAACCTCCGAATACCCTTTTGGGCTTAGCATCAAAACTCTATTCGATGGATTGTACACCTGATGCTGCATGCTTTCCTGAAACTGCACAGCACCTGCTCTACAAAGGACCGTGGGACTTGGTAAGTAATGTTTGAGTACCCTAATAGCGGCTACAAGTACTTATTATGGTAAGTATTGCTCCTTAACTCCTCTGAGTACTACACGGCAAGCGTCAGCGATGTCAGTGCTGCGAGCACACCCTTTGACAAAACCTAATGCCGAAAGGTTTAGAGTCTTTGGAGTTTAGGGTTTCTCGCTCTCCGTGTAGGATTAGGGCGCAATGCACCTCTGCATCTTACACCCATGGTTCACATTCGAGATTTCCAGCCAAGCATCCCAGATAAGAGCACAAAGAGACACCTAAACACACACTGTTGTAGAGCGGCATGGCAGCAATGCTTTGGTTTAGATTTTAGCATTTTAAGGGTCAAGGGGTTATGGTTGCAAAGTTACTTGTTGGTTCAGAGGCTTTCGTGGATACATATATACACACAGTTTTCGGCACAAGGCTTGCGTCGGACCCTTCTTTTCTCCCACTGCGCACGGGCTCAAATCGAACAAGGACACTGGGGGCATCAATATGGGGACGTTTTCCCTGAACCCAAACCTTACGCCCTCAACTTTCGTACAGGCTCTTTCCCGGTAACCGCCTGCAGTTCTAAGGCAGCCCGGAAAACGTTGAGTTACCCTTCCCATGAATTACAAAGCAAAAGATGCTTCAAAAACAACCGGCAAGCGTGCTCCACATGATTGGCTGCAATAGTGCAAGCTTATGTTGGCTTCAAGCCCCTGGGTCCAGCAGTAGCCCAAAAAACCCTCCCTTTTGAAGGATTTCGAGACTAGATTCTAGACTTCTAGACCATACTAAGGAACTGCAAACAGGGTAGGTTGTGAGGGCTTTAGGTACATAGTATGTTTGATAGAAAAAGGAACCCTACATAGGGAGTGCACAGACCTGTCAACCAGCCTTTCAGCCATGAACTCTCCTCGCGCTTGGTGGCAAATTCCTCTGGAGGCGCCCTGATCACCTCCTACGGGTCCAAGGGACCCAACGGTAGCTATAAGTTATAAGTTATAAGTAGGGTTTAGGGTCTAGTACACTTGGAGGTTCATGGGTACTTAATGCCCCCAATACAGGTCATAACAAGATTTATCCTACGTATGAATCAAGTTGTAAACTACGCATGAACCTCCAAGTAGAGCCCTTACAGAACCCTTATAGATCCCTTAAAGGACCCTTATAAACCGCGCTTAGAACCACCCATGAACCTCCAACTATGGGTCCAAGGGACCCAAGATTCGGTCATTAGTAATTCTAGATTAGTGTTTGTCAGAGTACACGAATATAAGGTATATGAATCCTTCAAGGAGCCCTTAAAAGAACGAAACCCTTAAAGGAGCCCTTCACGGAACCCTTACAGAAGCCCTGAAAGGAACCCTTAGAGTTTGATCTTCTCGATATTCCCTGACCCTAGGGCTCCACTTTGACCTTAGGGTTCAGGGTTTAGGGTTAAGTAACGCAGCAAATCCAATCGGTTTAGGGTTTAGGCAATATTCACGTAATCGGAGACCAAATTGACTTAGTCAATGTTAAGCCCAAAAACCCACACACCCTAAACCGCCTAAAGCCTGAATCCTTCTTAGCCCTACCCGAAACGCAAAACCCCAAACGCAGCCGGCCCAGACCTATAACCCCAAACTCAACTCTAAATCCAAACTCCTGAGCCCTAGATTCCCCAAGTCGTCTTGAAACCTATACTAGGTGCCCCAGTAGTACCCTTTTACCCTTTTTGTTTTGGGTTCCCTTATTAACACCGAATAGTAGAAAAAGGGTACCCTTATTATTAAGGGGCTACTGGGGAACCTAGTATAAGACCCCATGAGACTCTTGAAAGCCAGCAAGATCCTCAAAGCCCAAAAAAAAACAGGCCTTGCTTAAGCCCCGGAACTGCTCATGGACAAAATCCTGCATTACCCATTAAAAGGAATATACCATAAGTCCCGTAGTTTAGGGTCCTTAGGGTCATGCAGGATTTTGTCCATCAGCAGAATGAACAAAACTAGACTGAGACATACAATGGCAGACAACAAGACTTGGACGTCCACATACTGGGTTCTTACCATGGTTTCCTTATTATGGCAACTAGAACCCCACATAGAATCTGGGCCTCCCGTGAGGTTAGTGCAGAGCTGGAGACAAAAGCTGCTCGGAAGCCTTCGGCTGTTGATGCTCGAGCTTGGAGGTTTGAGGATATCGACCTGAGTGAATGGTATGAATATGCCCTCATATGTAGCCCCGGTAGCGGTACACTACGGTCAAAAAGGAAGCCCTGAATCTTACAGCACACTTTCGGCTCTCCCCGAAACAAAAAGGATGTCGAAACCAAAAGACAGTCAGGGGCTCTGGAACCCTACGCAGTACACAAGGCCACAAACGCCTGACCCAAGGCTCAAAGAGCACCGAAGTCCTACATAATCAGTTTGCAGTCCAACAGGCATACATGTTCCTTATGTCAAGCGTTTAGACTAAATCCCAAACCCTAAACCTGCCTGCAAAAGAGGTAGGTCTCTTGGATTAGAGGATCCCGTTGAGGCCAACAGCCGTCAAGTCATGCGAGCAATTGGAGTAGGCTTGGTGGTAGGGTTTTGGTGGGTGTGAAAAAGGGCAGAGGCCCCTTCGGAATATTCGTTTGTGTGTATCTTGGGTGCTATCATGGAAACACCAGTAAGCAACCTTCTCGAAAGGTATTGTTTACTCGTTTCTATCATGCTGCATACAAGTAAAGAGAGAGAGAGAGAGAGAGTCTGAAGAACATAAACAGATAAGCTTACAAGTATATACCTGTATACATATATATATGTATATACATATTCTAATAGTCTATGCCTTCGCATGCAGTTTGAGTCTCTGGGTTGCAGACCCGAAGGGTCGAAGCCCAAAACCATAGGAACCAGTACAGCGCATAAAGGAATCCCTGTGAGTCCCTAGGCTTTAGGGTTTAGGGGTTTAGGGTTCGGGGTTTAGGGTTTAGGGTTTACAGTAAGCTCCATAAAGTTGGAAACCGGATTAAGGCCAAATAGTGCTGGGATTCCCTATACATTACTCTCTTAAGGTTTGAGGCTATTGGGTTTCCAACTTTTGGGCTTCTACTGTAGGGTTTAGGGTAGGGTTTAGGGTTTGTTTAGGGTTGAGGGTTTGCGGGATAGATAGACATGAAATGACTATGAAACTTCAAGGCAGCTGCCACTTGAAAGAAAGAAAGCATCCACAAGACAGTGCCACACCCTGACCCCAAACCCTCATTAGAGCCTAAGCCCAAAAGCCTGCAAGTCTTAGGTTCAACCCTGAACCATGCAGTTCCCTAAACCCTAAAGACGTATCTGAGCCGCAAGCCGAGATGCTTCTGGCGCAAGCGTCACCTCCCCACTCTGCCGAGAGCGCAGCAACCGAGGAAGGCCACTCACAACTCTGACTACTCCGCCTATAGAGTTTAGGGATTAGGGTTTACGTATAACGGCCTGAATACTTGCCACTATTATTCCTTGTACTTCCTTTATGGTGTAATGTCCCTCCAAAGCCCATCTATGTATGAAGGCCGCTGTACCATTCTTGTTGAACCAATGCATTCTCATTCTCAGGGTTTCACCCTGCCACTATGCCACATGGAATCATAAGCTCCTGATTTGTTGGGTTTGGATCTACGGGGTTGGTGTGATTTGATGTCATACGGCTCGTGGGTAGGTCTTAAGATGCAGTGCTTGGGTGGTTTGTCCTTTCTACGTGTCCCAGAGATTTGTGACTATGGAGTGTGATTATGACCATGAACCTCTGTGGTAGTGTCAGTATTGTTCTGTGATTATTCGTTGCTGTTGTTGAACATTGTTGCAAGTGACCAAGTTACTACTAAGCATGACACGTCTGCAAGTACCTTCATAACTCTTGGTGTCGCTGTCGAAAAGAAGCATCTATGCCTCTGCGATGGTATCTATGACCCACTACCGTAACTTCAGCATTTCTTTCTAATGGCTAGACTGTATAGTCTAGAAGTTGCAGTCGTTGTTGGTAGGCCTAAGCCTATATTCTAAGGCTTACGGTGGGCTTCAGGCATGGTGGAGGGTGTTCCAGCTGTTTGCCAGGAATTTGACAGGCTTGAGCTTTGGATTTTACAGTTCTTGCCCTCCTAAAACCCCTGGACCCTTAATATTGCCCTCAAAGCTCTTGCCTGCCTGTGTACTACGAGCCACTCAGGAATGGCATGGCTTCGTTTATTCGACTTCTAAGCAACTAATTATTGAACACCACCAACCTAAACCTGAAAGGTTGACCTTCAGTTCCTCTAGCAAACTTGCACGGTGTCCTGACCTACTAAGCAAGTGCAGGTGTTTACGCCGAAGCCCGCTGGCAGGAGTCACTGAGACTGACGCAGGACATCGATGGATGCAATTTCATCCCAGATTGCCCGGTAGCCCTTATAACCTTGTCTTCGTATGAAAACCGCATAGAAAGGAAAGTACTTTTCAGGGATACCTGCAGAACCTTGACGTGATGATACGATTGAGCAGGGTTTGCAAAAGGCCTACTCAGTCAATAGGATGCAGTGGTATGTAGTACTCTAGGTTTTGCAGCACATTCTGAAATAAGAGCACAGTTGTTAAGCCCCCAAGTTCGTGCTTTTTCGACAGGCTTTATGTCTGGAGGATTTTGGGGTTCAGCGGGATTCAACTTCTGGAAATGGAGCAAAGCCTGCCTTTTTGAAGAGCCCCGCATCAGAGCAACTTGAACGCTGGACAGGGCCCGAAACCCTGTGTTAAGCTTTTGGGTTTTCTTTGCCTGAAAGGGCTGACCACAGCATCGTCTCTGCTTCCTGGCGGCAACCGGTATGCTAAACAGCCTAAGATTCCGGAAGTACACGTTGTAACGGACACCAGCGAGAAGTTGCAATTGCCACAGCACCCGATCTAGTTCTTGGAGACACACTTTATGCCGGGTGCTTCAAAAATGTTAGCGCAGAAGCGGAGAAATGCTACGATCAGCTGGAGCTTGCTCATGATTTGGACCTTACGGTTTGTTCATTGCTTCCTGAGCTCAAGCCCAAACCCCTTGAACCCTACAAGCCGTAAGCCCTTAAACCCCAACGCCCCAAAGCCTGAAACCCGAAACCCTGCAAGCCTAAAACCCCTAACCCTGAGCTCTAAACGCAGGACTCGCCTAAACAGGCTTTTGGTACACTTTGTGCGGACCCAAAAAGGAGAAAAAAAAAAAAAAAAAAAAACGAGGACTCAATGCTCTTCACCAAATCCACCAGGCCGAAGCACAGGATGTCAGGAATCATGGAAACCCCTTGGATCCCCAGTACTTGGAGGTTCATGGGTAGCTATAAGTGGGGTTATAAGTCCCCTAATATAGCTCATAACTGTAGTTATCCTACTTATATGCCTACTTATAACTACACATGAACCTCCAAGTAGTACCCTACGGTTTAGAGGTAAGGGTTTAGGGTTTAGGTTTAGAGGTTAGGGCTTTAGGGTTCAGGGTCTAGGTTCGCCGGCCAAAATCATGAAACCCCGAAGCCCAAGCGGGCTAATGCTTGCAATTCGGGTTTTGGGGCTTGCGGTTCCTAAAAGTGTTGCGAAAAGGGTTCTATCAGGGTTTATGGGTTTGGGCTTTAGTTGGAGGTTCATGGGTAGCTATACGTCGGGTTGTTAAGTCCCCGAAAGTGGGCTGTAACTATCGTCATCCTACTTGTAAACCCTATTCATAATTACCCATGAACCTCCAAGTGGGGTTTTGGGTCTTCAGGGTTCAGGGTTTGAGAATCGTGCTATCGGAGTCTGCTTCTGTTTCCCTTTATTTTGAAAGTGGGCAGTTGTTGTTCTAAGTGCTTTAGATTTCGGTTCTTGGTTCCGTGAGGCCGCCTAGCTGCCAGTAAGATGCTCTGCGCAACTAATACTGAAGCTTAGTCCGGCCCGCAGCGCTTGACTTTCGTACGTGCCAGGAGCTGCATTGGAAACTCTCGTCACGTGGACTCCTTTAAAGTATTGGGTTTAGGGTCACAGGAACAGCTGCTGAGGGCAGCAGATGCTTCATGGAGTCCTGGTTTGTTATGGAGCAAACGTTCAGCGGCGGCAACACCTTCCGGACTTGGTATACTACTACAATGTCACGACGGGGGTATTTACGTTCGAGACGCCGGCGACTGCCCTGCCTAGTGTCCAGACTGAAATCTACGGGGACCGCAGTCAGAAGCGCGCAGACCGGAGCAAATGCTAAACCCCCACCTCATCCGGAAGCTCCAAACACCAGAACCCTATGCCCCCTAAACTCCTAAACACCCTAAACCTTAAATCCTCAACCCTCAACTTCAAACCCTAAAGCCGAACCCAACACCCTAAAGCCTAAAACCCTTCGGACTTAAGCGGCAGAGCCATGGACATTCCATGCATGGCAACCTATGTAATACATGCCATCCAATTCATTCGCACCTCCTTTTTTGAAGCCCGAGATAACTTCACATTATGACAGAGGCTTTTACAGCATTATCAAGACCTCGCGACTCGAGACCCCGAATCAGACAGGGAAGCCATGTATAACGCCCTGAAGAACGTCCTAGACAACTTTGCTATGCTCAAACCGACCTTATATCCTAAATCCCAAGAGCACTCTCATGTTTCCTAATTCGTAGCTGTTCAAACAGCCTTCAGTCTAGGGGCAAGGGAATTTTTTGTCAGCACGTTCTAATGTTCCGTTCGACAGGAACCATCCGGGCCCCAAACTCTGAACCATAAGCAAGTTGGGTTGCAAGTGATAAGGTAATCCCGATATGGGATTATGATTCCATGTACAGCATGTAAAGTTTATTTTCTATAAGTCTCCTGATCTTTCAAGCACCCCCTCGTGGGCCACCGAGACGCACTGGCTCTGGTTCTGGTGGCGACGAGGGTGGCAGTGGTGGTGGTGGACCTCCTTCCAGGCCATCACATGTACCTGGAAGGACAGCTGATCTGGAAAAACCCCCAAACCCTAAACCCCAAACCCTAATCCCCAAACCCCTAAACCATAAACCCCAAACCCCTAAACCCTAAACCCCAAACCCCTAAACCCCAAACCCAAAAACCCTAAACCCCAAACCCAAAAGCCCCACACAGTCAACTGGCGGCCAGGTCCAGCGGCAACCAGGCCAGCCTTACCCCAGTCGACCGATTTACGCCCGGGCCTCAGAACACAAGGTGGGGGGTTTAGGGTTCAGGGGTTTAGGGTTTAGGTTGTTTAGGGTTTAGGGTTTAGGGTTTAGGTTGTTTAGGGTTTAGGTTGTTTAGGGTTTCGGGAATAGGGATTTAGGGGTTTGGGGCTTAGGTTTTTGGGGTTTAGGGGTTAGGGGTTTAGGGTTTAGGGGGGTTAGGGGTTTAGGGCATAGGGTTTTGAAAGCTTCAGGCAATTTCCTCGCCAACATAGTTTCTTTCTCTGGCCCCTGGTTTGCCAAACTTATAGTACGGACCTTACAATTATAGAGAAAGCAGCTCATCGAACAGTGACTCCGATGCGCAAGCCGCAGTAAATAGCATGAGTCGGGCGCAGATTTCCCTGACTTCGGGCTGAATGACACTTGGGCCGGGGGTTTGGCGTGAGCGTGCATAGCAATAATAATAATATAGCCTTGGACGTTTGGCGTTGTAGGGTTTAGGTGAGAGAGTTTATGCTTTATTTAGGGTTCAGGCTCTGGGACTTTTCGGATTCCGGTAGTAAGGTTGGAGTGCTTCGGGAATGTCGGGTTTGTACTGCATCTACCAGAGAACTGGGGAAATGGTTAGAATCAGGGTTATCCTCCTCACGCCCATGTTGGCCCAAGTGCACGGGAGCTCATCAATTCGATGCTCTGTTGGTAGGGTCCAACAAGTACCCAGAATTGGCGGGCTGCTATTGTGCACAAACCTTGAAATCGCCAAAACCCCTGAACCCTGCAAGGCACTTATTCTTATTCTTACCTTATCCTTATTCTTATTCCTATGTCTATGCCTACTCTTCTTTATTAGCATTATTATTGTTATTCTCATTCGTATTGTTATTATGTGTATATTTAGTTTTGTATGTGTTGCTATTACTAGTATTAATACTATTATTATTGTTGTATCACTTTTTCATATTATTACTATGTCTATTGGTATTACTTAATACAGCCAAAAGCCAGGCCTGTTTTGAACCAGTGGATACCGCGAGCATCGGACCAGGCGCCTCCGGGAAACTGCTGTCCAGAGTCTGGCATCGTGTTGGGTTCAAGGTATTGGTTATAATTAGGTATAACTCTCTGGTTCTTAGTACAGAACGGGGCAATGGATATATGGGTACTACCATAATAATAAGGGACTATCATAGGGATCTTATTCCCTCATTCCCTACGAAGAACCACTGGGTATAGAGTGGCTGCTGTTGTTTTCGTTGTTATGCCCCTGAAAACCCTAAAACCCCAAGCTGAAGGCTAGCTCTTGTCGTCGCCGTGGTCGTATTGAAAAATGAGTTGGGTTCAAGGGTTTAGGGGACATGAAGGCTGAGGGCTTCCATGTCGAGGGAGTTGTTCGTTCGACATCTGGCCTGGCCTTTTATTCCACAACCCCCAAAACCTCAAGACCGTAAGCCCTAACACAACACCCGAGATGCCGACCACATGTTTGCAAGAGGACCCAAAGCTCAGATGAGTATAACAGAGCAAGGAGAAGGACACGGAGACACAGCAGCCCACAACGAGACGACCCCCGCGACAACCAACACCACTTCACAGGGCGACCCCTCGCCGCAGCAACCTGACAACCCAGATGACCACACCTCACCTCAACCTACACCTTCCTCATCCACATCCAGGGGCCCCGATGCCAAGGCCGATCACTTCTTGGATCGGATCAAGGTCTACTTGAAGAGGTCCTTGGACAGCACGCTGCTTGGGGCAGTCGCGCCGCTGGATCTCGCCAGCGACACTCTCCAGCGAGAGGGCGAGCGCACAGGCCATCAGTGCAGGGGCTCAGGCATGCCCTCTGCCCAGGACGCCTGCGTTCGCTCCACAGGCGGGGGCAGCCGCCTTGTTCGCCACTGAGGTGAGCCGAGCTCAGCTCCGCAGGGAGGAGTACCTCACGGCGGCATCTCTGACTGCAAGGTGGGTGGATGCTGGGGTACGCAACCGTGAAGCAGGCCGGGCCTGCAGCTACAAACCCCAATTGCTAAACCCTCTCGGTTCTTTTGAGCTCGGACCCTAAACCCTCAACCCTTGAACCCTTAAACCTTTAATTAACCCTTAACAACTTAAACCCTAAATCCGGAAACCCTTAAACACTAAACCCTAAAACCCCTGAACCCTTAAACCCTAAACCCTTAAACCCTTAAGCCCTAACCCCAAGTCGTACATATGGACCCGTTTGCTTCCTCTTTGAGCTCCTGAGATTCCCTAACCCTAGGTAAAGTCTATATCCAAAGTCCCCAAACCCCTCAACCCTAAACCCTAAACTTAAACCCCTAAACCCTAAACCCTAAACCCCTAAACCCTAAACCCCTAAACCCTCCACCCTCAAGCCTAAAGGCTAAAGCCTAAAGCCTTAGCCCAACAGTTCCTTCTGCTTAGATAGCGAACCGGGGAACTTTAAACTTTTTGGCCTTATATATTGGCTCTATCTTAGAAAGTTTGAACTTTTGGGGGCCCGGTAGTTGAAGAAGAGAGTTTGAGCTTGGCGAGGCTCGACTCCAAACCTTGGCGAAGCCAACGGCGCAGCTCCGCACGGATTGGATGTCTCTCAGGGGCCTAAATAAGTACCAATCCTATTTTGGGGGTTCCTTTAAAGGGGTCTACAAGGGCTACTATAAGGGCTATTATAGGATTAGTATAGGGGCCTAAAAAATTACCAATACTGTTTTTGGGGTTCCTTAGTTTCACTACTGTTGATGGACAAAATCCTGCATTACTTTAAGTACCCTAAACTATGGGAATTATGGTATGTTCCTTATAATGGGTAATGCAGGATTTTGTCCATCAACCGTATGGTATAATGCGCCCCAAAACCCTACTCTAATATTCAGGCCTTTGTGTTATCTCTCAGGGGCTCGTCTTAGGGTTTTAGGAGTTATAGGGGTTCCCGTAAGGGTTTGGGGTTTTAGGGTTCTATAATAGGGTTCCGTCTCAGATTAGGAATTCGGGTTTGAGGGTTTAGTGCTTTGGGGTTGTGGGTTAGGGTTTTAGAGCTTAGGGGTTCAGGGTCTTGGGCCTTATGAAGTTATGGTTTTAGGCTTTGGGCAAGGGTCTTTCTGCAGGCTTAATTAAGGACTTTGATAGGGTGTTACAAAGAATTGTTAACGGTTTGGTTGGATTTTTCATGACTGTGGAGAATTTGAAAGCCTTCATGATACTCAATGTATATGAGCTATTGCATGTCTTGTCAAACCACATGGCCCAGTCCCAGCTAGTGAGTGTTACGCATCATCCTTTAACTCACTGAAGGCTTAGAACGCTGTAGTGTTTCGAGACAACAAACATGTTTCGGGGTGAGGCGCCAAACCTACGGCTGATGGACAAAATCCTGCATTACCCATTATAAGGAATATACCATAATTCCCATAGTTTAGGGTCCTTAGGGTCATGCAGGATTTTGTCCATCAACCTGTTGATGGACAAAATCCTGCATGACCCTAAGGACCCTAAACTATGGGAATTATGGCATATTCCTTATAATGGGTAATGCAGGATTTTGTCCATCAACCTTATCATCATTAACCCGAAACCCTAAACTCTAAGCTCTAAACCCCTAAACCGGTTCGGCTGGTGCGAGCATGCACATTGGTGAAGCTACTCTATTCGGGCTCACAGTGCACCCGAAAGGTTTCCTGGCGATCTGAAGCCATACCAGAAAGCATGGTAATACGGCTGATGGACAAAATCCTGCACTACCCATAATAAGGAATATACCATAATTCCCATAGTTTAGGGTACTTAAAGTAATGCAGGATTTTGTCCATCAACAGTATAGGGGCCTTTATAATCCCAAAAAGAGTATATTGGTAGTTAATTTGGCACATGATAGCTCTTATAGTAGCCCTTATAGACCCCTTTACAGGAACCACCAAAATAGTATAGGTAATTATTTGGGCTATAAGGGCTACTATAAGGGCGATTGTAGGGATTTAGTATAGGGGCCTGAATAATTAGCTATAATATTCTGGGGCTTCCTTATTATAATTATAGTATACTATGCCCCCAAAACTCCTTCTAAATTTTAAGGCCACCATATAGTAGTTGCATGTGCTCGAGCACCGCGGACCGCAGTCGTTCACTTCACTGGTGGAAGGAGTCGACGTTAGTCTGCCCCTAAACCCCAATCCCCAAAACCCTCTAAACCTGCACCCTCACCACCCTAAACGCTCAGACTCTAATCATTCCTAAGCCGAGCCCTAAACCAGGGGTTTACATGATGAGTGTTTTAAATGGTACCATGGTATACCTTATAGTCTTTATTGGAATCATACAGTACCCTGGACCCTTATAGTCGTTATTGATCTTTTGACAGTCATAGAGTAACCCGCTTCTTTCTATCAAGGCCCTTGTATTGGAGATGTGTTGTTGGATTGGATGGAGCGGAGCGTCATTTTCTGCTCCAGATTAAGATACCTTTTCGGGTCCTCTTCTTTACGTTTTATAAAGGGTGCCGCCTTCTTCTTTTGCTTTTGCAAACAGGGACCCTGATGTAGCGAACTACCTATATACCTACTACCCCTACAGAGCCCTTTAAGGAACCCTTCAAACCAAATGAAACCCTAATCCCCGAAACTCCTAAAGACCCAAACCCCAAACCCTAAGCCCTAAACCTCAAAACCCCTGAAGCCCAAGCCCGACTCAGGCAGAAGAAGGCAAAACTGAGGCTGGAGGACTGGTCTTGCGAGCCCGAATTCGGCAGGCATAGCAGCTTCAACAATTAGAACCTTAGCAGGTTGGGCGGGTCTTCAAGTTTTCGGGGATGCTATAATCCCTATAAAACCTTCAAGGTTAGCAACTTGAACGACTAGAATGGGGTTTTTTGGCGGTTATAGTCTAGTATATTTACTGTTGAGGAGTTTAGGGTTTTAGGCTTTAGGATTTTGGGGTTGGTGGGTTTAGGGTTTAGTAATACAGATTTGGAGGAGGGGGAACAAATAAATTGTAGTTTAGGAGTGCCAAGGAATGGTATTGCTAGTGGTTCAGCGAGATTAGATGTTGCTTTAACAGTCGTCATACACGGGGCGGAATAATCAGAGTCTTCCTCGGGGTTCCTTTCAGGGTTCTTGAAAAGGCTGTAAGAGAATTTCATGAGAAGCTTCTTGACACTACTGGGAGAGTTGAGTTTACTTCTCGAATGTATTAGTCATGCACCCCACACAACGAGCTGCGTGTCTCCTTCCCGAAGCTACCAAAACCTGTATTTTCCGCCTCGGTCACCTCCAACATGGAGCAGAAGTTCCACATTGCCTGCACGACCAAAGCGCTTTCCATTCTTAACACGTGCTTACAGTGCCACATTCAGTTTGCTTTCTACTCCATGATCATCCGGTCCGGTGACGTCCCAGTTGCTCGTACCCGGCGAAAGTACGATTGGTGGGAGTTCAGGCTGTTGAAGCTCGTGGAGGACGATGGCATTGCTGATGCGTCTTTACAGTGCGTCTACATGCATTTTGAGGAACAGCACGACAAACGGACTCACAACACGCAGCTGGCGGCATTGAATTTTGAGACCCAGAAGCCTGCATCCCACCTGATGCCCCTAAGAGAGTCGTTTAACTAAGAGGATGGCGCGATCGCCGGAAGTGTTATAGAAAGGGTGAGGGATCATACTGCCGCCCATAGTATATGCGAATAACTGTAAGAAGGAGAGAGAAGAAATAGTGTTGCGAGTTACTCGTCGGGCTTCTGTAATCGATGTTGCTTTATTGGCCTTCGTGGTTTAAAAGGTTTTGCTATAAGAGATTCTGAGTGAAAGTATGCCTTGCTGTGCTTAGAGGTCAAAGGCTGTTATCGCATTACCCAGCCATCGTCTAGGTCTTATGCTCGAAACCCTGAACTCGCCGTCAACCGTATCAGTAGGTTAGGCAGTTGAGTTTCAACGACCAGGCATCCAACCTCTGCAAAACTCCCTGTATAGAACTTCTGAATTTGAAAAGCTTTGTAAGCGTTTTTTGTAAATTGTGGGAGGCTTGGGATTCGGGGTTTGCTAAGTTCAAAGTTTAGGTGCCTGTGAGCCCTTTCCTAGACTCTTGGAGATCAAGTTTTCGCAGACTGAAAAACCCGGATTGACAAAATATGTTTACATCATACCAGGGATCCTAAACCCTATACCCTTAACCCAAACCCCTAATCGCTAAACCGGGGGACCCCTGTAGTGTTCAACGTCAATCCCTCAGCTACGGGTTTTGGTGTTTCGGGTTGAATACCTCAACCTAGAGACGTGAACCCTAGCCCCGGACCTTAACGGCTGCACCCTATGGTCATGCGATCATATTGGGGCGAAAAGGATTTGGGGCTTAGGGTCTGGGGTTTTGGTGTGTGTGTGTGTGTGCGCGTGTATCCGTTGGTGTTTGTAGGGTAGAGTAGGGCAGGAGAGAGTAGGGTAGGGCAGGGTAGGGTAGGGTAGGGTAGGGGTTTGGGCCTTTGAAGAGGAGTCGCTGTTCGACATCCACACAGTGCATCCGCTCAGGCACGGCTGCTTTGCCTGAAAGACTGAATTGAGGGCTGTTCTAGCGGTCCGACGAGAATTGGAATTGTTGGGAATACACATCTTGATTTATGATGAGGGTTGTCCTACCTATTAGCCTGAGGGCCCAAGCAGGTATACAGCCTAGTCCTTGCGGAAAGCTTGAATTCTTCAACTAGCATCGAAGAAGACGATAATTGGGGATCCTACAATATGAATCCGGCAAAAGCCTGCTATGCCCAGAAAGTCACTCAGCCCTTATCTCAGGAATGTACCTTAGTTTAAATCTCCTTAGGCTTAGGATTGCGTGACATTCCTTAATCGAGGGCCCATATAAATCGCCATGCGCACACTTTCAAATTTCTTCACAAACACCATAAACACCTATGAAACTACTTTTCAGGTTGTTCTTTTCGTGGGCCAAGCAGGAAACCCTCACCATGAGACCAAGACACTTGCAAAGCCCCGAAGCCTCAAGCTACATGACTTTCTACAGTCGCGGTTGTAGCTCCTCTGCTGATTAACCAGTTCATGGTCCGGACCATATATAATATAGATTTGGCTAGCCAAAACTAAATTGCAGCGGAGACTGTGGAGAACTCGTAGGGTTTGCATGGGTGTTACGGTTCGGTTCGGTACGGTTAGCATTGCCTGCGGTTTCCTTCGAGAATCTGCCTGTCGGTACGGTCTGGTTCGGTGCCACCCACCTCCCGCCCCACACTGCCTACCTCGCCCACCTCCCACCTCCAACCGCCCACCGCCCACCACACCGCCCACCACCTCCCACCTCCTCCCTCCCACCTCCCACCTCCCGCGTCCCACCTCCCACCACCGCCTCCCACCTCCCCCAC
>BGNK01000671.1:68971-197887 GCA_003297005.1 Symbiodinium sp. clade A Y106 | reverse complement strand
GGTGGGGGTGGGAGGGCTTCGGTTCGGTTTGGTGCGGTCCCAAATACTTCGGTTCGGTTCGATACGGGAGCGGGCGGTTCGATACGATACTCGGTGAAAGTATTGTTGAAACGGCCATGGTTTGTGTCTTGGGTTTAGGGCCTCGGGCCTAGAACCCTAAAGCCCTAGACCCTAAACCCTGCCTTATGCCCTGAGCCCCTAAACCCTCAACTTTATATCTTTAAACTACAGTAAATCCCATAAAGTTGGAAACCGGACAAAGGCCAAATAGTGCTGGGGTTCCCTAAACATTGCTCTTAAGGGTTGAGGCTATTGGGTTTCCAACTTTTGGGCTTCTACCATAAACAGCGGTTTCCGAAAATTAGGGTTACCTTCTTTTGGGGTCCTTATAATAAGGAACCTACTATTTAGGGTACTATATTAGGGTCCCCTATTTTCGGAAACTCCCAAATCTTCAAACTAAACAGCGAAACCCTGAAGCTCCTACACCCCTAGACCTTGCCAGCTGTCGACAGGAATCACGACAAGGTCCGTCTCGTGGCCCTGGCGACACCCAAGCAGGATCCTGGGACTCTTTCCAGATTTAGGGTTGTAGAGTTCATTGTGTTCTGGGGGCTTTAGTGCGTTAAGGGTTTTGCAGGGATGTTTGAGTCGATTGTGGTCTTGTGCGTGTAGGGGTGTTAGAGGTCATTATGGTTTAGATTTAGAGGTTTGGAGTTCATGATGGCAACAAAGAAAAGGCCTACGGAACCGTGAGCACCAAGAACCCAACGACCGCTTCTTGCGGAGTCTCCGCAGGGCCTTCATGACAGGCTTTCCAAAAGAGCCTTGGCCCTAATTGTCTCTAGCTCCTGCCTCCTGCCATCCCTCCTGTGCAATGCCCGAAACAAAGCCATTCCTACAGTTCTTATGAAAACTGTATGTAAAGCCTTCCTAAGGTCACGGCCGCAAACGGACAAAGACTGATCCCCTAAGCTTCAAAGCTTACTATAGGGGCCGAAATAGTCACCAATACTATTTCGAGGGTTCCCTATTATAATTACAGTGTAATGGGCACCGAAGCCTTATTCGAATTATTAGGGACCCTATATCATAGTACCCTTATACTAGCCTCTATAGTAACCCTTATAGGGCCCTTTAAAGACCCCTATAAAGGAACTTTATTCTAATTATTAAGGACCCTATATTATACACCCTAAAGCTGAAGCCCTGAAGTTTAAGCCTTAAGCCCTTGCTACCGCAAACCCTAAACCTTACATCCAAGCAGGAGAGGAAGCCCCAGCCTCCTCCTGCCGGGGTCTTGGCCTCCTTTCGACAGCTCTTTAAGGGTTTGGGGAGGCGTGCAAAGTTTTGCGTTTAGGTTTGGGAGTTTAGTGTTCCCTTCTTTCCCCGACAGGTCTTTGGGGTTTGGGGGTGTGCAAGGTTTAGCGTTTGGGTTTAGGAGCGTTTGGGCTTAGGAGTTTAGTGTTCCGGGCGCGTAGGGCTTAGCAGTTTGGGGTTTAGCGTTTAGGATTTAGGGCTCGGACCAGAGTTTTAAATGTAGAGGCTGCCGTCATAATTAGAGCTATTCATTAACTTAGTAGCTGAGTGGATACACTTTACACTTTTTGGGATAAAATTGCCCTCTATACAACTAAAAGTGTACACTTTTGGGGGCTTATGAATTCAGCAACTAAGTTACGGCCCTATTATATCAGGTTGACAGATTGTTGATGAACCCCCCTCGATTTTAGTAGGAAGTCTACTATTGGGTCACAATTCGCGTGCTGGATAAGAAACAGGTTAGTTCATGTCGAGGTGTCCCTGACTTCTGGAGCAATATAGGGGCCTGCACACGTCGTAATGCTTGCCTTTGGTGGTCCTCAAACTATTTTGGCTCCTCATCTTAATTTAGGATGCTGCAGTGCATCCCCCCAAATTCCGACCCTAAACCCTAAACCCAAACCCTTCAGGCCCCCATAGAATGCAGCCCGTCTCTTGTTTCAAAATGGTTGCCTCGTCGGGCTGAAGGTGCGGTGAATGTCGTATTCAGTTTCTCCCAAAAACTAGACCCCCCACTTATGAAGTCGAGGGGCGTTTTTCTTGAAGCTTCATCATTAAGTCCTTCCGGTTCCTAATTTGGGCGGCTTTTCGACCGGATAGGCCCCTTATGGATCCCTGAATATCTTCAACGGAACCCTTACAGGACCCCTAAACCGTAATTCCGAGACAGCAACACCTTCCAAACCCTAGACACCCTAACCCCAACAAGTTTCAAGGCCTTACAAACCCTGTATATACACTCTGAACCCTAAAGCCCTAAACCCCTAAACCCTAAACCCCTAAACTCGGAACCTTTCCAAAACCGACACCCAGCTCGTCTCTCCGCGGCGCCGGATCGATTTGGACCGGCTGGCGACTTTGGCGGAGCCCCAGGCCTGGTGAGCTCCTTTACAAACTGTTACTGAGTGGGGGCAGCACCCAAGTCATAACCTGCTGTTTTGTAGGGTTTGGGGACACAGGTTAGATTTGAAGCACCTAGGACTCAAGCGCTCCCCAGTCCAGAAGATATCATTTTATAGTACAGTCCATAAACAGTAGAAGCCAGAAAGTTAGAACATGGCTTTAGGAGGATTAGTGCTAGGATCCCTTATACTTTAACTTAAGGGCATGAGGATTTTGATGTTCCAACTTTCTGTCTACTTTACACTCAGAGACTCCAAAGCCTCTTAATTAAGGAATATACGTTAAATCATATCAGGGGTCCTATCATAATTTAGGGTGTGTTCCATATTCAATGGGTTTTGGAGTCTCTAGGCATAAGGTTTTAGGGCAGAGTCCCTTCAAGTGTAGTTCCCAGACCTTCCAAAATCCCTTAATTAAGGAATATACCTTAAATCATAGGATCCCTAATACGATTTAAGGTATATTCCTTAATTAAGGGATTTTGGAAGGTCTGGGTTCTGAGGGTTCCTGTAAGAGTTCTGAAGCGTACTATAGGACAGGAGTCTAGTGCTTCAGGGATTTGGGGTTCAGCGTTGAGGACTGATTCTGGGGTTTCATACTCTTGATGGACAAAATCCTGCATGACCCTAAGGACCCTAAACTATGGGAATTATGGTATATTCCTTCTAATGGGTAATGCAGGATTTTGTCCATCAACAGTATGGGGTTCCATGTGAGTCTCATGTGGTTTCATGGGATTTAGGTGTTTGGGGGTCTTGCGGTTCGGTTTACCCTCAGATCCAATATCCTGCTGTTTTGTAGGGTTCGGATCCGCAGACAGGGTTTCTCCGAGCTTATGTTTAGTAGCTGAGTAGGTAACATTTAACCTTTTGGTGTTTATATAACCCTAACATTGTTGAAAAGGTTTATCTTTTTTGGGCTAGGGTACTCAGCCCCTAAGTATGTGACCTGATCTAAAAACTCACAATTCATACTTGGAGGCCGATGGAACACTACCGACTTAGGATCTGAGTTTCAACTACACCATGAAATGCTATACTCTACCATACTCTACTATACCATATAATGGGGAATTTTTTAATATCCGGACAATCCCAACACTTGGGTACTAACACAACAAGGATGTTCAAGGAGCCGAAAAGCTCCACACGGTCTTTCTCAAAGATTCAAAACCTTGCCAAGGAAATCTCGAGCATCCCGAGGGCAAGCACCCTCGTAACCTCCACGTAGGAACTCGACTAGCGCATGTGCCCCTAAACCATACTCCAATTATTACCGCCCATATGTTGCATAGGGGCTGCCTTTCGCATGCTTATGCTTGGAGGTTCATTGGTAGGGTTAATTATAAGTAGGATAACTATGGCTATAATATGTACCCGGAAATCTATAACTCCACTTATTCCTACCACGAACCTCCAGGTGACTGTAAGCGTCTTTCCCATGCACCCGCGACCTGTGTCTTCCGTCAGCTCCGCCGACGCCCCGAAAAGTCTTCGTCGCTGCTGACAAGGCATGCGAACCCTCTATTAGGCTGCCCTGTAGGGTCCATACATCCCTTTTCAGGATCTCGCTATTCAGCCTGAAAAATGGGAAAAGGGTGCCTTGATCGTTCAGGCTAGGTACCTTACCCTGGAAGTACATTTTCTCCTTTCTCATTGGGTCAAGGGCATCACACTCTCCTAAACAACCGGAAACCCTACAGCCCAACACACATCTAGCCACAGAAGGAGGGCCTTAAAGCAGTAGCTGGTCATGGTTTAGACAAGGTGCTGGGTTTATGCCTTTAGTCTTCCGGATGGTCGGTCTAGGGGTTTAGGTTTTGGTACGGTGATTTTGGAGTACCATACTTTATAGTCTTTTTTTTAAAGGAACCATTCTGGAATAGAAGTTTATACTTTTTTCTCCCTGGTTACTTAAAAGCCCAGTTAGTGGGTGTGGGTTTTGGGTTTTAGTTTTTGTGAGAATCCTGGCACGAATAAGCCATGAGTTAACAAGCTAATAACCTCCTTTGAGCGATCGCAGACGACTCTACATGGGAAGGGGTTTCCTGGCTGTTGTCCGCTTGTCGGGTAAAACGGACCTTCAGGTTGTGTTTGAAGCTGTGAGGGCCTCAGTTGAACGGCTCTGGGTGGTATACCGGCGTTTGTGCGCAGCGAGCTTAAGGTTTAAACATGAATGGATGGATACTAGCTATGTGTTTACGATTGTATTATAGGGTAAAGTATATGTATGGTTAAGTGGGTTAAGTGTCGTTAGTATCGCAGCAAGGGTAACTGGCTAGATGGGGAGTTCCACACAATGATAGACAGACAGACAGACAGACCGACGGACCGACGGACCGACGGACAGACGGACAGACACAGACAGAGAGACAGAGAGACAGACAGACAGACAGACAGACAAACAGGTAGACAGACAGACAAACAGGTAGATGGGTAGACGGGTACGCGGGTAGCTAAGTAGACAAGTAGAGAGGCAGATTGAAAGTTGACTCATGTTCTGGTGGCTATGCGTCAATGTCTCTTCGAATCACATCTTCTGTCCTATTCCCGACTACAGCTACTACTACTACTACTACTACTACTACTGCAGCGACATCGACGGCACGGAGACCTTACTTCCTGTGATCGAGCCGATAGCGAGCCATGCCTACCACTTGCAGCGCTTGGGCCTCGCTATGACAACGCTTGAGACCCGGAACGCATTAATAAAGGGGCTTTAATAGTTACCTCTACACTATTTTGGGGATTCCTTATTATAGTTCTAGGCCCCCAAACCCTATTCTAATTGTTTAGGCCCCTATTTTAGATGTTCGGGCCTGCCTCGCAGCCTATCAGAGTGTGGTGTTTGTAGTTGTGTACACAAGCTAAATAGGTGGGAAGGTGGCAGGTATGCAGGGAGGCATGTAGGCAGGTCGGCAGTGAGATAGACAGATATGTATGTGCATCGTATGTATCTAGGATTGTCTGCTACTGAGCCTTCTCCTTACAGCCCTGCATGCTACGCCATCCCTCATCTATTTCGCGTCTTGGGTCTACAGGGCTTATGATTTGTAACCTTGGCCCTAAACCCTAAACCCCTAAACCCTAAACCCCTAAACCCTAAACCCCTACGCCCTAAACCCCTAAACCCGAACCCCTAAACCCTAAACCCCTAAGCCCTAAAGCCCCAAACCCCTAAACCCTAAACCCCTAAACTCTAAACCCTAAACTCCTAAACCCTAAACCCCTAAACCCTAAACCCCTAAGCCTGGTCGATTGGATCCTGCGCCTTGCGACCACGGATCCTGCCCACCCAACACTAACCTCAAATATGGGAGTTTCCAAAAATTAGGGGTACCTGTTAAAGGGATCCCTTAAGGGTTCCTTAAAGGGATCTATAAGGGTTCTATAAAGGGTTTAGGGTTTAGAGTTTCCGAAAAGTAAAGGTACCTTATTTTGGGGTCCTTATAATATAAGGATCCTACTATTTAGGGTACTATATTAGGTTCCCCCATTTTCGGAAACTCCCATATGGATCTTAATGGGAGTCGGCCTTTAAACTAATCCGACAAGTGCAGAAGCCCTGGTAATCTTAAACCTCCTGTCTGAACCCTGTCAACCGCCATGAGAGCTTTAGGATTTAGGGTTTAGGGTTTAGGGCTAGGGCTTATAACAAGTCTTCCGAATTGAGTCATAAACTTGAGTTTCGCAACGGCCAGGCAAAATCTGGTCGCGTTCAAAGTGTGACGTGTCTGCCAGCCGCATTCAAGACCGATACTCCAAGTCCCATAAACTAACCAATACACTAGTAGTTATGCCAAGCCTTCGTAGAATTTAAAGAAGACTGCTTAGTTATGGGTTTTGGAGTCTCTGTGGACGGGCTCTCTGGGTTTCTGGTGTGCTGTCTCATGATAACTTTTTTTGCACAGGCTTCCAATCAAGTCTATTTGCAGGCGTCTTTGGATCCGGCGTTATGGTTAGGGGTCTCTAAGAAAGCAGGTAACCTCCAAAGAGTATTACAAACCTGAGCCTCATTAGAGTTGCAACCTCAAGGATTTGCTTGGATTCATTGTCATTGTCAGGGTCAAAAAGTTTGGGGCTTAGAGATTCCGGGGTTTGGGTTCAGACCTGCACTAAAATGGGCTACGCATAAGCCCGCAGAGCCCGGATCGTAGTCTTACTATTGAGGCCGTTCATAGTGTTTGTTACTCTGCGTCTCTTGGAGATTTGTTGGTTTGTTCCTTTCTCCAACATTCTACAGCTTTGCTTGGGGCCTTTCGTACATTGCCAACAATGGGCAACTGGAGCCCCAACAGAGCCAAATCGAACCCTATAAGACCCTCGTGCATAGATCCTGTAAGCCCGTTAAAACGCCTTCTACAAAACACCTGAATCAGCCCGACAAAGCCTTGTAGGTCCATGCACACTGTTTAAAAAAGGCACAAGGCCCCTGTAAACCGAGATTCAACTTTCGAGGAAACATCAGGATCCAGGAACTAAAGAGTCATATTTCTCGCGTGCAGGGCTGTTTGGGGTTTAGGGCTCAAGGAGTTCCTTACTGTGTGTAGCCGCATTACAGGATGTTGAAGTTTGTTATAAGCTTGTGCACATCTTTATCAGACCTCATCAACCCTAGTTGCATATTGGAGTCTCTGATGAGGTTCTTGCAAATACACCGGATGGAAAGAAACCCTGGAATATGGGCGCGACTCAATCAGGGATATCGGAGGCACTGGGCTGCAGTGATCGCCAAAAGGCGAGGTGCTGCCCTTTGTCAGGGCCCCCAAAAAGCACATAAGTAGCAATAAGGATAGGGATATCCCTATAAATCCCCTTATAATGAAGCCCAATAAGGTAGGGGTATGTATCCCTGTAAAATGCTCATGCTTATGTGCTTTTTGGGTTCCTAATTTGTCCAGCATGCCCAACGGGCCGAAGCGATTCGAGATTCCCTTTTGTTTTTCAATGACCCAGAGTAGGCCCTTATTCCCTTTTTAGGGTTTAGGTTCCCTTATAACCCCCTTTAACCAAAAAGGGCACCCTTTTTATTCCTAGGTTACTCTTAGGTCTAGGTTTAGTCTGGGAAGAGCTGGACACCAAGAGTCCTATAGGATGCAATACAGCGGACTTGCAAAATGAAGTGGTCGAGCCACGTGCTACAGCAGCGCTAGTGTTAAACTCCATCCGCGACGGATCGCAGACATGTGAAGCTACCTGACAGTACGAGAGCCTACTACTTGGTATTGTTTTAAACTCGAGGAACAATCTCGTATGGCCACATGAGCGGTTGTCAAAATTGTGGCCCCTTTTTGGGTCCCTATTATAATACGGCACCTATTATTTAGGGTACCCAAACAGGGACCCTAATTTTGACAACCACCCACATGGATTCTTTACAGGGCCTCTTGAGTTGTGGGTTTCAAAGCTTCTGAAAGACGACGGTTGCCGGCCTTTGTGCGAGACTACTGTTGATGGACAAAATCCTGCATGACCTTAAGGACTCTAAACTATGGGAATTATGGTATATTCCTTATAATGGGTAATGCAGGATTTGTCCATCAACAGTACCAACTACTCAGGGTACCGGGGTCGCACCAAACTCTCAACCCTGTCGTTGTGCAGCCAGGAAAAGAGGACTCAAAACATAAAGCCCTAAACCCTAGTCCCAAAGTCTCGGCCATTATAGGGGCCATTTCAGTATAAGATACCGCAAACAAAGCCCTATTCTAATCATCATAAAGGCCCCTATATCGTAGTACCCTTATAGTAGCCCTTGTAGAACGCTTTAAACGAACCCTTGTCTAATCATTAAGGCCCCTACATTAAACAAAAGCCCCCATGGCTTGGGCACGCGGCCGCTGTGGGGCTTCCGAGAATGGAGCTTCGGTCATCTGGCGGCTTGTAAAAAAGCGGAGGCTTCTCCTTTAAAGGAGCCCTCAAAGGAACTCTTATGGGAGCCCTCAAAGGAGCCCTCAAAGGAACTCTTAAGGGAGCCGTTACGGGAGCCCGGAAGGGTTTAGGGTTTGTTTAGGGTTTAGGGTTCTCCTTTAAAGGAGCCCTTGAAGCGGTTCTTGAAGGATCCCGTAGCGGAGCCCTTAAAGGATCCATTAAAGGCTTTCCTAAAAGGATCTTAGGTTTAGGGTTTCAGGTTTCGGGTTCAGGGTTCAGGGGTCCTTTAAAGGTTTCTTTAAGGGATCGTAGGTTTAAGGTTTAGCGCGTCCTTTAGAGGTTTCCTTAACTAGGTACCCCCGTAGTACCCTTTTACCCTTTTTGTTTTGGGTTCCCTTATTAAAACCGAATAGTAGGAAAAAGGGTACCCTTATTATTAAGGGGCTACTGGGGAACCTAGTTAAGGGATCTTAGATTTAGGGTCTAAGGTTTAGGATCTCGGGTTTAGTGGTTGCAAGGTTCTGTAGGGGTTTCCTTAAGGGATCTGGAAGGGTTCTATGAGAAAGCCTAGGGCTAAGGCTTCGGGTTCAGGGGTTAGGGGCTTCAGATTCTCAGAGGATCCTTTAAGGGATCGAAAAGGGTTTCTATCAGGGGCTGGTCTTTCGGTTTGGGGGTTTACGGGTTTTTGATAGCTTTAGTGAGTCGGGGCTTAGTGTATGAAAGTCAAAAGCCTGTCTTTGGGTTTGGGGTCTGCAGCGGTCTCGGATTTGGGGTTTGAGATCTTGGTGGTTTGGGGCTTGAGCGCGTTGCGGTTTCAGGGCCTGAAACGAACCCAGGGTTGGGTAGAGTTGGGTCTTAGGGTGTTGGGCTTGTCGCGGCTGCTGGGACAAGTCCTTGCATCTTCAGAAAAGCAATGTAGGACAGGGGGGCTGAATAAGTATTAATGCTATGATATACTCCCAAACCCTGTTCCAATTATGAAGGCCCGTATATGAAACCCTTATATAACCATTCACACAACCCTATTCGGGTTTAGTTAGGGATTCAGGGTTTAGGGTTTTGCTGACTCAGAGGGCTTCTGCATTCGGTTCATGAAGATGCTCATACTAACAGCTTTGGCATGGAAAACTATGATGCTGATATTAGTTGCCCTCACTTACTTACCCTACTTCAGGTACTTACTTACCCGTGCCCGCTGAGTCCCAGGATCCTTTCAGTACTCCTTGAGACGAAGCCAAACCATCCCGAAGAAAGGCAAAAAATCCCTGAGGATTTCCCTAAGAGGCCCCAAGCCCCTCAATAAATGCACCTTCAGTGATACTGCTGATGGACAAAATCCTGCACTACCCATAATAAGGAATATACCATAATTCCCATAGTTTAGGGTCCTTAGGGTCATGCAGGATTTTGTACATCAACCGTATTATGATTGGATGTAGATTCTTCAATCCAGGAATATAGCTTGGAATCTAAAGGGATCCATACCATGGTTTCAGGTTAACTGATTGATTATATTTACGCCCCTGGAGTCTACAACCCAAACCTACACCCCCGCCCGCCGCATCCCAAATAAAGAAAGCCTAGATCCGTTGCGGATCCGCCTCGCTGCAGCTGAGCCCCGGCTAAACTGAAGAGTCATGGACAGCCTTGCAAATAGCTTTTCGGGTATAGGGTTTACGGATCTGCAGACGCAAATTACCGATCTTTCCATGTTGATCTCCACCGGCTGGCGCCCACAGCTTCCCAGTTGAACGTAGTGCCGCACGAAACCGCCATGATGCGCGGTGTCCTGCTGGCTGCAGCCGCGAGCCCAGTAAACTCAAGATTGCGAGGAACCAGTGCAGCCATCCATTCCTCGGGGTCACAGCGTCGTATGTGCTTTAGTGCTTTAGGAGATAGCTTGTGGGGGTGAGTATATGTGTGCCAAACCTGACAGTCTAGGTGGCGGATATTCAATTGACAATACTTGCCCCGGCCCCCAAATAGCCATAATGTTATCTCCTGCTTTGGCAGCGTATTCCGATTGGTTACAGCTGTCAAGCAACCTTCAATGCAACCCTAAACCCTGATAAGACCCAGCAAACCCAAGAGAGACTCCGATCAAAATGTATACATGCCCTTTTGCCAAAACCCTTCTCATACAATCCCGCACTGGGCGCACCCTCATGATTTACCTCCTTATTAAAAGCCGGGTATAAACCCCTTTGAACCATCGTTGAAAGGGACGTTCTGTGAAAAAACGCAGCCACAGAAAACCGCAGAAAAGAAGCAGAAAACGCGACCTCTGTGTCCATCAGCCCTAAACCCTAAACCCAAGTCCCTAAAGCCCCTTTCGTAGTCCTTGCGGACGAGCTCCTGAAGCAGGTCCTTGTCTCCGCGGCCGCGCGGGGTGTGGACTACGCCGCAGAGGCAGTTTAGGGTTTAGGGTTTTTGCTTGTTTCTGATGGGTCCTCCCCTTAGGGTCCCAAGGACCAAATGAGTTAGGTTTCGGATAATAGTTCTGTAGGCTACTAACCCTAAACCCCTAAAACGCAAAACCCTAAACCTATTATTCGCGAGATTATAAGGTAGTTGGAGCCTTAAGCCTTAGGCACTCTGGTTGTTTAGGGTTTAGGGTTTTTAAGTTTACGGGCTTAGGGCTGGGAGGCCTTATAGGTTCTACTGTTGTTGGGGTCTTTAAGTTGAAGGGTTTAGGGTTTAGGGGGCTCGTAGGTTCTATAGGTTTCGAGTTGAGAAGGTTTACTGGGCTTTGGAGTACCATACTTTAATACTTTTTTCTTAAAGGAACCATTATGAAACAAAGTTTATACACCTTTTGCTCCCTGGTTACTTAAAAGCCCAGGGAGGTTTAGGGTTAGCTAAGGGGCTCAGAGGTTTTGCTGCTTGTTGTGAGTTTCCGAAAATGGGGGGTACTTTATTGTGGGGTCCTTATAATAAGAATCCTAGTATTTAGGGTACTACATTGGGATCCCCTATTTTTGGAAACTCCCGGTTGTGTTGGTTCAGGATCTAAGGGTATCCCATTGGGTCAATATATACTACAACTCTGAAATTGTGTCCCCTGCGCCATGATTAGAATGGGCTCTGGAGGCTTATGTCCATAATGGTAGTCTCTTTGGACCCTCTGGGGTACAGACCGGTCGTTCCTTCATGTCATGCATGCCGTGCGGAGCCCATCATCAAGGCATACAAACCTATGAGGCACTTTTTAATCCCTGCAGTATGATCTGATCAAGCCCATTGATGAAAAAAAGGACCTGGTAAGCAAAGCGTTGCAGCTGGCAAAGCTACATAAGCCTTATATAAGAGGCTGCAATCAGAGGCAAGCCATGCATGACACAAGAAAGTCGTAAACAACACTCGTTGAAACCCCAGTATGGCCCAATTACGACCCTTACAACTCCACAACAACCGTGTTCAACCGTAAACAGAACCCTGTAAGCCCTCGCAAAAAGCCCTATAGTCAAAAGAGTCATTGAAACCCTAGCTCCCTCAACAGGCTGAGGAAGCCGCCAAAGAGGTGTGGGGGGGGGATGAAGCAATGGAATTCTTGTTCAGACTCTAGAGTCTTTGGGATAGTTTTCCGTTCTTCAGCTCTAGATGTCTGGGGTTCTGCCCTTGCTTGCCTCCTACTTAAAACATCAGGGGACCAAGTAAGTGCGGTAGTGTTCTGCTCTTGCATCCTTCTACTGAGTCAAAGTCCACGGGAGCAGTTCGGGTTATAAGTACGGTAACTCGAGTTCTACTTATCAGTACAACCATTCGGTAGCTATAATCCCTGATCCTCCAAGTTCGACTCTAGAGGAGCAGAGGTTCCATATGAGAGTTTCCGAAAGTAGGGGACCCTAATATAGTACCCTAAATGGTAGGATCCTTATTATAAGGACTCCCAAATAAGGTACCCCTAGTTTTCGGAAACTCCATATTGGCTGTAGGGTTTGACAACCCGAAAGCCCCAAGACCCCTGGCTGCGCGAGTGGGTTTAGGGAATAGGGTCGGTTTAGAGTTTAGGGTTTAGGGTTTAGGGTTGAGAGGTCTGACGGGCATTTTAAAGTGTTTGCAGCGTATGACCAGGGTATCAACAGAGTACGAATATGGGACTTTCCGAAAATTGCGGTTACCTTATTTGGGGGTCCTTATAATGAGGGTCCTACTATTTAGGGTACCATATTCGGATCCCATGTGCCCTTCTACAGAGTGCCCTAACACCTAGACCCGAAACCGCTGAAGCCGCCCTGCTCACTTACTTTTCCCAGGTTCTCCAGTAGTACCCTTTTACCCTTTTTCTTTTTGGGTTCCCTTATGAAAACCGAATAGTAGGCAAAAGGGTACCCTTGATATTGAGGGGCTACTGGGGAACCTAGTTTCTGAAGCTCCAAGACAGGCTTGGAAACATGCGAAGGACTTGGCGAAATCCTCCAAGGACACAAAGGGTTTTCGGGCTGAATGCTTGTGGAGCTTTGAGCTTTGTGAGGTGCAGGGTTTCCTCCTGAAGCTCACCCACCATACCCGATATATACCCCGAAAAACATCCTGTCGCGAACACGCCTGCTGATGCAACCATGCTCATACCGTCCTTTCTTGGGAGGCACAGGGCCACTGTAGACCCTAAAACCCTCGGTACATGTGGTTGCGATGTGGAGCCTTGCCAGCAAGACGACGAGATCAACACCTGCCCTAAACCCTATACCCTAAACCCTAAGCCCTAAGCCCTAAAACAACCCTAAACCCTAAGCCCTAAACCCTGGAAAATCCTAAACCCTGGATTCCCAAATCCTCAGGGTTCAGGGCTTACCCGGAGCCCCAGAAACTTACAGTAGAAGCCAGAAAGTTGGAACATCGGAACACACCTTAAATTATGATGGGACCCTTGATATGATTTAACGTATATTCCTTAATTAAGAGGCTTTGGAGTCTCTGAGTGTAAAGTAGATGCCAGAAAGTTGGAACATCATTATCCTCATTTAGGGTTTAGGGTTTAGGGTCATTATCCTCATGGCCTTTAAGGTAAAGTATAGGGGATCCCTGCAATAATCATCCTAAATCCATGTTCCAACTTTCTGAGATTCACTACACAATTTAAGGGACTTAGGTACAGAAGCATACAGAAACCATACCAGGGAACACCAAATGCTATGCTTCTTTGGGAGACAGGTCGGGCTTATCTGGGTAGTTGTCAACATTAGGGTCCCATTATTGGTCCTTATTATCGTACGGCACCTAATACCCTGAGGGTCCAAAGGACTCAATAATTAGGTACTTGGGTTTAGGATAGTAGTTATGTGGCTCAATATTTAGGAGAGTATATGATTATTATGTACTTGGACCCTTAGGGATATTTAGGGTACCCAAAAAGGGACCCTAATTTTGACAACCACCCATCTGCTAAACTCGGCTTCAGATCCCTTTGGTTCTCAGCCGAAACGGTTATGCAAAGGTTCAGAGAACCGGCTTAGATAGCGAACGGGGGAGCTTTAAACTTTTTGGCCTTATATATTAGCTCTATCTTAGAAAGTTAGAACTTTTTTGGGGCCCGGTAGTTGAAGAAGAGAGTCGGGACCTGTGCAGCCCTGGCAACGTAATCCACGACATCCGGCAGCCACCTATTTATATGGGTAGTTCTCTAAGTAAGGTTCACTTTCAGGGTCCTTCTTGTGAAGGTGCGAAGGGAGCCTAATTTGAGGAACTACCCATACACACACGCACACACAACCTACCCATGACACCCTAAAACCCTGTGCAGCCCGTTACAGCGTACCATAGACACCTCTATCATATCCTTACGTCTACAGCCGAAAGGACACAGCAAAGATCGCGGATGAAGTAAAGGCAGGATCTCGTTCCCAGAGGGTCCAAGTGCCAAAATGTAGAGTTTTAGATGCCGAATGCATGCTCAGAATGATTTTGGGTACCCACGAATGTTGTTCGCTAAGCACTTGGACTCTATTTACTGGCTCAGGGCTTAGTGTTCACGGGCTTCCGGTCTAGTGGTCTTGACTTACTGTTTCGTGGTTGGGGCTTGGGCTGAGCGAGACTCTACCCAGTCAAACCCTAAACCCTAACAAGACATCCTCTTGGCGGTAATGAATTACCTATTGCGGGCTCGAGCACTTTATCTAGGAGGGATGCCGGGCAAGCTCGAGACATATTCCGAAACACAGATGCACTCAGATATGACCCTGCGAGCACGCGTGAAACATGCCCCGAACATGCCCCTGCGAATTGCTGGATTACAAAGGTTCATGTGGGTGGTTGTCAAAATTAGGGTCCCTTTTTGGGTACCCTAAATAATAGGTGCCGTATTATAATAGGGACCCAAAAGGGGACCCTAATTTTGACAACCACCCATGTGTTTGAAAGTCTGGCAAAACATACCCCCCGAACCCTACCCCCGAAACATATCCCCTTTGCTACGGAAAACCCACAAAGCTTGATTATGCAATGAGGCCATACAACACCTCTATGCAAGCCTTGGTACAACCACACGAACCCCAATGAAGACCTAAGCCCTAAAGCAAGCCCTAATTGAACCCAAAGCCCTCACGCCCTAAAGCCCTACTGTTGATTTACAAAATCCTGCATTACTTCAAGTACCCTAAACTATGGGAATTATGGTATATTCCTTATAATGGGTAGTGCAGGATTTTGTCCATCAACAGTAACACCCTAAAGCTCCAATGAAGCCCCGACACCCCAACACCCCAACGCAACGCTAACACCCGAAAGCCACAACGAGACCCTAAACCCGAAAACTTTGAAATCCCTAACCCAACACTCCCAACACTGTTTGGTTTCCTACGAAATCTTCAAACCCTAAATCCAAAACCCTGAAACCCTCAAACCATTAAACTTCCCACCACCAGGCAGCTGGCAAAGGAGCGAAGAAGGCCATGGAGAAGGCGAAGGCGCGAGATGTTCGGCTTGGAGCATGAACCCTCCATTCCGATAAGGGTTAGTAGGGTTGGGATATATGGCTAGAATTCAGGGCTTTTGTGTTGTTCTGTTTTTCTGTGCCCTTTGCTGTACCGGGCTTCTCTGTAAGAGGGCTGTCGAGCCGATGAGCCTTCGAGGGAACCACGAGGCCAACCATAGGCTTCACTATGAAGTCTGCGGGGTTTGCGGTTTGGGGAGAAGCAACCCAGAGCTTAATTAAGGAATATAAGCTTAAATCATAATTTGAAGCCCCTTTTAATTTAAGGGGTATATTGCTTAATGAAGGGGTATTCTGCTCTCTGGGAAGGTTTTGGATGTTTGGGATTCTGGGATTTAAAATTTAGCGTTTTTCAACTCCTAGTTGAAGGCTTTAGGGTTTTGAGGTTTACAGGGAGGGTTTGGGTACTGCCCCCACTCAGTAACAGTTGAATAATATGGGTGGTTGTCAAAATTCTGCTCCCTTTTTGGGTCCTTATTATAATACAGCACCTAATATTTAGGGTACCCAAAAAGGGACCATAATTTTGACAACTACCCATATTCATAATGTAGATATATTAGGACCTTAATAGTAGCCCTATAATAGACTGTTACTGTGTGGGGGCAGTACCCAAGGGAGGGTCTTCAAAACACAGAGAGCAAGAAGCCAGGGCTGATTCCTTGAACTCAGAACAGGGCTCTTGCTAAGGAAGTTCGCTTTAGACACCATTCTTGGGACGCGCGGAGAACAGCTTTCGCCCGATATTCTGATAGCTTCGAATTAAAACACTCAAGCACTCTAGATATGTATACAGTATACACATCCATAGACATATGCATGTACACGTACCTAAACGTATACATATACAGATACGTACATACATGCATACATACAAGACCCTAAACCCTATACGCCCTAATTCTACCCTAAACCTTACAAGCCCTAAACCCTAAACTTAAACACAGAAAGCCCCTGATGTAACAACACGGAACGAGATTCTCGTTGAGGAGATGGACTACTATCATGGACTTAGGCCCCCCCCAAGCTAGTATGAGGATGGTCTTTTGGGGCTTAAGTCCATACTATTCGCATATATGGACCCTCCTTGTTTCAGGAGATGGACAACAATTAGGATAGGGATATCCCATATTAATACTGTTGATGGACAAAATCCTGCATTACCCATAATAAGGAATATACCATAATTCCCATAGTTTAGGGTCCTTAGGGTCATGCAGGATTTTGTCCATCAACAGTATGAACCCCTTGTGTTGAAGCCTTTTTGGGTGACTACGAGATTTCTCTTTGAGGAGATGGACCAGAAGATGACGGAATTGTACGAGGCCACCAAAGCCGCGACGAAGTCGGCAGCTTCCGAGGCTGGAAGCAGGGGCTTTAGGGTTTTAGGGTTTTGGGGTTTAGGGCTTTAGGGTTTTAGGGTTTTAGGGGTTTTAGGGGTTTTGGGTTGAAGGGTTCAGGGTTCAGGGTTAAGATCTAGGCTCTCGGGATTTAGGGTGTTTGGGATCCAGGGTTTAGGGTTTTTGCACTGGCGTGTTTTCTGGATTCTCACAGCAGTCCCTGGGTTTTTTTCAGGGTTTCGCTTGACTCCGTGGTTCAGTTACCCGCATGGTATGTTACTGCCTTAAGACATGCCGGTGGCAGAGTAGCCCGTCTCATAGGGTCTAGACAGACCTAAACCCCCAAACTGGAAAGCGCTGTAAATGTTAAGACTATTTCCGGTATTATGCTTCAGGCCAGTGCTTCCTGGGGACTGGGGCATAGCCTGCAGGCTTTGCCCCGTGCCATGTCTGGAGTCTGGAGGCATGTTTGCTTACTATTGTCGATCGGTCGTTAGGCCCGAATACGGTCTTAAAATGCAAGTTCTAAGGCCCTGCAAAACGCTCAGGGCACCTATAACGGGTGCATTGTCTTTCTTGCCTCTGGCATTTTTGGCTTCGTATTTACAGTAAGGTCTCTGAAATTTTCGAATGATTGAACCCTAAACCCTGCTCGCTAGGCCCCCGAAACCCAGGTACTGAACATCTTAGAGTCTAGGGGTTTAGACTTTAGGGTTAGGGCATAATTGCTTTGGGCTGAATTTTTCGGCCTGAAGCAGCAGCAGCTCAGGACTTTAAGTAACCCTAAAGATCCAAAGGACCCGGTGATAAGATGCTTGGGTTTAGGATAGTAGTTGTGCAGGTAAATATTTTGTAGGTTAATATATTGGGGAGAGTGTGTGGGGTTTCCGACAATAGGGCACCCTAATATAGTACCCTAAATAGTAGGATCCTTATTATAAGGGTCCCCAAATAAGGCACCCCAAATTTTCGGAAACTTCCATATGATTCTTAGGTACTTGACCCTTAGGGTGGGTTCAGGGTTCAACCCTAAACTCCTAGGCCCTGAGCTGGCTGTGGTGAACTGGGTATTGGGGGAGGCGCTTGCCGCTTGGGAGTCCTAAACACGCCCCCCCCCCCCCCCCCCCTCCCCTTCCCCTCGTAAGCCGTAGTTGGGGAAGGGCATGGTGACGAAGCCGGAAGTTCCCGTCCCTTACCTGCAGGGTGCTGTGGGAGGGAATGGAAAGCTCCACTTTTGTGGCTCGACGCCACACGGGGAGCTGGCAACCTTGCCGGTCCTTCTACAAACGAAGGCTATGCAAGCCAGCGAATGGTTGGGATACCAAACTTCGCCCGGCCTGAAGCACCGGGAATTCTCTCCTGAGTCTTTCCAGGAGACGACTGGTTGTACGGTGGAAGTGTGCCTCAATCACAGGTAGAGGCCATGAATGAAGCTTCCGTTGCCGAAGTACTGAGATGGCCTTAAGCCTTAAAGTGTAAATTCAAATCGTAAACTGTAATCACAAAACCAGAGCTTTGTTCATGGTTTCCGTGGCTTCGCACGGCTCGAGCACGTTCCTTGAGCTCGTTGGGCGAACCTGAAGCCAGCTCGTCCCCTAAACCCGTGAATGAGCCAAGACCGACCCTATACCCCTCCAAGACAGGTCATGTTTAAGGTTTGAGGGTTTACGTATTAGGGTCGAAGGCGTATAAGGTTTAGGGTTCCGGCATCCTACTCTCGAAGCAGAAGCATCAAACAAGTGTTCCATGTTTGGGGATCCGTGACCGCGGGGGCTTGGTTCGCCATGGGTGCCTTCGACTTCTGGCTGGATTGCAACCAGCCACCCATCTCTGAAGAAGAGCTGCTTGGCACTGTACTAATGTAGAAGCCTAAACAATTTCCAACAGTCTTCCTTAGGGGTCGTTATTATATTTAAAGCATTAAGGAACCTAAAACCGTATTCTAATTAATAAGGCCCCTGCGTTACTTTACCTGGAGCAAATATCTACTGAACAGTTTTAGATACTTTTCCAGAGCGTTCCCTCATACGGTTACAGGGCAAACATCGCCCAAAACCCGGTCTGACTATTCAGGCCCCCATTTGACCTTAGCCTTAGCTTGCTTGATATTAGAGGCACCAGGTACATCTGTTTAGAAGTTTACGGCAAGTGTGGGGGCTTTATGACAACAGAGGCCATTGCAGCCTTAAGCTGGGTGCGGGGAAGGCGTTAGGGCTTTCGGGATTTGGGGTTTTTGAACCTCTTAACATTGGTTCTTGTTTGCGCATAGAACCTGCACCATGACTGGTGACCACAAATCTTATTCCCTCGAGTCCTTGAGCCCAAAGTGCCTTGAATGAATCCCTAACCTTCAAGCTGCAACACAGACCGCTCAAGCATAAACCCCAAGCTCACAAGTCCAGCCCTAACAGATAGGATGCAACTCGGGAAAAAGCTTCCAAGCCGCTTTCACCTGATCCACAAACCCCCAATCCACAGCAAGGGTACCTGAAATCTTCAAACCTTCCCTAAACCCTAAGCCCTAAACCTCATCTCCATGGCAACCCCTAAGCCAACAACAAAAAAAGCAACATGAACGTTAAGTCGTATTCGGTGTCCTACTCAGATTTGAGATATGTTCGTTCATTCACCCTAAACCCGAAACCAAAACAACTTAAGTACGCTAAACTGAGGGGTTTTCTGGAAAGTTCGTAAAGCCAAAATCCTGTCAACACCCATCTGAACCCCAAAATAAACATCCTTTCTAGGGTTCCTCTATATGAACTCTTTACAAAAATCCTTAAAATGGTGGGGTTGTAGTGGGTCCAGGTATTGAGGGGTTCAGGGTTTAGGGTTGGAGGGTTCGGGGTTGGAGGGGTTCGGGGCTTTGGGGCTTCGGCTTCAAGCATAAACCCAAAGCCCAACAACAGAAGCGAGGTTGTGGGATGTGCAGCAGATTGGCCGGGAACTGAAGAGTCTTCGAAGCTACTTGGAGAGGGAGTTCGAACTTCTGCGGAATCAGAGTGCACCTTGGAGTTTATGGATTTACGTAGGGCCTTAGGTTACATGTTGATGGTGATTTTATGGGTCGTTTATGGGCTTGGCAGGGAGTTGGGGTTTTGGGGTGGGGAATGGTTCGTTCAGAGGTGGCGGATGGGAGTAAGCATGGGCGGTGCTGGCGGTGACAACATTCTTCATGTCATGATTAAATAAGGTTTCCTCTGAATATTCATACTGCACTACCCGGCCCTAAACCCTAAACCCTTTACTACCCTAAGATACCCAAAGAGAAGGAGAGAGAGAGAGAGAGACCCCAGGTTTCTGTCTTGACGCAAGGGCCCGTTTTTGGGCCCAATGCTACGAACGACCTCCACTGGAAAATGAGAGCAGAACCACCCACTGACTCAACTCTACACCCAAGACCTGAACTAGGCCCTCAAACCCTTACCCCTTAAACCCTAAACCCGAAACATCCCACATCACTTATCCCTTACAGGAACACCTTTTATGAATCCTTCTAGCAAGCCCGACAGGAGCTCTGTACCATGAACCTAAACACTGGACTCTATACCCTAAAGGAACTCTAAACCATAATCTAAACAATGAACCTATGACCCTTTACTATACCCTAAAGGGAATTTTAAACAGAGGTACAGGAGCGCTGTTCTGCAGTCCCTCGTCCCCCTCTCGGCTTCGTCGTTCCAGATGCCCGGGTGCCAACGAAGGACGCTTCGCAAAGGCTATGTACGGTTGAGGGTTTAGGCTCTCGGGTTCTGGCGCCCTGGGGTTTTATTTGGGTGGTTGTCAATATTAGGGTCCCTTTTTGGGTCCTTACTATAATACGGCACCTAATATTTAGGGTTCCCAAAAAGGGACCATAATTTGACAACCACCCATTTAGATTCATGTTAGTCTAAGCTTCTATGCATTATTAGACTCGTGTGCTTGAGTTTGTAATGCTAAATCCTCAAGCCGAGACAACATCTTGGTGTCTTGGCCAGTAGTAAGATCGCTTCATGTGTTAGTTCCTAAGCAGTTCTATACCAGAAAACTTACATGAATGAACAAATCTGCAAAAATATGCGTATATATATATATATATATCCCGAAACCAGGTTCTACTATGCAGAAGTTTACAGTTTCAGTCAGCTTCAGAACTGGGACACTGAGGATTCGAATCCGTGTACCCACATCACCAATACCGAAGAGGCAGCTGTGGGCTCCTGAAAGCTGGTTTTGAGGATTTGGGTTTTAGGTTTGAGGTTTAAGGGTTGAAGGGTTTTGTGGTTGGGGCTTTGGGTTGCTGGCAAAGTGGCTCCGGGTGTAAGAATTAGGGCTTCTAGCATTACCTGTAGCCGAAAAGACCTACCTTGTTAAGGGACTATAAATACAAACCATAATAAGGAACCCCAAAAAGGTAGGTCTTTTCGGCTCCTAGCATTAGGGCATGAGTATTGGCCTTCATAATTAGACATCATTTCCACTCAAGGTTCTTCGAAGAGCCCTTCTGACTGAACTGCGGAGTCAAGAGCCCCCCGTTAAGGGATCTGCTTTTGGGATCCTCCCGGGGGTCTGGGGAGTCAAGAGCCGAGAGGATGTAAGCTTTTACCAAAAATGCGACTTCACTCTGAACAGGCCGAGGAGGATCAGATAGATCCGATCAGCCCACAGACGTCGGGTACTGTGCGGGTCAGCCGACTGCAGCAGATCTTCAAAGCCTACGAGGAGAAGAACTTCAGTTCTGGCTGGACATCCGAAAGCGGACAAGGTGGGTTTAGGGCTTGGGGTTTAAGGCCAAGGGTTTAGGGCTTAAGGTTTGGGGCTTAGGGTTCTGGAAGCTTGGGCTGGGAGCTTGTCGGAGGTTTGTCTCCTCCTTCGCCATGGGTTGCCTTAATGGCTACGCCCGGGACCATAACCTTGAATCCCACAACCCTAAATCTTAACTCCTGAAACCTACATCCTAAACGTTATGAACAACAAGCCTCAAGCCACGACCCCCTGGTGTAGACTTGAGGGACTGAGACGAACGCAGGTTGCCTCAAGGATGTTGTCTTGTCCAGTGCCTTCAGCTGCTTGGCTCGCCAGTAGGACTCAGGGTCGTCTGTGTTCAGGGTTTAAGGGTTCAAGGGTTCAAAGGTTTAAGGGTTTAAGGGTTTAAGGGTTTAAGGTTTAGAATGGCTTTATATTCCAGTACTGGGTGGTGGGGATTCCCTTTGAACCCTTCTGTAAGCTTTCCTGTGAAATCCGAGCGGCTGTGCGGACAGACGCAGGGAGAACAGGAGTCCTTCTCTTCTGGGCTACTGGCAGGTGCAGGGCAGGTTGTAACGGTTGATAATATAAATCCTGCACTACCTTAAGGACGCTAAATTACTAAACTATGGGACTTACGGTATAGTCCTTATTATGGGTAATGCAGGATTTATAGCATCAACCGAAGTATTCTAAGACCTTCGCCATAAGTGGACCAAAAGTCGTATATAGCACAATCGTTTCACTGCCCTTATGAAACCTTGAAGCCATACCCTGAACCTCCAAGGTCTGATTATTATACAGTGGAAGCCAGAAAGTTGGAACATCAGTGTCCTCATGCCCTTAAGGTAAAGTATAGGGGATCCCAGCACTAATCATCCTTATCTCATGTTCCAACTTTCCGGGGTTTACCGTATACATTCTAAGAACCAGAGACCGAAAGTCTACCAAAAAGGGTGCTATCAGCACACTTTTACTCAGGCCGTCTGTGGTACCATGAACCTCCAGTGCACACCCTTAGACGCAGAACACCCACAAGCCTTTCATGCAGGAATATACTTGGAGGCTCATGGGTAGTTATAAGTAGGGTTATAAGTGGGAGAACCATAGTTATAACCCACATTAGGGGACTTGTAACCCTACTTATATAACTACCCATGAACCTCCAGGTACCTTAAAGCCTAAACCAAGAGCCAAGACCTTAAGCTCCGAACTCTAAACCCTAAGCCCAAAGGCCCTAAGCTCCGAACCTTAAGCCCTAAACGCAGCATAACCTACTTATAGTCGCTTGAAAGACTACAGTTAGTATCACATCATATACGCTTTCCTAGAAGTCCAGTATAGCGCGATATAGCTGTATACCTAAGCCCTAAACCTTCAACTGCTTTTGGGGGAGCCGAAGGTTGCATCATGGTCGTCCTGATCTTCATCAATGTCATCATCCTGGGCGTCGAGGTAGTCAGGTTTTAGGGTTTAGGGCTTTGGGGTTCAAAGATAGGTAGGCCAGAATCGCAAGCTCTTTACTTCTTGGACTTGGAAGGTGAGTGTCAGCGCAAGTCTGGGCCAAGAAGATGTGCCACCAGAATTCTTGCCTCTTGGGCGTTGTCGAGTGTAGGACGGCTATTGCAAGGCTTTGGTTTCTTGTGTGGCTACCATGGAAGCATATGGAAGCCCAGCTTTTGGGCGGAAAATACCGACCATTATCACTACAGCATAGTACATCAGTATCTGAATCACTATTCCTTGTCATCCCTAGTCAGCTGCAGAAAGTGTATACTCTTAGTAGCTGATTGGATACACTTTACACTTTTTGGGATAATATGACCCACTCTAAAACTAAAAGTGTACACTTCTTGGGGCTTATGAACTCAGCAACTAAGTACTGTCCCCTAAACCCTAAACCCTACTGTATACTTCAATCCCCTCAACCCGAGGGTCTTCAACCCTGAGGCCCCCTTCCCCAGGTATGCAAACGCCGGCTTTATGGCCTTCTTCTTGCTGGAGATCGGGCTGCGAATCCTAGCGTTGGGCTGTCACGATTTCTGGTGGCCATGCGAAAAGTGGCAGTTTCCGAAAATTAGGGGGTACCTTATTTGGGGGTCCTTATAATAAGGATCCTACTATTTGGGCTACTATATTGGGGTCCCCTATTTTCGGAAATTCCCAAGTGAGTTTAAGAGCCCAATACCCTGCGCCATTAGCAGAAATGTATTTTCAGTCACTGAGTTTTAAAAACGTATGATTACCGGTATCTCGCCCCAAGTTTTGCAAGAATCCCTAAGTACGCTTAAAGCCGTTTGTATCAAATGGGTAGTTGTCAAAACTTGAGTCCCATATATGGGTGCCCTGAATAGTAGGTGCCGTATTATGTCAGGGACCCAAAAAGGGACCATAATTTTGACAACCACTCAAATGCCTGTACCACCCTAAGGAGCACCCAAATAGAATGGATATACCCTGATTGACACGCAGAACTCAACCCGCACTAAGGATGCATATGGGGTAGACCCACAGCAAGCATGATGAAAGCAGCTTTTCATATCATACAGCGACCCTGTTTCGTACCGTGTATCTAGAAACTTAGGATCTATTGGGGAACCCCGAACCCTGAATCCTAAACCCGTGGAGCCCTTGCAGAACCCTGTATCCCCATCAATTCGTGCACAACATGAGCCCCAAACCGGTATAGGCCACGATAAAGCCCTCTACAAGCCCCATGCGAATCGTACCAGAGCCTCATGAAAAGGAGCTTCATTAAACTAACCAAAACCCTATACACTCTGTAGAAGCTACTAAAGCCCTGTCAATAAAACAGCCACACACACCCAGCAGAACCCCAAAACTACAGACCCAAAGCGCCCCACAAAGCGCACATAGTAAAACCATACAAAAATCTTTTGGGGATCTTTTGGGGCGTAAACATTCATTAAAAATCATATATAGTATATTTGCTAAACTGTGAATGTTACGTAATAGAACCTGATCTTGTAAAACCCAAGGTGGGGAGAGCTCGCCACTTGGAACCGCTTCGACTGTGTGGTGGTCAGCCTTGGCTCAGTAGATCTGGCAGCCTCTCAGACTCTTATAGCTGCCTGGTTCTTAGTAGGGAATGGGGGAATGGATCCCTATAGTAGTCCCTATATAAATCCCCAATAGTAGTCCGCATAACCCATTCCCCCATTCCCTGGACCATTTCATAGGGTGGTGTTTGGCTTTACCGGTGTATTGCAGGGGTGTTGTGAGGGGAGAACTGGGCTTTTCCAGTAGTTCCTGGAGACAGCCGGACTTCGAAGCCCTCAACCCCAATAATGTGATTCTGCCTATAGTCTCTGTTGTCGTTCCTTTTTTAGTTTAACGGATTCTGTAGATTAACGAAGATGCTGAAATTAAAATGTACTCCCCAAAAGGAGCTACAATGGAGACTAGAGCAAAAGACCCCCCTGACCCCACAACTTGCCTTTGGTTAGTAGGGAATGGAGGAATGGGGTGCAATTATAACTACTATTGCTACCATTCTTCCATTCCCTACGAACCAAAGGTAGGACAAAGGATGTTTAGACCTCAGACTGAGCCCAATTGCCCGTAACGGGTGTTCTCTACTGCGGCTGTAAATCAGTCCTTTTATATGCTATTATACAGTTGTCAATTTTTTGTATATGATACACATATCTGTACTTGCTATGTATAGATATACACATACATATACATATACAGGTTATACATATGTATATATATACACATATGAATACTTGTGTCTCTGTGTAAACTTGTACGGATCAATGACGGTACCAGTAATGATGTTGTACATACACAATTAATCTTCCCAGAAATTACTATGCAGACTCACATGTGTTTCTGTTGTTATGCGCCATTTTTGGTCCTCGGTGAGCGACAAGATGAACAGCGAAATATCCGAAATCTTGTCTTGCAAACCCAGTTACCCAGGACGGGTTTCTCAGTTTTTTATGTTATATGTTCTTGTGAACAGAGTTTTTTACCCACTAATTACATGGTGTTAGACTGGGATCCGAGGGTAAATCGAAGGAACCTAAGGTCAGCTTCTGGGCGGAGATCACCGCCGCGTCGCTATATGCCCGGTCAGTGCGGATGACTCACATCCTTCGCGTGGCCCATGCACTGCGTTCGGCCCTTAGTACTCTTCGTTAACCCAGAGACTCCAAAACCCTTCATGTAAGCAGTGTACTTGAAATCATATAAGGGTTCCTAAGGTAGATAAGGTATATTCCTCAATCAAGGGGTTTTGGAGTCTCTGGGAGCTGACCCAGGTCCGTCAGGTATTAGTCAAGCAAAACCCTTAAGATCTGAATAGACCATGAGCAGGTGGGCTTTGATTATGTGTCCCAAACGCTGCACTAAGGTTCGGTCAGAGTCGTGCGCTTCTTTCGATACCGTACGCCTTTGAAGGCGTTGGTGCTTTCCATCTTCAGCACAGTGATGCCTCTCATTTGGACACTTGTGCTCCTGCTGATCCTGCTCTACAGCTTTAGTATCTGGGCTTTGGAGTACCATACTTTAATAGTTTTTCTTCAAGGAACCATTATGAAATACAAGTTTATACTTTTTTCTCCCTGGTTACTTAAAAGCCCAGGTATTGTGCTGACACAACTGGTGGTAGATGACTGCAGATACCGCACTGTGGAGGCGACGGGAGATCCGAATGCGATCCCTGTTTCTTAGAGAGCGAACTGGGGAACTTTAAACTTTTTGGCCTTATATATTAGCTCTATCTTAGAAAGTTTGAACTTTTGGGGGCCCGGTTGTTGAAGAAGAGAGGTTTGTGCGGAGCACTTGCAACGCCATTGGTCCACTGTCCCAGAGAGCATGAACAGCCTTTTCATGGGCATCACAGGTGGCATCGAATCTCAGCTTTGGAGTACTGATTGTTCTGTAAAAGGGACTATAGTAGGGATCCTGATATTAGATCCAGCAAATGTTATAAAAACACAAGGTCTACAGTATATCAACGGAGCTGAATAACTTCAGGGCCTAAGCAATCTTCATTGTGTAGGCTCTATTAGTAGCTGTGGTCCTCCTGAAGGAAAAGACGACGTTCCAGTTTATACTTCTGGATCCAGTATTCACCCGCCCGAAACGTCAACCTCCGACGAAGGCCCTATGAACCTCCATAGCGACCTTGAATATAGGGGCCTTAATAATTATCCATACTATTAGTGGTTCTTTGTTTCAAGTGTGGTATATTCAGACCCCTATATTTCGCAGCTGCAAGACGCCTGTAGAAGCACCCTCCGGACCTTTGCTCTCTCAGAATCAAACCCGAAAACAAATGAGCAAAGGAGTGGGACGAGCTGATGAGACCTTTGCGGGATGTCAGTGTCGCTGCGGTCTGCTCGCTTTACGTCTTCATCCTGATCGTAGCTTGGTGTTTGGGTTGGCGGGTGTAGTGTTTTATGTTTAGGGTTTCGTGCTTATGCGTTTTGGTACCAGGGTTGTTTTAAATTTGATGACTTCGAATTCCTTAGTTGTTGTGTCTCCTGTGTGCGGTGGGAAAGCTCCTATTTCTATCCAGGTAATCAAGAGCAGCTGAGGCAGTTTTCGCCGTGTTGAACGTATTGACGGCTCACTTCTGTAATACTGCCATCGAGACAGCCAGCGCGGATCAAGATGTGGCCGTCGTCAGGCATTTGCACGATTCTCGGATGTTCTTTCGAACAACTGTGTTCATTGTTTCTTTGTGCAACTTCCTTACACGGGAATTTCCGAAAATAGGGGTACCTTATTTGGGGGTCCTTATAATATATTGGGGTCCCCCTATTTTCGGAAACTCCCTTGCCCTAAACCCCAAAGCCTTTATAGAACCCTTATAGATCCCTTTAAGGAACCCTTTAAAGGAACCCTAGGGTCCCCTATTTTCGGAGTTTAAGAAACCTTGGGCCTTTTTTTAGGGTTCCTTTAAAGGGATCTATAAGGGTTCCTACAAGGGATCTATAGTAAGGGTACTAAAATAATGTAGGAGCCTGATTAAGAAACCTTGGGCCTTTATTCGGGTTCCTTATATGAATCCGAATATATGGGGCGTTATCGGGCCAGGGTTTCTCAATCAGGTTCCCACATTACCTGGGAGCTATACAACCCTGCGGTTCCATCAGTTAAACCTCGAACTCTGAGCCCTTCAAACCTGCTGCCCTACACCGTCCGCATCTGAATGTCCTGGAAACCTCGATCCTCCTGGGGGGTTGTCAAAACTATGGTCCCTTTTTGGGTCCCTAATTTAGTACGGCACCTAATTTTTAGGGTACCTAAAAAAGGACCATAATTTTGACAACCACCCTCACGTCTTCAGCGGTCCAAAACCCAAATGTTCAACTTTCGGAGATCTTGCAAGGTAGTCTTGTTTTGAAAGTGTTCGCTTTTCATCTTGTGGGAAGTAAGTTTCAGGAGCGGCATCAGATTGTTGCGAAGTTCCGGAAGCTCTTTGCGGAGATCGGCGCATCGGAGCGCGTCACCTTACCTGAATCTCGGCACAAGAGGCTGTATATTTCAGAAGTTTCGCGAATGTGTTTGGGATTAGCTTACGACCTTAACCTTCAGAAAGGCTTTAAGAGTCCCATGATGGAATACAACTCTGTTGAGCTGTACACTGATGAGCATCCCCATGACGTCCTGGCGAAGGGAGGGGGACTTCACAAATCAGGGGTTGCCTACCTTGCCAGGTTTTAGGTCAAGATAATAGGGGGTGAGTGTTGTTACAGTTATAGCATAATATACCCCAAGACCCTATTCCCGCAGTGTCTGCACGCATTTCGTCCCCTGACCCTGATCTTCGACATGGCAGATTTTCGTGTCCCCAAAACCCGATTCTAATTGGTAAGGCCCCTATAGCACTTGGAGGTTCATGGGTCGTTATCAGTAGGGTTGTAAGTAGGATAACTATACTTATAACCCATATTACGGGACTTATAACCCTACTTATAACTACCCATGAACCTCCAAGTAGGCTGTCTTAAGAGGTTTGAGTGTTAGGGTTTAGCCCGACAACCGACTAGATACTGTTGAGTGAGGTGGACGCCGTTTGGTTTATAACTTAAGATCTAGGACGTTTCTTGCTTGAAGGGTCCGGGGACTCAGCAAGTAGGGTTATGAGTGAGGAAACTATAGCAAGAATCACTTCTATCCCCGATAAGCAAACACACAGCCTTACTTACTAAGTCCCCCTGATCCTCCAAGCAGGGTTGCGGTGGATTTTGGCCCTAAGCCCTAAACCCCAAAACGCCGAATCCCTCAGCCTCAGACACCTAAACCCTGAAGCCCCAAAGCCCCACAGACCCGAACCTCCAAGCCCCTACGCCCCTACTATACCTACCCATGAACCTGCAAGTAGAACCCTTATAGAACCCTTATAGAGCGCTTATGGATCGTTTATGGCGCCCTTAACAGGAGCCCTTACAGGATCCCTACAAGCAGCCCTTTTAGCCTTATGGAACCCTTATAGAGCCCTTGAAGGAGCCCTATTCCATTCATTAAGGCCCCCATATTATAGAACCCTACTATAGATCCCTTATGGATCCCCCATGGATCCCTTAAATTAAAGGAACCTTTTAGGATCCCTTAAAGGAGCCCGTAAAGGAACCCCTTTTAGGATCCCTTAAAGGAGCCTTCGAAACCCAAAGCCCCCCCCCCCCCAAAAAGGAGCTGCAGACTGCTGCTGCGGGAGGATCAGAGTTGCTTGGCGCCCACATTTCTTGGAGCTTTTTGGGGTTCGGGTTCTGGGTGTAGGAATTTAAGGTTTTGGGTTCTATAATAGGGGTTCGGGTTCTGGGTTTAGTCTGGGTTCAGGAATTTAGGGTTTGGGTTCAGGGGTTAGGGTTTTGGGTTCAGGGATGTTTAGGGTTTAGGGTTTAGGGCTTGGAGCAGCGTTCAAGGTTGGTTAGGACCTAAAACTACCCAAACTGTTTTATGTAGGTTCTTATTGGAAACCCTATTTCCTACAAGCAAGTAGTTTTGTTAGCTTGAAAGTAGGAAATATTGTCGCATGTTTTGTGGTGCCTTACACCGGTTTCAGGGTTGGTGGTTTGCGAGCCCTGTGATAACCCCCTACAGTGAACCCCAGAAAGTTGGAACATAGATTTAGGCTGTAGGATGATGAATGCTGGGATCCCCTATACTCTACCTTAAGGGCATGAGGATAGTGATGTTCCAACTTTCTGGCTTCTCCCTGTGTTAACCCTAAACCCTAACCCCCTACACCTCCTGAGGATCAAAGTCGCCTTGGAGTCCTTGGGCATTTCCACTGACAATGTCTCGCTGCTCTTCCGGCTGATCGATAGAGATCACAACGACACCCTGGATCCTTGAGCTGAGATTGTGCTGTAAGGTTTAGGATTCAGAGCTTACGGCTCATGGATTATGGTCTGGGGGTTATAGGGCTCAGAGATTAGGGTTTGCAGTTTTGGTTGTGTGGATTCAGAGTTTACGGCTCAGGGTTTAGAATTTAGGGTTTAGAGACTGGGGTTTACAGTTTTGGTTGTGGTTTTGGCTTTTGTTTTTGGGTGTAGTGTTCCGACTAAGGGTTGTCAAGGCTTCTGCCCCAAACATCGGAGTGACTATAAGGTTTAGCGCACCCGGGAAGCAGAAAAAAGCTACCCAAGGGCGTAATGATTATAGGCTTTAGCCGTCATATCTATCATAGTGACTGTATATGTACTTTAATGCTATTTGCTTAGTCCCCCAAAATGTGGTCCTAATTTTGGACGCTATGCTGCCCGCCTCGCTCGTGGGATTCTAGCCGGCGAGCCGAGTGTCAACGGCGTCGGTGAGTTTGTCAAAGCCGGAGAAGCCGGTAGGGTTTAGGGGTTAGGGTTTGGAGGGTTGGGGTCTAGGGTTTCGTACAGAATAGGGTTTAGTACTTAGTAGGTAACCTTTAACCTTTTGGGGCCAAACATGATCCTAAAATTAAAAGGTTAACCTTTTTTGGGCTGGGGTACTCAGCTCCTAAGCAATTGCGAGGCAGGGTCAAAGTGACGAGACTTCCTAAACTCCAATCCTTCCCTAGTAGTAGAGTAGGTAACCTTTAACCTTTTGGGGTAGTAGAATCCCTATATAATCCTTCTATTATGAAAAAGGTTAACCTTTGGTTCCCCATGATACCCGAGAAGTAGGCTTCTACCCTCTACCCTGAACCCAAGGAGTCCTTGGAGGCTGCCGCATAATGTCTACTTGGAGGGTCGGGGGACTTAGTAACTAGTTATTTTCGGGACTTATAGGTACCATAATCCCAATTAGGGTCCCTTTTAGGGTACTTATAAGTCTACTTACTACCTACTTACTAAGTCCCCCGACCCTCCAAGTAGGTGCCCCAGTAGTACCCTTGTACCCTTTTTCTTTTGGGTGCCCTTATTAAACCCGAATAGTAGGAAAAAGGGTACCCTTTTTATTAAGGGGCTACTGGGGAACCTAGATGTAGAGCCTTCTTTAAGAGCCCTATCCCTCTTAGAATCCCCACTATGGGAGAGAGTTTCTGCATCGGGTCTACACCAAACCCTAAGCTCTAAAGCCTTAAACCCTAAACAGTAAAGCCCAAAATCCCTCACCCCCTAAGACCCTAACGCCCTCAGACGAAGCCCAAAACCCTAAAGCCCCACGGATTGAAGACAAAAACCCTAAAACCCTCAAGCCTACGCCTTAAAACCCAAAAGCCCGAAACCTAAAGCCCAAATCCTAAAGCCTTAAGCCCTATGGGGTGATTTAATATCAGAGATCCATAGAAATGACCTGAGAATCCGATTGGGTTTGAATTCAGGGTTTAGAGTTCTAGGGCCTAGGGTATAGGGATTAGGGCCCAAAGCTTGGGGTTTTGCGGTTATACCCCTATGTTACCGGGTTTAGAGTTTAGGGATCAATGGCGGCCTTGCCTACTATATGTGTAGTTTTCGGTGTTACGGGGACGAAGAGGCGCACGTCTGGATTGGAAGACCGTTTTCTGCTCCCTTGCAAAACCGAGTCTTGTAGATTTTTTTGGCATGAATGTAAATGTGCATTCGAGGTTGTAGAGCCTGTTTAATATGAGCTTATGATGTCTTTTGGTGTCTTGCAGCGGTTTATCAGGGTTGTACGAGGGCTTTCATGTTTCACAGGTTTATAGCCGCGGTCTATAAGAGTTGTAGGAAGCATTCGGGGGTTGATGTTCATTACGCACCCCTTATTCTGAGGTGGCCCTCATATTAGGATCCTACTAGATTGGTGGCTCATGCTCTGCCCCCCTTAATTTTAAATTTTCTTCGCTTCTGAGAAGGCCAAACCTTCACTGAAACTAAAGCCGTAAACTCTAAAGCCCTAAACCCTAGAGCAATAACCGAAATTAACCCTGAAACTGCGTAGAGTTGCTTAATACAGCTAGGCCGGCGAAAATTTGTAAAATGCTCCAAAGACCTTGTTGTACTTATTCTGGCCCGTATGTTACTGTTGTTTGCGTGAGAATTTGCGTGTGTGTTTGTATGTGAGGTTTTGCTGCGGGACCCCACAGATAGTGGGAACGAGTTTAGAAACACGCGTTTACACCTCACCTAATACTTGGAGGTTCATGTAAGTAGGGTTATAAGTAGGATCACTTATAAGCCCCCATGAGCCTCCAAGTAAGCTTGCAACGGACCAGTCCCTGAGGCCTTCGCTTGAAGCTGTAAAGCAGAAAGCCCGAAAAGCCTAAAACATTGTAATGTAGGAACCTGATTAAGAAGCCCTGGGCCTATAACTTCAAAAAAGTAGGACTCATATAAGGAACCCTAATAAAGGCCCAAGGTTTCTTAACCAGGTTCCTACATTACCCTTAACCTTAAACCCGAACACCTATAGTCGCCCAGGATTTGGAAGAGTTTGTGGTTGGCTGCATGCAGCTGCGGGGCAATGCCAAAGGCCTGCAACTGGCAAAGATGGACTTGGACAACAGAATCATGAGGCCCGGGTCCGTGTTTAGGGTTTGGGGTTTGGGCAATCATGAGGCCCGGTTTGCTGGAAACCGCTTTGGGGGTTAGTATTCTATCCCCTTTTTGTCTACTATAGTATGGCAACACAAAGCCCGATTTTGTTAACATCCGCATATTGAGGGTGAAGGCTCGCGCAGTTTCCGGCCGTGAGCCCGTTACATACTGGGATGATCGGGAATTGGGCGCATAGGGTTGTCGTGACTGCACTACATATAATGAGAAAAGCATTAACATCGACTTAGCACACAACCCCTGACTTGTTCCAATGGGGGGGAATGGGATTAAGAAGTTTGGGGTTTTTTCAGCCTCTGAAACTCCCTAACCCCTGAACCCTTAACGTGAGTTGTCAGAGCAGTATAGTTTCTTCTTACGAAGGTAAGAAGGTTAAGGTGCTCCCAAGCACAGCCCAGCTATGATTGGAAACCTATTCGATGAGTTGCCCCTCTGGTCTTCCGTATTGAACCCAAACAATATCACCGTGAACCCTGTACACTAGGCCTTACACTGAAAACCCTTTGTCCTGTTCCAAGACATAGAAGCCACCCCGAAAGGCATCCTGCCGTTGTATAGGGCAAAACACAGCAGATGTCCAGACCCTATCCTTTATAGATCCTTACAGATTCGGGGTAGCTGATTGCAATATGGCATACCTCAGGAGCTGTTGCATCTGCTTGACATCAGGGTCTGCATATTTCGTGGAGATGTTCCTTTCGGTTCCTTACCAAAGCCCTAAACCCTAAACCTTACCAATATTTCTGCTGTAAAGCGATTCCAAACTTGAGTCGCAGTATGATGCAGGCGTTGAATCCTTAGAGAAACCCGACAGATCCCTCGCAAGAACCCAAGTAAAACTTTGTACGGAAGCTGTGCTATACTATGCGCGGGACGTAATCCCACAACACCCAAATCCCACGGACTAAACACCAGGGTCGACCGGGCACTAATCAAAGAATATTGGGCCTGGGGGTTCGGGGTTTCGGTTTGGAGCTCAACCTTAAGTAGGTACGAAGGAATCCGTGTGCTATGCTTGGTTAAGGGCTTTGGATTCTGGCCTTCTGAGCGCCCCAGGCCTCGCGCCTTGGCAAAGGGGGGAGGGAAAACCCACAACACATGGAACCACAAAACGGGGAACCACGGGGGCGGGGTGGGGAAGGATAACCCACAACACAGGGAACCACAGGGGCCCTTCCCGTTCCCTTCGACACACAGATGAGAATGATGGCGATGATGTTGTGCACAATGACGTCGATGTGCTATTCCCTGTGTGGCTGTTGGTGGTACCTCTGCTCTTATGTTGCTCTGGGCTTGCGGCACCGCACGTTCATTGCTGTATTTAGTTGAAAACCGTGCTTGGCTTGTGATGTTCTTGCGAAATTATCGACCGTTGTCATTCCAAGCCAAGTTTCGGTTGGGTCGTTAAATGTAAGCTTGAGCGCGTGCTTGAATGATTTTCATTCGGGACTCCTGAGCAAGTGACCGGAGGAGAGTGCGGATGGGGATCATGACCACCATACAATATTCATCACTATCATTGGCTTTGGAGCTCAGGTGGAGCTGTACCACATCCTAAGGTCCAAACCCTTAGCAACCGGACGCCCAACCCGCAATAGTCGTGGAATGGGGCGCAGCCGACCGCAAAGAAAGGGGTGGGGGAGGGGCAGGGGGGAAACCCACACCACAGGCAACCACAGGGGGGAGGGCAGGATACCATGGGGGGGAGGGGGGGCCTAGCAGCGCTGCACCATATATCCACAAATCCTGTACTCTGAAGCCTGAAGCCCGAGCCCTAACACCAAATCCTGAAGCCAGGCATCGTGTGAAAGATCTGCGGGAGGACGTAGCCTCCGTGAGGAAATCCGTGCAGAGCCTGGAGAGGTCCTTCCACACCCGCTTCGGCTGAGAGCTCGCCGAAGCAGGGCTAACTAGGCTTGTAAGTTTGTATATGAGATTGCAGCGCTGTATAAGGATGGTAACCGCTTCTCCCTAGCATTAAGCGGCCCATCAATAGAAACTCGTTTTGTTGCTATGGTGCTTTCATCTCTACTCTCACTGTTGGAGGATCGTGTTCCTGCTCTGACTCTTGCTCCTGCTCTGGCTATTGCTCCTGCTCCTGCTTGCTCCTCCCCCTGCGTTTGCTCCTCTCGCTCTTGCTCCTGAACCATACTCTACTGCCATTATTTGGGTGCGTCAATGGTCCGTGTAGGGTAGTAGTTATTGATTTAGAGCCCTTAAATAACCCTAAACCCTAAACTCTGATTTAGCGCCCTTGGATTGCACGACCATAGACCAGGTCTCCACTCTGCATCTTTGAGGCTGCATGTCTAGGGTGTAGTGTTGATGGCCGAAGCCCTGCATTACCTTGGGTACCCGCCGCTGGGCGTTTTTCGTGTAGATGTTGGGCTTGAGGTGTTGTGTTTACCCGGATATGGACAATGCAGGGCTCTGTCCGTCAACTGTAGGAAATCTACCTTCTGGCCAGTTTGGGCCAAAGCTGTTGAACAACTGCCACTACAAAGTGAGGGGCTGCAGGCTGCAGTTCTCATCCAGGGGTCCGTTTTCTCATCGGCATGATTCGTAAAACACCCCTTCCTTTAGGGCGCTAATGTGCAAGCAAGATGAGGAAGGGGGAGGGAGGGGAGGCGAAACCCCAAACCGCTAATCAGGGGTCTCTGTCAGTTAGTTCAGCCTTTGATTCAAGAACCTGCAGGGTTGAGGTTGCCTTTACTGTAGAAGCCGGAAGAATTACCAAGATTATTCTTTGGGCTCCTTATTATAACTACACTATACGGCATCCCAAAACCCTCTTGAAATGATTAAGCCGCCTACAGTACAAGATTGGCAGGAGAACCCGACTTTTCAGATCAAACCGCCTTGCAACTGCGCCGCACATGGCCGCGCAGGCTTGGACTTTACGATCTATAAACAGGGGGCTGAGCAGCTAGTACCCAGAGAGCGCAACACCCCTTAACTAAGGAATATAGCTTAATTCATAATATGAAGCCCTATATAGTTTAAGCCATATTCCTTAATTAAGGGGTATTGGGCTCTCTGGGTGCATGACGGCTCAATGTTAGCTATAGTCCCCTAATTTAGGCTGAACTGTCGTTCTCCTCATTAAAAACCTTACTCAACCCTAAACCCTAAACCCTAAAAACTAAACCCTAAACCCTACAAACTAAACCCTAAACCCTAAACCCTAATACTCACAACTGCCCATGAACCTCCACGTGGTCATTGTTCCGCAGGGTTCCATAACATGACCTTCCGGACCTCTGTATCAGAATTGGGATCCTTCTGTGGGGGGGGTAAAGAGCCTTAGGGCAGTATGGAATGACCGTTCTGACTAGTACTGTCTTGCCCTAAACCCTAAACCCTAAAACCACCCGAAAAGCCCTAAAAGACCACCAGAAACTGCAGCGCAAAGCCTCCACAGGTGAGCCTGTACAGTAGCCTCGCCACATTCAAGCTTTCGTTTTTGCGGATTCTCGGTGCACGCTTCCTTGCTGACACACCGTGGCTTGAAGAAGCAGCGGCGCAGTTAGAAGGGTGTCCATAAGGCTACAAGCTTTACAGGGCTTAGTGGCTTAGTATAGACGGAAGAATAACTGCCAGCATATAGGCATCAAGGTTCCTGAATGCAAGTATACTGGAGTAAACAGCTGCTCAACATGTCTATGCTCCCATGTTCGGGATTCTGAGGTCAGGAAATCCCTAAAATATGGGTGATACACCTCCGACAGCCTCAAGCTGCTAAAGCTTCCTCATATAGTTTGCGGAATATATTATGAGAGCCCAAACGCCTTCTGATTTAAGGGTTAGGTCCCAGACCTAAGGGGGCCACAAAACCCCTGAGCCCCGAGCATGTTGGCCCCTTGTTCCAAAGAACCGCCTATTACCACCTGGAACGAAGAGTATCGGGATCTGGTAAGTTTGGCTTACTTCCGGGTCTAGGGAGTGTTGGTTCAGGGTTTTGTGTGTAAGCCTTAGGGCTCTATTGTTTTGAGGCATTCCGTATTGCAAGGCCCCTGTGAGATCCCTATCTTGCTTTGGGGTTTCCTTATCAAGGTAAAGATTCCAGGATCCCGAAATGGCCCTTTAATGGAGCCCTTACGGTCCTTAGTAGTGGGTATTTAGTAGTTGGGGGTCCAAGTTTGCATCAAACATTAAACCAAGGAGTGCCCTTTATCATTCAGGGGATGAAGAGGGGCCCGGCTTGCAAGACTGTTCTTTCAAGCACGCACACACATGGGTAGTTGTCAAAATTAGGGCCCCATTTAGGGACCCAAAAAGGGATCATAATTTTGACAACCACTTGTGGCCCCGAACACAGAGGTCTTAATGATCCTTACGTAAGCGCATGTAAGCGTAACGTGCGACGTGCGCTTAGTCCCTATCCTACTGATTCAGTACGCTTCTATCATTAACCCTTATTCAGGCCAAAACAACTCCTCTGCCAGTTGTAAAGATTGGTAATGTAGGAACCTGATTAAGAAACCCTGGGCCTGTAACCCGAAAATATAAAGGAACCCTAATAAAGGCCCAAGGTTTCTTAATCAGGTTCCTACACTATATTGAACCCCTAAGCCCAGATCCCATACACTTGAGCTTAAGTCGCTGGCGCGAATGGATCGAGCGGGAATCTGCTAATTACCAAAGCATGCACGAGGGAAAAGAACCAAAGACCCGGACTGGCGTGGTGAGGTTTGGGGCTTCGTGTTCAGGGTTTTAGGGCTTCCCCATGGGTTTAAGGGGTTTTAGGGTTTCAGGGTTTGGGGTTAAGGTTTTGGGGCTTAGTGTTTAGGCGTGTGGCGGTAATGTGGGAGCTTTCAAGACAAGCTTAGGGCTTTAATTTTAAGGTGTGGGCTCTGGCTTGCTTTCTGTTTGAAAGGTTTCTGCTGCAGAGTTCTCCCTCGCTGGGAGAAGGGACCATGTCATAAAGCACCGTCCGAGAAAGCCTAAGACTTCCACGCCAGTCAAGAAGATACCTTGAACTATAAAGGGACGCTTACTATAGGGGCCTTAGTAGTTACCAATACTATTTTGGGGGCTCCGTATTATAAGTATAGTATAAGGGGCCCCAGAACCCTATTCTAATTATGAAGGCTCCTGTATTAGGATGATTCCCAATGGTGGCCCGTAAAGAACGTGGGTTTTGGCTTCCTGGTCATATGCCACCCCAAACCAGACATGGAGCTCAAATTGCCGATGCTCTGTTACTACTTAAATTATAGCAGAAATAAAAGCTCATCAGGACCCGAAGGAAGGGGGTTACAAAGTATGTGCGCTTTCAAGTTATCTAAACTTGCTACTTAGAACTTGACTTCCAGCAGATTTACGGGGCTCGAAATTTCACATTTCTAGGCTGCACGTGGCGCTTGCTTGAACTTTGATGATTGGACTAGGGACTTATGTGAACCTTAATGATTCTAAACGGGTGCTGAGGAGTATTTCAGAATAGCTCTATGAAGCAACCCCACTGAACCTCGAAGCATTCTCCCGGAACTAATACTTAGTCGCTGAGTAGGTAACCTTTAGTGAACCTTTTGGGGTTTATAATTCTACCATAATTGACAAGGTTAACCTTTTTTGGGCTAGGGTACCTAAACCCTAATCCCCAAACCCTAAAATACCCTAAACCTCAAAACCCCAATCCCTTTTTGGCCTAGGGCACTCGGCCCCTAACAATACTGTCTGGTTCTTTGTAGGGAATGGGGGCATGGATCCCTATGATTGTCCCTCAAGGGTCGCTTATAGTAGTCCCGATAACCCATTCCCCTAGTCCCATTCCCCTAGTCCCCCGTGTGCTGCCTTCTGCCACCGCCGCCGCCGTCCCTGTCCCTTATAGAACCCTTGTAGGACCCTTTAAAGGAACCCTTAAAGGAACCCTATTCCCTTGTAAGAACCAGACAGAAGATTGAAGGTTGCGCCCAGCAGGCCCTGAACTCTAAACCCTCGCACCTAAACCCTAGCTGCAAAGGTCTTCCTAGGGGTTATAACGGTTTAGGGTTTGGGGTTTTGGGTTATATAAATTTAATTACAAAAACCTAACCACGACTGCTGATGATATACAATTTCTGCACTACCTTAATGACCCTAGACTATAAAAAACTATTATAAAATATTCCTTATAGTGGGCAATGCAGGGTTTATATCATCAATCGTAAGGTTTAGGGTTTAAGGTGTACCCTGATTGCTGTTTTTTGGGGGGACCCCTCACATCAAGCAGCCAAGAAGCGCTAAACCCTTGCGGAGGAACCCTTAACCCTAAAGAAACCAAAATCCTAAACCCCAAAACCCTAAACCCTAAAGCTCTTCCCGCACACCCTAGAGGGTCCAAGGATGCTTTGGCTGTTATGTCAACCTAAGGGTCCATGTGCCCAAGCAAGTTCTTTTAAGGGTTCCTATAAGGGTCCTATAAGGGCTCCATAGGGGTTTTAGGGTTTAGGGTTTAAGGGTCCATGTACCCAAATAGTATATACTTTGGCCCCAAAGTACCTATGTAGGGACTACTTTAAGGCCAAAGTATATACTACTTGGACACATGGACCCTGAGGGTCATGTCCTTGAAATCGGGCGTCGGGGCTGAAAGCTTAGTGTTAGGTATTACTTTGGCCTGTTCGGGAAGTAGGTAAACCGAGGCCCCCGCAGTAGGAACCTCAACCCAAAAATGGTTTGGGAACTTCTGAAGCAACCCTTAGCTATTGTCGCAGGAGCCCCGATTAGGAGCCTGAAAGAAGCCAAAGCCTTCTAGGCACCCTAAACCCGAATCCCTTAAACCCTAGACCTTAAGACCTAAACCCTAAACGGACAGCCCTTACCTCCAATCCCCAGAAGCCCTGCGGCCTAAAGCCTATCCCTTAAACCCTACGCCTTACAAAGTCCTAAACTAAAGCATCATCTCAGTGGCAGCAGGCAGCCATGGCCTACTTTCAGGAGGCTTTGGGAGATGCTCTACTTGTAAGGGCCTAAATAATCAGCTCTACTCTTTGGGGACCCTTTTTGGAATTATAGTGCAAGATACTCCAAAAGCCTATTCTAAGTACCAATAAAGGGCCCTGCATTACTTCTCTAAAGTTTAGGGGTTTAAGGTTCAGGGGTTTAGGGATTTCGAGACTTTGAGGGATGTTAAGGGTAGGGTTTGGGGTGTTGTCATTCGCTGCTTATCGGGTTGAACACAGGTGCTTCAAGAATCAGAACATTTTCTGTTCGTATAGTATTACCTAATGAGCCTAATGTAGCGGGACAAAAGCGGCGATACTGGGTGTACTGTTGCTAGATATTCAGACCTCTGTATCAGGGCTTTCTTTCTTTTCAAGGTCAAGTCTTCAAGGTGTTGGCATAGGCTTAGTCATGGAGCAGATACCTCTTACACACACCAATATCGTCCTGTCTAAGGGTGTTTAGTGTGGTTTTCTGATATGTGTCTTGAAAACGCTTAGCCTCTTACGACCTTAGATTATGATTCGATCCTCAAGGTGATGTCAAAGAGGATTTCAGGCATATTCTTCGATGAGCAGGTTTGGAAGTCGCTGGCAAACCCGTAACCCTAAATCCGAAAGCCCTTGAATCCCAACACTGTCAGCCCGAATGAATCTCCCCTTTACTTGTTAAAGCCCCTAAACCCTAAATCCTTTCACAGAAACTCAAAAAAGCCCTCTAAAGGAGCCTTATTCTAGCAATGCTGTAAGCCCAATCTGCTTGGCGCTTATGGTAACCTTTGTCGAACCTGTTAAAGGAACCCGTAAAGAAACGCTACACCCTATTGCATTCATTCAAGCCCCTATGATAAGCCAAGCGGTAAGCCCCTACAATAAGCCCTTACAATAGGCACGTTTATTAAGCCTCTATAATACAGCCTCTCGGTTAACCCCCTGTCTGCTTGGCAGATCAAAGCTGCTGGTGCGCAAGCTGCCGCGGAGGCAGCGCTGAATTGCTTGAGCCTGCCCACTGAAGCTGGTGCAGAGCTTGGTCTTCTTGTCTAGGGGCCTTCATGATAGTAGATGATAGCAGGGTTCTTTTCGTGCTAAGCCGGTGTCTATGATAATCTAGCGTTCTATAGGAAGGATTTCATAGGGTTTGGGGTTTGAGAGGGCTTTGGGTTCTTTCAAGGCTTCTTCTATAGGGTTCTACTAGTGTTACTACACGGGCTTAACATATGGGAGTTTCCGAAAATAGGGGATCCTGATACACTACCCTACTAGTAGGATCCTTATTATAAGGACCCCAAACTAAGGTACCCCTACTTTTCGGAAACTCTAAACCCTAAACCCTTTATAGAACCCTTATAGATCCCTTTAAGGAACCCTTAAGGGATCCCTTTAAAGGTACCCCTACTTTTCGGAAACTCCTTCATGAAACCATCTTTAAACTCTTAAGCCTAAAGGCCCGCAAAAACCTCTGAAACCCTAAAACTCTCTTCTTCACTTTAGAGTTTAGGGTTTAGAGTTTAGGGGTTTAGGGTTTAGGGTTTAGTCATCTTACCCACTATAAAACCAAAAGTCTACACTTTTGGGGCTTATGAACTCAGCAACTAAGGTCTAGATACTTCAAAGCCCTCAACCCGAACGTCTGCAACCCTAAACTAAGGTACCCCAAGGACCCCAAACTAAGGTACCCCTACTTTTCAGAAAAGCAACTAGGGGTTTATCGCCAGGTTTTGGGGTCCATATAATAAGGATCCTACCATTTAGAGTACTATATCAGGATCCCCTATTTTCGGAAACTCTAAACCCTAAACCCTTTATAGAAGCCTTATAGATCCCTTTAAGGAACCCTTAAGGGATCCCTTTGAAGGAACCCCCCTACTCTTCGGAATCTCCCATATAGATACTCAGTTTCAGGCTTTGGGGTTCAGGGCTCCGGGCTCAGAGGGCTTCCAGGGCCCGGGTACAGAGGATTTAGGAGTACTTGGAGGAAACTAGGGCTCCTTAAAGGGGTTTCTGGGACTTAGGAAGTAAAGTTAGAAGTACTGTAATAGGGGTTGTGGATTTAGGAGTACTTGGAGGATCTTGGGATTTAATTAGTAAGTAAAGTTATAAGTATTTTATATAATTGGAGTTGTAAGTAATTTGAGGATTTCTATTAGGAAGTAAAGTTATAAGTGCTGTAATTGGGGTTGTAAGCAATTGTAGCTATAGTTGCCTTCTTTATGCCCCTTGTTACTAGGGCCCATGGTGCTGCAAGTAGGGGTTCGGGGGTTTGGGGGATTGAGGGCGCACGGCCTAGCTTTGGGGCTGGGAATTCGGATGGTTTGGGGGACACTCTACTAGGGGATTCATAGCTCGATTTAGAGAGCTACCCATGAACCTCAGGGCTAAGGCCAAAGAGCAAAAGGAGGGACCCTTAATAAGGACCCCTAGGTATAGAACCTTAATATAGCTATTATATACCCATTATATAGCCCGTTATAGTGTAGGGTTCCCCATTAAGGGTCCCTCCTTTTGCCCTTCGATAAGGGTTTAGGCTCCGGAGTTTCGGGGCTCGGCTTTTTGAGCCCTAAAGCCGAAGCCCTAAAGAACCCCTACAACCCTGAAGCCCCCAACCCTGGTTACGCCTTAAAGGAAGAGACCTATAGATCCCTTATGGATTCCCTTTAAGGACCCTAAACCCGAAAGAGCCTATCTTTTGAGGGTTCCTTGTTCTGATTTCCTTATACAAGTCCTTAAAAAGATAGGTTATTCAGGGTCCAAGCAATCAGGGTCCAGGTAAACCCTACAGAAGCTATCTTGCTGGGGTTCCTTATGGTTTCCTTATATATGTTTGGTCTATCATAGAAAGGTTGGGCTTTTCTACTGTAGTCCCAAGTCCTTAAACGGTGGGTTTTATAGGGTCCAGGTAAACCCTCAGATTTGAACCTTAAACTTTAAATGCCACGCAACAACAAAGACTGGCCACACGCATCCTTTGTCCCATACCGACATGGCGCCCGAAGCCACAGTAGAAAGGTCGGAATAATTATAAACACTGATCCTTTATAGTCGCCTTACAACTATACTCTAAAATATCCCCAAACCCTGTCTAAACATTAACGCCCCTATATTACATGAACCCTTACATATTTCCATGCAGAGGCCTGTAAAGGAATGGGAAGGCCCCTGCATTACATCCTACTTGGAGGTTCACAGGTAGTTATAACTGGAAGTACAGGTATCCCACTTATAGCCCTACTTATAACTACCCATGAACCTCCAAGTAAACCTAAACGTAAGCCTTCGATCGCTTGCGTGGCAGGCGGCCATGCCCCGCAGTGAGGTAGGGTTCCGGGTTTGCGGCTTTTGAAGGTTGAAAGCAGTTGATCCTGATGGACAGGGCAATTGCCTTGCTAGATTGCTTGTCCACTTCATGTTCATCACACAGTACCTGCTCTGATATGGAAGATCCATGGCAAAGTTGAACTTCACAATAAGTTTACAAAGAACGCAGAAGATTGCACCACTTTTAATTATCAAGGCCCCTCTACCAAACTCTGATAGTAACCGCCATCGTGTAATAGAGCCCTTCCGGCAACCCTTAGCGGAGAACTCGTCGCACTACTAAGGTCCCAAAACCCTTCTCAAACTCTTGCAAATGTGGGGGTTGATCAAAATTATGGGCCCTTTTGGGGCTTGTATTATAGTATATTCCTTATAGTTTAGGGGACCAAAAAGGGGGCCTATGATTTCGATCAACCCCCCCAAATATGTTGTGAACCTTGTTGCACTTCTTGAGGCCCCTATAGCAAGGCTTCCTGTCCCTTTGCAGGCCGCTTCTGCCAAGGCTGCTGCCGAAGCTGCTGCCGATGCGGCGGCACAGGACCCAGGTTTGGGGTCGGTCCCTGGAACTGGGCTTTAGAGTACCATACTTTAATACTTTTTTTCTTAATGGAACCCTTATGAAATAAAAGTTTATACTTTTTTCTCCCTGGTTACTTAAAAGCCCAGGAAAGCGCACTTGGGTTTCGGAGTTTTACACGGGTCGCTAGAGAGTTAGGGGGTTTCTGAGCCCCAATGATGTTTCCTTGGGTTTAGGGCTAAGGCTCCGTCTGACTTGACTTAGCAACTGAACTTTCAATCGGCTGTACAAGGGCGCTTTGTAGGTTTGCGGAGCTTAGGGGGTTTGGGGGTCTCGGGGCTTGTTGGTTTAGGGGTTTTAGGGTAGAGTTTGATTTTCGGGTTTAGGGTTTAGGGTAGAGTTTGTTTCCGGGTTTAGGGTTTAGGGGTTTAGGGTTTCAAACACCTGGAATGCATGCCCCAACCCTGAACCCCAAACGCTGGAAACACATCAAGCCCTACTTCGCACGTGCTTCATTGTTCGCAGGGCTCCCAGGTCGGGGTAAGCCTCCTCTGGATTAGGGTCCTTCATAATTAGAATAGGGGTTCCTCTAAGGGGTCCTTTAAGGGGTCTACGAGGGATCTGTAGTAGGGTTCTATAGTATGGGTAAGCACAGGGTTTTTGCTCTTCTTCGAAGGCTCGAGGGCGTAAGCCGGGTGAATCATGTTGGTAGGGCTAGTAACCTCGTATACCCCGATACCCTCTTCTCATTGCTAAGGCCCCTAATAAACCTCAAAACCCTATTCTACTGCTATAACTATATGCCGCCCTATATTACCTGCAAGGGCGAGTTGCAAGTGCTCGTTGAATTTCGAAGCGAGTCTTAACGAGGCGACGGGTTTCAGTTGTCCGTTACTTGATGTTGTTTGGCTTCGTCCATCCATCCATCCATCCATCCATCCATCCATGCATGCATGCATGCATGCGTGCGTGCATGCATGTATGCATGCATGTATAATCATACACATACATACATACATACATACAATATGCATACATGCATACATACATACGTACATTCATGCGTATGCAACATACATATGAATAACCCCTAAACCCAAAAACCGATGCACAATAACTACATGGACAGCAGGCCATTGGCTAGATAAACTTTCGTTGGAAGGGCCATCGTAGTAGTAGGATCCTAAGCAGAGTTCCTCATTAAGGAGACGGGAATCGCAATATGTAAAACATGTAGGTTAGATTGTATTTATTGCTCCTTACTACAAGCTTCCTGCTCCTACAGTGCTGAAGGTTATCCGTAGCCCCAGTAGTCAACTGGACAATTTGGATCTAGGACCCTACCTTTCAGGGCCTCTAGCCTGGAACGTGGGATTTTTTAGCTGATGGCCGTGGCAGCGTGCATAACTCTATACAGACCTTCAGGGTTTAGTTTAGGGTTTAAGGGTAACCTTAACACCTCTTCGCCAGCGTCTACTTCACGAGGATCTTAGACCGAACGTCGTGCCCAGACATGGCCCCTCACTTGGAGGTTCATGGGTAGTTAGAAGTGGGGTTATAAGCCCTTAATATGGGTTTTAACTATAGTTATCCTGCTTATAACCCCACTTCGAACTACCCATGAACCTCCAAGGAACCCCTCAGAAAAGGAATGGATCTTAAACTCTAAGTGTTCGGGACATGGGGTTTTCAGAAGTTCGGGGGGTGCTGGTGGACCCTATACGTAGGCTCTAGTGCCCCCTATTTCTTGAAACTACCACAAAAGTTAAGTTTGCTATAAGGTTTCGGAGCATATGAGGGATGTCTCCTCATATGCCATACACAAGATATTTCGCAACTGGTCCGTACTACAGTTCAGGCTTCGTAAACTCGGTATTGTAGAGACTGCTTAGTGAAACTCACTCCTTTATATAGGTATCCTTCTGTCATGGCCCTGGGCAAGGGTTTGGTGAATCAGGAACCAGAACTGCAAGAGGGTGCTTGCCCCGCACCGTCAAGCACATCTTGTTCTGCCACAACCTCGATTTTGACGTCGAGACCTCCACTTTTGCATGGATCCGTGACATGGGGGCTCTTTCAAGAACCCACTTGCGAAGAATGAGTCTCGGTCAGCGACGCCGTGCACCGGTCGCCGATCTGGTCTGTCTTCTCTTCATCAGTTGGCCATGTCAGCTTGATCCAATGCACCTGCTTTCACGATTGTAAGCGTTGTTGACTGCAGACGGATCTCGGAGCATGGGCAAGAATCACGTGATGTCTTGCTCATGAAACCCCAGAAGCCCGAAGCCATCTCCATGCTAAACCCGCAGGCATCTGGCTTGCTCCGTCAGTGCAAACACAGAAAGCGGAGATATGCTTGGTCCATCTTGATCCCGATCGTAGTCGCTCAGCAGAGATATGTTTAGTCCATCTTGGCCCCGATGGTAGTCGTTCCTGAGTCAGAGCATTGGCACCCCTTGCATCGGCAGTTTGCGGCAGCAAGCACCCTTGAAAACAACGACGATTTCGAGTGAGACTCTTCATCACGATGTTCCAGACGTTGGGGTTTCCGAAAATAGGAGACCCCCAATATAGTACCCTAAAATAGTAGGATCCTTATCATAAGGACCCCAAAATACGATACCCCCAATTCTCGGCAACTCCCACGTGGGGCAAGAACCTCAGACAGGCTCGAATCCGACAGCTGCAAACCACTAGAGGCGCCCACACAGGTGTGAAACATACTAAACAACCAGCATCCTTCAGCATAATCATCTTTCGAGGCGGAACCATACCGCACGGCCCGGGTCAAGGTGCTCTTGCTGCGGTGTGGGTGTGATCGTTAGTGTACTTCCTGCCCTAAACACCGAAACCCTACGGTGCGGCAGTCGGGTAAGAGTTGTGTCAACCCCCATGCAGGAGCAGTTAGACGTCGGCTTATCATCTTCATGCGGTCTGAAGTACACGGGTTCATTGGAACAGAATGTTACTTGTTTGGCAGATCCTACTCTTGGGGCACGGGGGTCTGGGAGGCACCGATCCTCTTCCGATTGAATTGGATGGAAGGGCCGCCGTACTTTGCAAGGAAGGGCCACAGGATTCTGTTGCAAGCTCAAGTTCAAGGTTCACTACATGGACAGATGCTAAGTTGAAGACTTCGCCGCTGTACAATGTCCGATAGCAATTTCCAGGCTGGTCGTGGAAGCCAACGAGCTTAATCAGTCGAAGGAAACAATGTTCATGTCAGAATTAGCATGATGCTCAGACATTTCTTGCGTTTGTTTAAGTTCGTCTTTCTTTGTCGCATGAAGCATCAACAACATTGCTCTGCAAACCCTGTATGACTACTGCATGCTGCAGGACCCGTCATGTGATGTTGTCTGGTTGTGTTTGCCACGTTACGGCTGTAGTTTAGACGGAGAACTGTAAAGGGCGTAGGAAGATTAATTATGTCAAAGCAAATTAGAATCCCGATTGCCCGCCAGCACCGCAGCGTCAACCACAAACTCCCGAACATGTACTTGCAGGTCCTTGACCCAAACCCAAGTTGTTGGTGGTGGTGGCGGCGCGGGTGACGGGGGCGGTGAGGTTGTTGGTGGTGGCGGGTGGGGTGGTGCGGTGGTGCTGCTTCATCATCATCATCATATCATCAGTTCATTCAAGTTCGACTTCTTCGCAATCCAGTGCTCAGTCATGATCTCTTCGCAATCCTAAGCTCAGTCAAGGTTTCCTCAGCCCTGACCCAGAACCATAAACCGTATCATAAACCCCATCAAAACCGCCGAGCCCCGACCCAAACCATCGACCCCAAACGCTTCTTCACTACTAACCTAGGTAGCGCTTTGGAACATTTTATATGTTCCCTTATTGGGCTTAAGAGGATCTTATTTGCTAATATTTTTCAAAAAGTTTAAAAGCCCCACCTAGTAACCCGTAGCCCAGTCCCTTAACCCACACGTTGTATGCCCTAAACCTAAACCCAAACAGAACCTGAAACCCTACACCCCAAATCATGCAACCCAATCTCTACCACTTCACGGCCCTAGCCCCTACAAAACAATGTTGCCGACCTTGCTAAAACAGACATAAACCCTTTGTATCAGTAAAAACCCTATAACCTTGTAGTCTAAACACCCCTGGGCCGCAAGCCGAGAGGTGTGGAAGTCCCAAGAGGGGGCGAGAGTAGCCCATGGATGAGGGTCAAAAGAAGGAATGCCAAGCTCCACCCCTACTTAGGCGAGTTCGCAGAAAAAGCCTAGTAGAAGGACAACACTAGGAATTGCAAACGCAAGTATTTCAAACCCTAATTCCTAAACTAGATGCTAAACCCTACACCCTAAGGCACCCTTTCTGTCTTCCGCGGGATTCGTCACTGCCAGGCCGAGCAGCGTGCCATGGAATATCAAACTCAGGCTCAGGCGACCCGGTTTAGGGTTCGGGGGTTTAGGGGTTTAGGGGTTTAGGAAGCAGGGTCTAGGGTTCAGGGTTTAGAGCTTTAGGGATAGGTCGAGGGGGTTCGGGGGTTTAGGGGTTCGGAGATTTCGGTTGGGTTTGTCTTTGGAATGAGGGCTATAGCATTTTCGGGCTCACCTGTGGGACCAATAACCTGTTGTTTATGGGCTATCGATGGTACTTGTTATATCAATGAGTCATAGCGTTACTACTCTGTAATGTCTGGATCCAGACGCCAGGGTTCAAGGTTTTAGGGTCTAGGTGTGGCTGGACCAAACTCCTGCAACCCTGCAGCCAGCTACATCGGCACCTCAAATCACGAGCGTCCTATCCTAGGTTTGTCTTAGGTAGGCCCCTTATAGGGGACCCTTCTTAACCCTACTTCTCGCTCTCTTTCACGGGACCTTATTGAGAGAGTCTATCCCCAAGGTTCCTCCAATCCGGGTCGGGGTTTTCGGGTCTTAAAGGATCCCTTTACAGGAAATTTTATAGATCCCTTAAAGGAACCCTACAGATCTTTTTTAAAAGAGCCCCATAGAACCCTGTAGAGCCTTTAAAAGGTGACGGGGTTCAGTGCTTTGGGCTTTTGGGCTTTAGTGCTTCGGGCGCGAAGTTTAGGATCGAGGATGTTTCGTTTAGGGACCGTTCCCGGTCTACGCTTTGATGCATGGACCAGAGCAGAAATCCCACCAAAGGACCTTTAGGTTTCTTGATTGGCTTGTTGTCGCTGTTGCAAACACCAATTATATATGCATATAGTTGTGTACACATAGTATAATGCCACTTATAAGCTTATGTCATGTAGCTAGGGCTTTTATATTACAATATACAAAACATAGCTAAATATACCCTAAAGGTTGTATATATGCTATATATAATGCATATATACATATTTCGTTTTCTTCACGTGTTCGGAAGGCCTCTGGGCGGGCCTCTCCCTGTCTTGCTCAAGTGCAGGCGATGTATGCCAAGGGCAACCAGATGCAGGTCTGCTGCTTACTAACACCCGACGGGCTATGCTAGGCATAAGGCTTAGGGCTCCTTTAGGGGAGTGTACTATAATGTACTATAGTAATACTGTTACTATAAGGTACTACAGTAATACTTTAATGCACTGTAAAAATGTTTTTCCGAAAGTTGAGCTTTGATGTCCTAGTCCCTTCTCGGGTTCTAGTCTCGGGTCAAGGAGCAAGGGTATGAGCTAGACGGCCATGGCGTTCGGTTCACATGACCTCTGTAAGGCTTTATGGCTCAAGTGGCATCTGCGTGTTCTCAAAGCAGGTGACAAGGCTATATCTCCTTCATAAGACCGTTAGCGATGGAAACCTGTAGTATAGAATACCAGTTACCCTAAACCCAAAGCCTTACTTGTAATTGCGGGTCATCCAGTTTCTCTAGCTGGGCTCAGCTGCACAGTTGCAGGTTGCGCGCGAGCTTGAAGACTTGCGCCATAGATCTTCTGTGGTTTACCCAGACCTTCCAGAATCCCTTAATTTGTTGATTACTCACAACTAATTAGTCAAGTAATATCAAGTAATGAATTACTGAAGTAAATCGTTCAAAAGTATTTAACAATTGCAGTACAAAACGAATTATTGATTTTAATTTTGGAATGAACTGATTACTTCATGAATAAAACCAATACTGAATTAGATAGTTACTCATTTAAGTAATATACCCTTAAATTGCAATCAATAGGGTCTCTACCATGATTTAAGGCATATTCCGTAATTAAGGGATATTGGAAGGTCTGGGTAGGGTTCGGGCTTTAGGACGTTCACATCGGGCGAACCACGGGCTCCGCATCCATCGCCCATAAATCCTAAACCCTGAAGGGTTTAGGGTTTAGGGTTCCTGAAATGCAAACCCAAAAATGTAACCCCTAAACCCCGGGAATAAGTATTACGAAGACCCTTTATTAGAACTTGATCCATGCCCTCGCGATCCCTAAACCCTGAGGGTCAGGGTTTGGAGTTTCGTGCTTAGGGCCAGCGCAATCGCTGAGCCACAAGCTTCATGGGAGCCTTGCGCGAAAGCTCCCTAAACCCCTAGACTTATTGGCTGTAAACTCAACTTTTCAACTTTGGGGTTCTTATAAGGTAGTATATTCTGAAAGTGTCAACTTTGAAAGTTTCAACTCTTATTTCCTTGGGTTTTGGGCCAGTGAGAAGTTTCTGTCAGAAGCGGATGTTTGGTTCAGAGTTATCCAGACTTTCCAAAATTCTTTGATTACGGAACATGCCTTAAATTGTAACAGGACCCCTCATATGATTTAAGGTATATTCCTTAGTTAAGGGATGTTTGGTTCAGAGTTAGGCACTGGAAGGTTTTACGTCATGGCAATACAACTGCCGTTGTAAAGTAGTAGGTATAAGTACATGTGATTACATTGCTCCGTGTACAATGTCGCCACAATGTAAAGTGGTAAGTGTAGGGTATAAGTGGATATGATGGTTACATTACAACGTAGACGACTCACCCTACTTACTAAGTCCTGGATCATTTTTTTTAGGGTCATGGATGGAAGGATTGAGGCGCTCAGGGCTTGGACGGCCCGACGACCTTAAGCCCTGAAGCCCTTACTATAGGGGCCTTGATGATTCAATAGGGGTTTGGGGCCCGTTATACTATACTTAAAATACGGAACCCCAAAATGATACTGGTGTTGGTATTTATTTAGGCCCCCTATATTGTACCTAAGCAGGAGGAAGAGCCGTTCAGGAGTGAGAGTGAAGTAGCAAACAGAGATGAATTGCTGTAGAAGCCTAAACACTCACCCATCTTATTCTGCGCCTTGGGGCTCCTTCTTGTACAGTAGAAGCCAGAAAGTTGGAACATAGTTGTCCTCATACCCTTAAGGTAAAGTATAAGGGATCCTAGCACGAATCCTCCTAAAGCCATGTTCCAACTTTCTGGGTTCTACTATANGTACAGTAGAAGCCAGAAAGTTGGAACATAGTTGTCCTCATACCCTTAAGGTAAAGTATAAGGGATCCTAGCACGAATCCTCCTAAAGCCATGTTCCAACTTTCTGGGTTCTACTATAGGTAAAGTATATTATACCCCAAAGTCCTATTCAAGGGCATGGTCTCGGACAGGTAGAGCACCCACAGGGCTCCAGAGGATGCCGCTTAACCCATCAGTGCCAGAACACTGGGCTCTAGACCGTACTTGGAGGTTCATGGCTAGTTATGAGTAGGGTTTATAGGCGTCCTTTAAAGGGATCTATAGGGATTCTATAAGGGTATAGGGTTTATGGGTTTGGGCTTTAGTTGGAGGTTCATGGCTAGTTATGAGTAGGGTTATAAGTAGGATAACTGTGGTTGTAACCCATATTAGGGGACGTATAACTACCCATGAACCTCCAAGTAGACCGTAAGTCCATCGACGCCAAGCCATCCCAGATTCCCAACGAGCACCGCTGAGGTGGACGGCGCTGGTTTGGCGCCGCATGCTGCAGGCAACTGCTTGGGGATCCTAATACTGTCGAATATAACATAATATAATATAATATGATGTAACATAAAATGATATGATGTAATACAACAAAATAAGAACCCCTTGATAGCATTAAGCCTCAGATCCCCAAGCCCCTAAACCCTATTTAGGCTAGTGGCATCCTCCAAAGGCTCCTGCGGTGGTTCAAGGCTCAGGGCTTAGGGCCTTTATGGTAGTTGTGGAAAGTTTAAGGGATAGGGTTTAGGGTTTAGGGCTGGATTGCAGTTGTGAAGGTTTAAGGGATAGGGTGTATCGTTTTCCGGCGGGGGGGGGGGGGNGGGGTTAGAGTTGAGCATGCTCATGGTTCAATGTGTCTTCCGGGGTCCAGCGAAGATCTTCAAGACCAGCTTGTACCACCGCATGTACAGCAGGGCTTACTACAAGTTGAGAAATGCGGGCGAGCCGAAGGAGGCATGCCGCGAGGCCGCACAAAAAGCCGCTCAGCCTTACCTTGCGAGCAAGAGTGCGAAGAAGGGAGAAGGCGAGGGCGAGGCCTGGTTTGGGGTTTAGGGTTAAGGGGTTTGGGGTTTAGGGTTAAGGGGTTTAGGGTTAAGGGGTTTAGGGTCTGAGAATGGGCAAGGCAAGTGCAAGGCCTGAGAATGCTGCTGGAAATGCCAGCAGCCAAAGGCCACAGGCTTAGGTCCGCCTGCCTCTGCGCGATTCTGTATAAAGCCCTAGGAAACCCTACGAAAAGCCTACCCCAAACATAACCCTTCAGAGCAAAGCTATCTGGAAAGGGAGTAAAAATCGTATCAATGATCTAAACCCTGACCCCTAAACTCTAAATCCATACGACCTACATGAAAGCCACCTCCCGAACCCTAAACTCTTAAAGCCTGACATCCTGAAAAACCACGCGCGGGCCAGGATACCAGAACTTGGGGCAGACGATAGAAGCTACAAGGTCACTCGGCCGACCTTTCTTTGAGTTCAGAGTTTAGGGTTTAGGGGGACCTTTCTTTAGGAATCCAAGAAGTCGTTAGGGCTTTAGGGCTTGGGGGTTGAGTATTGAGGGTCCAGGGTCTGAGGATCTATGGGTTTAGGGTTTTAGGGTTTTAGGCTTTCTTAGATAGTGAACGGGGGAACTTTCAACTTTTTTTGCCTTATATATATCATAGAAAGTTTGAACTTTTTGGGGCCCGGTTGAAGAAGAGAGTTTTAAGGTTTCAGAGCCTTTGGGCTTGAGGCTTAAGAGTTTAATTTAAAGATAGTTTCATGTGGAAGTTTCGGAAAATTAGGGTACCGTATTTTGGGGTTCCTTATAAGGATCCTACTATTTAGGGTACTATATTAGGTTCCCCTAATTTCGGAAACTCCCATGTAGAACTCTGGTGAATGACTCCCCTTTCTTTACGGGCCCTCATATTAGGCTTCCTGTTACGATCTCTGCCAAGGGTTGGGTAGTCAGTACAGTACAGGCCCTATGATCTTTCCAAATTAAAGGGCAGGCTACTTCTTTGGCACGGTATACTAGACATCCTTCGTTTGTGTTACAGGCTTCCAAGGGACACCATTCAATAATAGCCCTAAACATCCGTAACCCCTATCCCCTATAGCTTATGAGAATTGGGGGGATCCCATATCGGCGCGTGTGCAACAAAAGTGGTAAAACCTAAATCCCTCAACAGTCACTCCTTAGATTCTGTATGATGCGTATAGTATACTACAGTGTAGTATGGTATAGGATACTCTGGTATACTCCCAAACGCTATTCTAATCACAAGACTCCGCTATTCGGGCCTGATCACTTAACACATTCTTCTGAGAGCAAGAGGTGCAACCCTACAGATTGAGTCATGTGAGCTACTTAAGGTTGAGGGTTCAGGGTTTAGTTTTGAAGTCTGGATAACTGAAGGTTCCTCATGTTTATATCATAATGTGTCCCAGAAACTTGCTCCAGTTGATGAAAGCCCCTGTATAAAACTCCCTAAACCTTACACCGAACACAAAATCGTAGTTTTCGTTTCGCAAGGTAGAGCACTCAGCCTAAAGCCAGAGCTACAAAAAAAAACAAACTGCATGCCCAAACCCAGCCCTTATAAGATGCCTATATACGAACCCTTGAGACCTTACACTCCAACCCTACGTAAAGGACCAGGAAACTTGACCAATAGTGAGACAAGGACGGTAAGCAGAGATATAGCAAAATAGAGCCACACTTAAGGTAGTAGTACTATCCTTCCTTACTTGGGTAAGCGTAGTTATAGTAACTAAGAGCCCCAAATTAAGGTGCTTCTTTTACCCTTACTTGCTAAGCCCCCTGGAGTCTCCGGGGATCCCAACCCACCAACCCGGAGTTTCTTCCGATCACCAGGACCCCCCCCCCCCCNCCCCCCCCCCCCCCAATGGCCCTTTAAAAGAGCCCCTATGGTCTTTCATAGTGGGTATTTGGAGCAAAAATAGAGGGTAGTTGGGGGGTCTAGGCAGAGGTCTCCGAAGCAAGACTAGACAGGTTGAGGTTCGGGGTTTAGGGTTTAGGGTTTAGATTGTGCAAGGTACCTCGCCAAACCCTAAACCCTGAGCCCAAAGCCTTAAACCCAAAGCCTTAAGCCCAAGCCCCAACCCCTGAACCAGTGGTCTCCGAAGAGCACAGGCTGTTCAAAGAAATGGAGCGTCTTTTGCAAAAGGTGTGGCAGGTCTTCTGCCGCCAGCGAGAGCGAGGCCTGGCTTCGGGCCGGGAACCTCCCGCAGATGTCCGAGAAGACCATCCGCCTTTGCCGTCACCTCCGATGCCCGAAGTATCCGCCAGTACCACCGCCAAGGAACTTGGAAGGCACCTGGACGCCGGCTTTGTTGGATGGCAGCGTCCCTCTCGGCGACCTTCTGATGCCCGGGCCAAGTAAAACCAACGAATTATTCAATTTATGCCGTCATGCCGTCGTTCAAACTTTGGTTCCGCGAATTCCAGTTCAGGGACAGTGGAATGGAGCCGCGTTTGTGTGGAAACAGTGTGCCCTCAAGATCCTTCGGAAAGACCAAGCGTTGGCATCGGTGGGAGCACCCCCTGCATCAGCCCCTTGGACAAAAATTCGGAGAACTGTTTAGGGTTATTAGGGTTTAGGGCTTAGGGTTTACTTCCCAAATTCATCGTGGCCGAGCTCGGCAGCAAGTTCCAAACCGAGCACTGCCTGGCCGCACGAATCTGGACTTGCTGTGCTCTCAAACCGCAATCCCCAAACCAGTCACTTGAAAATGTTCTTCTGATGTGGGTGTTGGAATCTTTGAAAGAGGATGTATTGAAGTAACGGCTTCGGGTCTTGCTTAGTAGCTGAGTAGGCGGGTTTAGGGTACTATAAGGGGGTCCAAGAAGGGTCCTTTGAGGGACCTATAAAGGTACTATTAAGGGTGCCATGAGGGTTTCGGGGTACTCAGCCCCTAAGCTTGTCTAATGTCCTCAAGAACCATCCTTCACCAAGCCCTGCACCCCGAACCCCGCAACCGTTTGAAACCTAAGCCCTGAAGCCCTAATGCCGTCAATTTTAGATTACCGTTGGTAGATCTTCATTGTTACGAGTATTTGATTTAGAGCGCCTATCAGCCAAGTTGGAGCCCCATACCGCGGTATTAGAGGATATACCTATAGTATTGAAAACCATGCCCCAGGATCCTCTCAAAGGCCCGCACTTTGGTGGAGCAAGGCCAGACGCTCAGGGCTACGGGAGCCACATGTAATACATAGGAACTTCCAGAGTTCAGAAAGGGTGCTTAGGGTTGATGGTTTGGGGCTTAGGATGTAGGGTTTTGGGTTTTTTGGGCGGTTTCCTTACTATGATTATATGTATAATATACTCAAATCCCTTTTCTACTTGTTAAGGCCCCTGTATTAGGGAGTTGAGGGTTTAGGTGTGTAGGAGTTGGGTCGGCTTTTGGAGTTGAGGGTTTAGGGGTGGTAGGGCTGAGTCAAGGCGTAGGGGTTCCGGGTTTATTCAGGGCTTTCAAGGTTTAGGGTGCCACTCTAGCTGAATAAGCAAAGCCGGTGGAGCTCATAGAACCTTGCCATACTGTTCATATAAAACCCAAGAGAATATTAACAAAACTATTTTTGTTATGGGTCGAGAATATTAACAATACTATTTTTGTTATGGCTCAAGAATATTAACAATACTATTTTTGTTATGGTTCCAAGGGGGGCGGCAGAGGGAATGGTTCGCCTTTTCCGTGCCTGGAAAACCCAGAAGGTAGGGTGTACTTAGAGGATCATGGGACTTAGTAAATAGGTTATAATTGGGGTTATAAGTCCCCTAAGTGGGGTTATCCTAATTATAACCTACTTATAACCTTACTTACTAAGTCCCATGAGCCTTNGAGGATCATGGGACTTAGTAAATAGGTTATAATTGGGGTTATAAGTCCCCTAAGTGGGGTTATCCTAATTATAACCTACTTATAACCTTACTTACTAAGTCCCATGAGCCTTCAAGTAGGGTGTATAGTTCTCACACTGTGTCCACAGAGCCTTCTTCCTCCAAAAGTGTACTTCTCTAATTAGGGTTATAAGATTGCCGTACTTTTGGGGGGACCCAAAAAGGGACCCTCATTTAGAGAACTGCCCAAAATACAGCAAGCAGATGAGGGAGATAACGCAGAAACACACGCAGACTTACAACTCGCATAGTATCGTATACGATGGAGAACGGGTGGTCGAGTTCGTGGTGGAGAACGTAGACATGCATAGCAAGGAAAAGAAGTGAGAGAGATTCAGAGGTTGTTGGCTGGATCTCCGCGGTTCCTTACGGCTCTTTCGTATACTTATACTATCACATACTCCAGAATCCTGTTCTTTTTGGTATGTAAGGCCCCTATAATAGCCAGCAGCCACAACATGATTCACACCAGCATGTTTACTGTTATCATCAGCAGCCATCAGCAGAATTGCCAGCATGACAAGATGGAACCTGCAACCTACCTGAGCCCTGCAAGCCCTAACACACAAGCCCCCAAACCCTGAAACACCGCAGGCCCTAGACCCGAATAAAATTGGAAAACCCAGAGCCTAGAGGACACGCAACAAACCCTGACACCACAAAGTCGAGAGCTTCAAGCACAGCCTATACACATGGGAGTTTCCGAAAATTAGCGGTACCTTATTTTGGGGTCCTTATAATAAGGATCCTACTATCTAGGGTACTACTATTAAGGTCCCCTATTTTGGGAAACTCCCACATTGAAATGTAATGGACGCACGAAGCTTGCAACCTGAAGGAAGCCCTGCTTAAGCCCTGAGAGGCAGTGTTTGAAAGCCACGGCTCCAAAAGCGATAAGCCCGAACCTCCATATTGTGCTTCTGCAACCCGAAAGTCCTTGCAAGAATAATGAGAGACTCCAAAACCCTGTCCTCAATATGACCCTATGTATACTTCTTAGTTCAGAGTTTGTTAACTCTCTGGGAAAGGTTTGAAGTACAAGCGGCAAGCGAAGATCATCCACGACGCTGCTCAACAGATTAACGCCGCGCGCCCCGTGGGTGAACCCAGCCTTTGCTGTCTAGGGCTGGGTTTTTTAGGGTTTCGGCGTAAGGGATTTAGAATTTGGGCTCTTGGATGGGTGTTTACAGTCTCAAGGGTGGATGATCTTGGGGTTTTGGGTTGGGGGTTTGGGTTGAAGATCAAGGGTTTGCGTTGTGGTCATGGCTTGGGTTTGGGGATTGTACTGAAAGAAGAATCTCCATGCGGTTGACCCTAAACCCTAAACCCTGTATGAGAGCCGGCGTCTACCGTTTCTGCGTAGTTCATGCAAGGGTCCGTCGGCACCAGACTATGGAGCCCTAAGCCGCGAACACGACAGCCCAATGTTGCTGATATGTGCTTAAGATAGAAGCCTGAAGAATTGCTGACAGTATTCCTTGCGGTCCCTTGCCATACTCAGACTGAAAACATACCCCAAACCCCTATTTTTATTGTTATAAGAGAGCCTTGTTCGAATCGTTCGTGGTCATTTGGCATTGTCAGGGAGCTTTCAGCTAGTTGTGTCGGTTGACGACGACCTGGTCCCCGTGAAGATGTAGGAGGTCTAGGGTGTTGATGTTACTCAAGGATGCTTCCGGCCTTCCAAATGCGCTAGGCCGCTAGGCCAAATTCCCTGCAGCGAAATCGGCAACTGCATGCATGCCCACTGCTGATGTCCAAGACATGGCGAAATCTGCCGCAGTCAATGCACCATCGCCCGGCCAAGATAACACGGCCCACGAACTGACGGGCCAGGAACCCTTCAAAGCCCGTCGTAGGAATGGTCATACTGTAATATATGTAAACATCAAGAAGAGTTCGTTCACCATTCAGCCCTTCCCGTCTGCACAAAAAACTATCGTTCTCGGGAATTGTAGAACCAAATGAAATCCAAAAGACCCGCAAGGCCGAGAAACTGCAGAAAGCTCTCAGATGTCGTTTCTGACATCTGCTGCCCATCGGTAGCCTCCTGAGGCCTACGCGCAAGCGGAGCAGGCCCCAGCGCAAGAAGCTCCCCGGGTTTAGGGTGCAAGGTTCATGGTTTAGGGCTTAGCAAGTTTAAAGCTTTGGGTTTAGGAAGCTGTTTTATTTGGTATGGAATTTTGTTGCGTGTTTATTCTGGTTTTTGTTTGGTTGTTATGAAGGTCCCTACAATTAGCTTCCACGAAGAGGTCATCCAGCTCTTGTTTTGCTGCTCAGTCTTTTATGGGGTTTAGGGTTCAAGGTTCAGGATGTAGAGTTTCGGTGGCTTCAGTGCAGGAGGGACTCTGGCCGTGTCATGAGCTTTGCTGTTGTGATTTGTCCAGAAAAATTATCCTTCTTCATAGCTCTGCATCGAGTTGGTCATGTAGAAGTCTGCATAAACCCAATGGGGCAAAGGGCGTTTCCTTAACAATGTTTACTCAGGAATCCTTGTTCAGCTGCAGTGTGCAGCCCTGCACAAGATCTGGCCCTAGCTAGGGGTTTAGTTAGGGTTTGGGAAACCTTACACCCTAAACATGTCTTGAGGCAGCAAGGCTCCACGCAGCCGCAATGGCCACACCTGCTGTGCTTCCGACCAATGCGCCACCTCTGTGAGGCTGCCCTCTTTGGGAAATACTTCCTTCATGTGGAACACGTACTACATGCATTTTGTGGGTCTTGCAATGGTATTCTTGGGCTTTACAAGGCGATATAGTTTCAATAAGGTTTTGCTGAAGAATTTGGGGTCTGATCCTCCAAGCAGGGGTCAAAAGTTGTCCAATTGGTGCTTGAGTGCATGACACTCGTTGTTGTAGGTGGATTTGTGGGGGATGTATATGATTCTTTGGCGCATGGGTAATTCGTGGGCTTACCCGCAGCCCAAACCCTACAAATCTGTGGGCGATGACACCATAGTCGCTTGAGTCAAACCTTTAAAATGTGTGGTTTCCTCTAATGTAGGCGCATAGATATTGAGCAACAGTATCATCCCACTGTCCCTATATTGTAGCAAAACCTCTTCTGACTGTGACTGTGATTTGGAGTTTGGGGGTTGGGGGTTTTGGGGTTTCGCGCTACGGGTTTAGGGTTTGGGTTTGCTGGGTTTTGGGTTTAGGAGGTTTCAGGGCCGTGAGGGGGTTAGGGGGTTTAGGCTGTGCGCCCGCCACTGTTTTTTGCTTTGCAGTACGGATTCAAAGCACCTCTTTGCCTGGATTTGGGATTTAGGATACTAGTCAGGTGAACTATAAAGCAGTCGTCATCACAACCAGCTCACATAGACTCTACGCGGTAGTGTTAACCTCGCAAGAGCCTCAAGCTGTGTTGCAGGCGGCAAAAGCGGAAGCGACCTCTTTTGGCCGCAAGAAGCGTGCAAAAGTTGAATTTGGCGTTTAGGCGGTTTAGGGAGGTTTACCACAACCATGCATAACCTAGCTGGGTTCCTCATTGTGATTTCCTTTAGAAGTCCTAAAAACAGACACTTTTGAAAGGGTTTAGGGATTACTCTATAGTTATAACCTATATTATGGGCCTGATAAACTCGGCTTAAACTACCTATGAATGTCCAAGTAGTCTTTGTTCTGTTTTGTACCCAGAAATGTCCTAAAGTCTTAAATAGCAAGTATTTGGACCCTTGGGGGCAATGGTTCTTCTCTAAGGATTTCTTGATAATACATCAGCCGTAGAACGGCCTCTTGTCCTGAGCTTCAGGGTCTGTACAAGAATGGTTTAGGGGTTTCGGGCTAGTGGGCTTTTAGTGCTTCGGGTTCAACACTCGCAGGTTTCAGACGTTGAGAAAGGGTTTGGGGTTGGGCCGAGGGCGAAGCAGGGCCTGTACAAAGCCTTGCCCGAATCCTCAAGACCGTTTCTTGCGGTCCGTTGTACCCAAAGAAACACTACGCTCTCAACGGCTTTTGGCGCCCGAAACCCCACTACTTGGGTACGTGGACCCTTGGGGTTTAGGGCTTATGGTTTAATGTTTCGGGTTCAGGGTTTAGGCTTAGGGTTTAGTTACCACTGCCAGGCATAAAGTAAGGCAGGTTTTAAGCATCTTACTTGAGGACGGCGAAGGAAACCTTGAGAGAGACAGAGGCAGAGCACAGGGCTCGGGCTTTGGGCTGTAGTTTATTTCGTAGCTGAGTCGGGAAACCGTTAAGCTTTTGAGGATTTATATGATCCTACCATAATTCGATAGGTTAACATTTTGTGGGCCTGGCTACTCATCCCCTAAGTTGACGGGTTCAGGGTTTAGGACCTAGAGTCTACAGAGTCTGCAGTCTCTTAGTAGCTGAGTGGATACACTTTACACTTTTTGGGATATTATTACCCACTATAAAACTTAAAGTGTACATTTTGGGGGGCTTATGAACTCAGCAACTACGGTCTAGAGTTCAGGGGCTTAGACAGGGCATTGTCCAGCAGCGTGGATGTTCAGCAACCCAGTTTCCCCCAAGGGCCCATGGTCTTCCGTTACACACTGCCCAGACCCCGTCTAATTCATCGGCTCCTGCATGACAGAGCACCACGGGTAAAAATCCTTCAACCCCCAACACCAAACAGACTCGAACTTATTGCCTGCCGCCGCTCACTGCATCCTTTCGTTCGGCTGAAGGCTCGTTTAGAGGCAATGTTGGCAACAACATCAGAGGATGTGGGGTCTAGCGCCCCTTTCATGCTTAGCCCCATGCCATACAAGCTGTGGTTGCTAGACCCTCAGCTCTTTAGTGTCGCGTGACAGCAATAGAACATGACTAGGATAGAACTACGTCCATCGATCTATGTGTGTATATATATATATATATAGTGTGGGTGTAGGGGGCATATATGAGGAACACGCGGCGTTGGAGCAGAGCTCTTCAGCAAGTCACAGACAGCAAGCAAGCTTTCGCAGTGCAGAGTAGATCCAGATCAGTTTCGATTCACACGAAATGCATAGGTACAGGCAGAATTGGCTCACACCTCTACAGCCTAGCACCCCTAGGCAGTTCAGATTTCCAAACAGCTGCGGCTTTAACTTTTTTCCTCGTAGGGCGGGTCTTGCAGCCCGAGCTGCTCTGTGCGTTCAGCATGGCGGCCGACCGACAGCAGGCGGATGTAGAACTCCAGGGTGCGAGTAACATTTCAAGTGTCAGGAAACTTAGTTAGCACATGTAGTTACAAGGTACGGTGAGGTCTCGTTCCAATTTCCTTTAACCCCAGGTACGGTACATATACCCGTACTTAGTGTGTCCCCTGATCCTCCAAGTAGGGTATTATGTTTCAGGGCTTCGAGGTTGAAAAGGTTCGGGCCTAGTCCCGATTTTAGGGGCCTGAATTATCACCTGTAGGGCTATTTATCATAGGCATCATGTGATATACCCAAGAGCACTATTCTAATCACTAAGGCCTCTACATGTGACCCCAACATCTGAAGTCTTCAGCCATGTTATAAGTCCTTATAAATATTTGCTATTACCATTCTGGCGGTTCCTTGTTGTAGTTATGGAATAATGTACGGGGCGTCACTTTGATAAGAAACGACACCTTTCTGCCAAGACCCCGAATATTTCTTAAATCCCACTGTGGGGTTTGGCAAGGCCTTTCATTCAAACGCGCGCGTTTTGAGCTTTTCGCGGGCTGAAAACTCCCAAAACCGCGGGTTAGGCAAGCTCAAAAAGTTCAAACGCGCAATGTTTGAGCTTTTCGCGGGCTCAAGAATCCAAAAATCGCGCGGTTGAACTTTTTAGGTTGGGTTAGGAGGGGTTGGAAGCTTGCGGAGGCTTTGTTTCCTGGTTGAATTAGGGAATTTAGGTTGGGTTTAGGACCCTGGATAAGAAATGCCAAAAAATCCGTGGCTCATTTCTTATTCCCAACGATTTCTTATTGAATGCGCTGGCCGAACCCGGAAACCCTATTTTGACTATTAGGGCCGTGTTATTACCCCGATCTCTTCGAAGAAGCTTGGCAGGCGATGGCCGCAGCGCTATTTGAGTCGGTTGAGACCGATGTTAGCCGCTGGACCTCTTCGGCTGTCATGTCGTGGTTCTTTGGGATGGTGTAGGGGAGCGAGTGATCACATGTGGCTTCCGTGCATGGGGTAGGGTTACGGGTCAAGGGCTTAGACTGAAAACCGTGCTGAAAGGATCAGGGGACGTAGTACGAGGTTATAAAGTAACGTAGCGGTAGTTGTACGTGTCAACAGGTTGTGGTTTAGGGGTGGCTGGCATGCCCAAGCGAGAGCCTTAATTCTTCCCGTACGGTTCCTTATTGTAACTATACCAGAAAGGCGCCCAATACCCTATTCTAACTATTAAGGCCCCTACCCAAAGAGCCCAATACCCCTTAATTAAGGATTATAGCTTGTTTAAATCATAATATGAAGCCCTATATCATTTATGCCCTATTCCTTAACTAAGCGGTATTGCGCTCTCTGGGTACATTACACTGTCAAGGGAGGGTTGAGACCAGGCCCAGGCCGCGTGGAATTGCTTCTCAGGTCATGCGGATCAGGCTTCCTTGGATCAGTTTAGGGGGTTTACGGGTTCAGGGTTAAGGGTTTATGATATTCAAGGGGTGGACAAGGGGTATTGAACCCGTAATTCTAAGGCTATTGGGATTGGAGGCCAGGGCTGCCCCCTAAACCCCTGAACCCCTAAACCTCCAAATCCCAGTCGCCAAACCCTGAACCCCTAAACCACTCAACCTCTACAGCCCGCTGAGGTTCACGAACCCTCCGCATGATGAACTTCCCCGCCGGCTGGACGACGCTCTCGGAGGCAGGGTTCAAGCATCAGGGTTCTGGGCTGCGGAGTACCATACTTTAAGACTTTTTTCTAAAAGGAACCGTTCTGAAATAAAAGTGCATACTTTTTTCTCCCTGGTTACTTAAAAGCCCAGGAGCCCTTGCACTCCAAAAATCCAGCCTGTAGATGCGGGTGGGAATCCACGGGCTCTCAATTCCCAGCGCAGGCCTCTTTAACATAGGGGCCTACATGATTACCAATACTATTTTGGGTGTTCTTTGTTATGGCTAAGTATAATATACCCCAAACCCTACTCTAATTATTAAGGCTCCTACATTCACCGAATAAAAGGAAATAAGGAGTGAGGAAATCCACGTTTGCCACATACCTGAAGCCCTTGCTCGGCCCAAAAACCCCACGCCCAAGTCCCTAAATCCGAAGCTCTGAAGCCTGGTACAAAAAAAAAGAACCCTAAGCCCTAAGCCGAAACCCTATGCAAGCCCCAAACCCTCAGCCCTAATATCTTTTCACGGTTGCATCTACTCAATATCTTTTCACGGTTGCATCTACTCTATTGGCTTCATATACCAAGAGCAAGGCTATCTTGGCTGCCTTTGTGACTCTGTGCAGGTGATCCCAGGACCCGAATCAGGAAACATGCCGTAAATGTTATTTTAAGGGATCCCTGGGTAACTTAGCGTCTATGACTTGACAGGCTTAGCAGCTTAACTATCAGGGGCCTCAAAAGGTAGGATGAAGGTAGGTGGGGTAATCCCCAAATAAGAGTCCTTATATAAGGGATCCTTCATCCTACCTACCTTCGTCCCACCTTTTGAGGCCTCCAAAACTACAGGGTTTTGGAGTCCCTGGGCACAGGAAGCATTTACATCCAAGATCCGCTCACTGCTGCGACTCGGTTGCCATAAACAGGTCCATGTGTGACGCAGGGCCTTATTTCTTGCTGGATGAACCAGCAATAAATACCATTCCTGAGGTTTGATCTGGATTATTCCCAGATTGGTATAATTACCTCCCTGGGCTGTGCCCTACACCCCAAACCCCTCTAACACAAAACCCACACCTCACCGCCCTGAATCTTTAAAAATCTCGTTCATGAGGCAGTATTTTCTTATAGGGTGTGTTTGTAGACTCTTCTACGGTTTACACGGGGCTGAGAGCCTATAGAAGAAGCGGTTTATGAGCAGGTATTGGTGAGTGTATGTATATAGAGCTCTTTAGGACCTTTGGCTTGTGTGCATTTCCGGCGTCAGGATTGGGATATTGGTAAGAATTCCGGGAACAGGCCTCGTGTAGCAATCGTCACACTCTAGGTCACGAGTCCGAGAGACACAAGCTAGGATTTGAATCGAAGAAACCATAATGCGGACACAATAAGACTTACTCTAGATCCCCATATGGCAAACTTAATTACAAGGCCTTAACATTCCTTAGCAAAAACTGAGTAGGTTAAGAATGGCTTCGGGTTTGTGCTTGGGCTAGTTGGGGTTTCGGGTTTACGGGAATAGCAATCTTATACACCCCGAACACCAAGGCATACAATGCAATAATGTAACTCAAACTATGATGCAGCCTTACAGCAACCTCAAACTTCCAGACAATGTTGAAAGCACACGAGAACCAATCTTGATTGACGTCCCTCTGAATCCCTGCAAAAAGGTCACCAGGACCTGTAAAAATATTCTACAACCGTACTGCGGGGTGCAGGAGCTCTCCAAACGAAATGCCAAATCCATTCCTTCAAGATCTGAAGCAGACAAAATGAAAGCTTTTACAAAGCCCGAAACCCGAAACCCGCCCAGCAACACCGGGGCCATCAGGCAGGAGCGAGAACCTTCGAAACAGGCCACATGAAACCAGTCGACAACTTTCCGCATCTTGTAAACCTGTGAAGGACGTCGTGGACAAGCCTTGTAGAGTCCTTTAAATGCGTGACACCTTACACGCCAGGTTACAAAGCCAAAAATACACAGGCCTGAAACCCTAGACCAAACCCTGGCCGGGAAAAGCCTTCTTCACAATTCCCGCAACACCTCTAAGCCAGGAACGCCCTGCAACGATCGCACCGTAAACCCCGAAAGCCGTTCAAATGCTGTAAACCCTGAAGCCGGAAACAGCCAGACACAACGGAGCAAAACGAGAAGCGTATCTATAACATTTACCTTCCATCTTTAACAGCAAAAACGACAGAACCAATGCAAAAACCCGGAACCCCTAAACCCTAAACCCTAAACCCCTAAACCCCTAAACCCCAAGCCCTACACCCCTAACCCCTAAACCCCTAAACCCTCAACCCTAAACCCCTAAGCCCTAAACCCTAAAGCCCGGCCCAAGGCAGACCCTGGGTGCACTCGAGTCCCCTCCTTCGGCACTTCGCACAGCGAGTGGCCAGGTCGGGCCTTGCAGTGAAAAGCCTAAGGCCCTGAGCCGGAAACCCAAAGCGGTATTGTTGATGGACAAAATCCTGCATGACCCTAAGGACCCTAAACTATGGGAATTATGGTATATTCCTTATAATGGGTAATGCAGGACCTTGTCCATCAACCGTATTGTTGGTTATGTCGGGGTCATGAAGCAAGCCAAGGACCTCCACTTGGAGGTTCATGGGTAGTTATAAGTGGGTTAGAAGTCCCTAATATGGGCTATAAGTATAGTTATCCTACTTATAACCCTGCTTATAGCTATTCATGAAAAAGTAGGGTTTAGGAACAGCTCAAGGGGTGCATTAACCTACCAAAACCTACTTTTTTGCAGGGTCCTATGAGCTCCACACGGTTGATGGACAAAATCCTGCACTACCCATTATAAGGAATATACCATAATTCCCATAGTTTAGGGTCCTTGGGGTCATGCAGGATTTTGTCCATCAACAGTATTAGGTCTTATCATAAAAGCTTGGTAGGGCTTGGGGTCTCGGTTTAAATTTCAGGGTTTTTGTGTTTGCCGTTGTTCGGGTTCAGGGTTTTATTTGTAGTGTAGGGCTTTAAGGGCTAAAGGGTCATTATAAGGGATGCCGATAAGGGTGTTAACGCCTGATCGGTAGCCTGGCCGTAAACCCCAATCCTCAGGGGCCTCAACAGGTGGGATTAAAGTAGGTGGGGTAATCCCGAAATAAAAGTCCCTGTATAAGCTACCTACCTTCATCCCACCTTTTGAGGCCTCCGAAATCCGGATCACTGCCGGAGGACGCCCCAGCTTAGGGGGGGGTACCGCCCGGATCACTGCTTGGCACGTTAATGCCGATGCCGGGAAACGAACCGTCCTGAAATCAAGGAATGGGCGGTGTACCCTGAAACCCGATTCTACTTACTACGTCACTTATGTTAAATTTCTGAGCTGTGTTTTCTCTCGGTCTCTCTGTCTCTCTGTCTGTCTCTCGCTCTCGCTCGCTCGCGAGTAGGCCCCCTCAACCGATGCTAAACCCCACATGTGGATCTCTGAAAGTCATCAGGGTGCATGGTTTAGGGACCAGGGTGGGATATACAGACCGGAATAATTACATGGCAAGAGACCTCCGATATGCCGGCAGCTGGTGGCCACCGCCACCTTCAAAAGCCAGCAGATGGCCGAGAAGGCGGTCAAAACGCTGCACCTTGGCACAAACCCTACTTAGAGGATTAGGATTTGTATAAGGGTTGTACAGGGTTTTCGTGCTTAGGGGACTTAGCATGTAAGTAAGGTTAAAAGTGACCTTAGTTGGGGCTACGTAACTACCCTCACCGTAAGTATAACCCTATAATATACTTACTAAATCACTTAAGGCTTTCAGCACGACTCTTACTGTGTCAGGTTTACAGAGGAATGTGCCCTGGTTTCTAAAGGGCGGTGGGGTTTCAGAAGAGTTCCTTAGCAGTACACTACAATGTACCTCAAACCATTGTTCTAATAATTCCGACCCCTGCGTCAGGGGATCTATGGCTTTCAGGGTTTACGGCCTACCGCGTGGGGTGGCCGTATTTCATAGGAAGCCAAAACGGGTTGCACAATGGGGTTTTCAGGAAGAGTGAGGGGTGCCTGCAATAGGGATCAGATCACGGAAGCCCAAGCTCAGCTACCTTTTCCTGGGGATCCAAAAACCTACTGTTTTAGGGGTTAGACCTTCCAAGTAAGGGGTCATAACTTGGGTACTGCCCCCATACAGTAACAGTCTGTAATAGGGCTACTGTACTATTAAGGGCCTAATATATCTATATTATGAAGATTATCCAACTGTCACTGAGTGGGGGCAGCACCCAAGTCATAACCTACTGCTTAAATTACATAGGGCTTCATATTATGATTTCAGCTATACTCCTTAAATAAAGGGGTATTGGGCTCTCTGGGTAACCTACTGTTTTGCAGGGTTTGGGGACACAGGTTAGATTTGAAGCACCTAGGACTCAGGCGCTCCCCAGTCCGGAAGATATCATTTCCCAGACCCCTTAAGGGAGGATCCAAAAAGCAGATCCCTCAAAAGGGGGTTCCTATAAAGTAGCCTTAGTAGTATGGGGCCCCAAATTAGGGGATCTACTTTCTAGATCCTCCCGGGGGTCTGGGTTTATAGTAAAGTCCATAAAGTTGGAAACCGGATTAAGGCCAAATAGTGCTGGGATTCCCTAACTTTTAGGCTTCTACTGTACAGCACGTCTTTGAACCCTGCAATCTGTGAAACCTCAACCAGACTGTTCACCTCGAAGGAGTTGTGGTTTCGGTTCTGGGGTTGGGTGTGTGAGGCTAGGCTTGGAGTGTGCTCGAATGTCGTGGGGTCGAGGTTTTTGTTTTGGGCTTGGGATGTACGATTTGGGGCTAGAGGATTTGCGGCTAAGGGTTACGAATGCCCGTTCCTCCTTCAATCAACCAGGGTTCCCGCTCAAGATCAAGAGATGCAATACTGTTGATGGACAAAATCCTGCATGACCCTAAGGACCCTAAACTATGGGAATTATGGTATGTTCCTTATTATGGGTAGTGCAGGATTTTGTCCATCAGCCGTAGTAAAGCCATCTATCAACAGCGAGGAGCATTCCTTCATGACGGTCTCCTCTACAAACTCTAGCTTCCACTCCAACCCCCAAGCCCCAAACCTTCAACTTGAAATCTTGAACCTTGAACTCTAATAGGCCGCCAGGTACTACACGAATGCCCCCCTTGTAATCTCATGGGTGTGTTGACTTCATTGCTCCATTTGACTGAAAATCCTGAACCCCGAAAAACCGCATGCGAATTCATACAAGCTTACACTCCACACCCAAAGCCTAAAGCCATAAACCCCTCCCTGAAAGCCTCACTCCGGACTTTCTCAGGCACGGCGTGGACAACCGAACAGAAGCGGCCCCCTGACTGGCAATGAGGGATTACACGTTTAGGCTTCCTCAGGGCTTAGGGCTTGGTACAGTTTGGGATTGGGGCTCAGGGTTCAGAGTTTAGGGCGTGTCGCCAAGCAGCGGCAGTAGCTTCTATGTGGGATGGCGCCCCAACACACCAAAAAAATTAACATGGGACGGGCTGGCGCGTATTCGAGTCTACGAGGCTGGGTTGTTACCTCCCACAGCAGTCAGAAATTCGTGGCTGTTTCTTGTATCCGCGATCTCACTTCAGCACACTAGGGGTACTTTTTGTGATCTCAACTGTCTTCACATATAATTGGAGCTTCGACCAAATCTCTGTCCAGTCGTATTGGTTTGTACAGGCTTCACGCCCGGCATTTGTGATTGAGGTTTACATTTTATTTACTATCTTGAAGGCCCTTCATGACGATTCTTGTAGGTTCCTGTCGTAGTATATTTGGGTTGGTCCCCTGGTCTAGGTATTCGGCTTGAGCGGTTTAGGCGGTTTAGGGTATGCCGGTCTTAGGTTTCAAGGTAAACTGGACTCCGCATTTAGCACGCAGGATTCACGCTTTGCGATGGGCCAGCACCACCCAATGGCCCTTTAATGGAGTCCTTATGGCCCTTAAGAATTGGTATTTGGGGTATGTTAGAGGGTACTCGAGGGGTCCATGTAGGGGGCGTGCTTAGAGTGAAGTCAGGTTTCATAGATTTGGAAGGCTGCCGAATCAGCTCTGACGGACTTCACCCTTACCTTTGGTTACCTTAGCCTACCAAGCCCTACTTCCTTGTAGGTTCTTATTATGAACCCTAATATGGAGTCTATAGGGACCCGACAAGAAAGAGTAGGGTTTGGTAGGTTATTGTAGTAGGGAATGGAGGAATGGGGTACAATTATAACTACTAATACTACCATTCTTCCATTCCCTACTAACCAAAGGTAGGACTTCTGGTATACGATTCTCGACAGTGGGTTCAGGCGTCTTAGATCCATTATCTGTCGGGCGCTAAGGATAAATCCTCCATTTTCGAAATGATACGGACCTCTGGATTGATACACGCTCTCTTTTTCAGGGCCGTGACATTCGAAGTCTAACATCGTTTTCAAGGAAGGGGTGATTATTGGTCAAGGGAGTTAGGTTCCATGAGCCTGCCGGAGTGCCGAGGAGAAGAGGCGTATGGGCTACACCGAGGCAATGTTCTGCTTTGGTTCGTTGGGGTTTACGGCTTTTGGTTTGTGGACTTTACAAACCCTAAACCCTAAACCCTAACTTTACAGAGTAGGAAGGGCTTTGGGCAAATATTCGTTTGGAGATTCGGGCTGCGGCTGCGGATTCTTTAGATTGGTTACAGGGTATAGGATCCGGGCAGCTAGTGAGTGGTTTCAAGTGTTGCTTTTGATTTCGGGGAGCTACACGATGGGGCTGCTGAGGCAATAATATGTTTATGGGGTTCCATGTGATGTAACGCGCCCCGCTGAAACTGAAACTGAAGCTCCCCCCCCCCGAAAAATCTGCGTTAAACCTAACCTGGGACACGAAACCCCGAAACTAAACAGCGAAACTAAACAGAAACTCAATAGAATAAACTGAGCACTGAAACTGAAACCGAACTGAAGCTAAACTGATGGTAAAACTCAAGTGAGACTGGCCCCAGTAGCCGGTCCCGCGGCCTGGCTGCTACTGCTAACTACTACTGTTACTCTTACTCTTACTGCTGCTACTGTGAAGAGAGCCAAGACATGCCGTTTTGGCGGCCGGATACATCCTTTTCGCGGCATTACGAAGACCACCCTCCTGGTGGAGACCTGCAGCTTGGAAACCAGGCTGCTTGGGCCCTACTTGGAGGTTCATGGGTACATATTGTTACAGGTCGGAGGACTGTAGTTATAACCTATATTAGGGGACATAATAAAGTTTTCAACTACCCATGAACCTCCAAGTAAGACCAAAGAGGCTGAAGAAGGGAGAGCAGCCGCGTGTTCCTCGACCAGCCAATGTGTGAAGACCTTCGAACTCTCAGACTTTCTGGTGAGACAGTCCTAAACCCTAAACAGTTGATCCGCAAACTCCAGGTCGGCTGCGTAGTCGATGGTCTCAGCCTCTTTACCACCCTCTTTAATTCTCCAAAGCTGTGCCCACACCCCCAAAATTTAAACCCTGAAGCCTAATATAGGGGGCCTGAATAATGAGAATAGGGTTTTGGGGCCCATTATACTATTATAAAAGGGAACCCCCCAAAATAGTATTGGTTTTTTTAGGCCCCTATAGTATATATCCCTGAACACTTCGCCTCAAGAGCTTGAATGCGGGAAAGGCGCGCGACGTGGATCGCTTCGCAGTCTACCTGCTTGCCAAAGGCTTGAGCATTTGGACCCGGGGGGCCTGAATAATTAGAACAGGGTTCCCTTAAAGGGGTCTGTTAAAGGGTCCATTACTATAGTTCCACTATAAGGGAACTATAAGGGTACTATAGTATAGGAGCTTCAACAGTTCGAATGGCCCATTATCTAATAAGGCCTGAGCTCGGGGGGAGTGTTCGGCTACCCAAAAAAGGCTCTAATGACAGTACTGTGTAGGGCATTTGGCTAATTCGATCCTCAGTCCTTTGTTTGAACTCGTTCACCAGGTCGTTGTTTCGACAGTTGAGGTAATGAGATCTGCCCAAAAACCCTTGCCTCTCAGAGTACGAGTGGGACAGTACAATGAGAAGTAAGGTAAGGCAACATACGGCCACCGGTCGTCCAAATTGTGCAGCATAGTCCTGGGCAAGGCAGCGTGCACTCTGCACTGTACGACACTCTGCCGCAATATGGTAGGTTGCATTCCTTTAGGTGTTGTATGCTCGTCACTACCGTAAAAAGATCCAGACAGTGCAAATGGCATGAACAAGTTTGGTATGAAACTCTGTATAGCTAGCATTCTGTACATGCATTGACTGGGTAGTATGTACACGCACACACACACACACATGTATGCATAGATATGCACATAGACGTATGTGCAAGCATGCGCATGTAGCATTGCAATCACAAAAGCATCGTCATACTACCTACAACAATGCGTATATTGACCATGGTACGAGTGAGAAGATCTCATAAAGAACAAGATAGGTAGGTAGGTAGGTTGGCAGGTATGCTCTTACCTTTTTCGCCCCTTAAAACTCCAACATCGAACACATGAAATCAACAGCCGGGCCGCTGGGGCACTGTTGCAACTTCTCGCAGGATCCTACTAGCAAAGTAGGTAATCTTTAACCTTTACCATAATGCCTATACCATTCCAATATACTCCGAATGGTTATGGACAAGTAGGGGATTGTTGCAAATGTCCAGAAACCCTACACCCTGAGCCCAAAATGTTTAGGTTCGAAGTTTAAGCTCAAAGACGCCACACCCCGATTCCCAAAAGCTGAGCCGTAAACCCCAGACCCGAAATCGTTGGAGGTGCTGCGGGCAATCCTCTGCAGCCCGATGAGGAGTACGATCCCGAGGCTCAAGAAAAGTGTATTCATAAGGTTGTAAAATTGACGAGTATTGCAGGGTTTGACAAGCTTCAGGATCTTACAGAGGTTTTGAAGGTTCATGAGGGCTTAGGGGCTGTATACGGTAGGGTTTCTACGGAGGTATTGTTGAGTGGCCAGAGCCTGTGAAACATGTCCGTATGTCTCTTAATTCGGTGGTGGGGGGGGGGGGGGTAGTCTCTGAGTCGAGAGCCCCATTTATGTGTGTGAAAAGAACTGTTCGATAATTTTTGCTGCGTTGGGGGGTCAGCAGGTACGATGGATTCTAGGNTAGTTAGGGCTTAGGGGTTTAGGGTCTTTGGGAAGTTGTGTTTCGGGTGGGTCGGTGGGGTGTAGTCTCTGAGTCGAGAGTCCCCATTATGTGTGTGAAAAGAACTGTTCGATAATTTTTGCTGCGTTCGGGAGTCAGCAGGTACGATGGATTCTAGGATGACCGGCTGAGGAGTTCAGGGACTTCGGGTTTAGGGTTTAGGGGACTTAGGGTTTAGGGAGTTTGGGCTCTAGCACTCTAGCTTTGCCAGCTTAGAGTTGGATGTATTTTCAGTTCAGGGCTTTACGAGTTTAGCATGTGCATCCCGATGTTCACCAAGAGCTAAGAATCAAAGCTCCAAGCACTACACCCCAAAGCCTGACGAAAACCGAGTAAAACTCTATTGAAACACTGTGGAATCCTCAGAAGCACCTCAAGAACCCTCAGAAGATTTTGCTTTGGCCAGGCGGGGCCAGCGACAGACGAGGAGCTGACGTTGCTTTGCATCGACGAGGCCTTACAGAGACGTTGCTTGGAGAAGCAGGGGACGTAAGGATAAGAATAGCTTCATTCAGAGTAGCTGCATTCGGGGTTAGAAAGCTATATATTTGTAGATATATGTATACATGTATTCATATTTGTTTATATTTATTTATATATTTATTGACCTGTGGTTGGGTTGTTTTCGCCAGCGTGTTAACATCCTGTGTGCTAAAGCTAGAGGCATTTAGGGTTTGGGGAGGATTTAAGCATTGAGGGTGTGGGGGAGTTGATGCTGTTCAGTCTGCCGATGCCACGGAAATGCAAAGGATCCAGGTTGAAGGGCTTACTTGGCGGATCAGGGTACGTGTGCGACACAACCCGGTAAGGAGTCTTATGACTGTAGCTACCTTAGTTTTGATGTCTCAGCCGGGTACGAGCTGAACTTGAAGTCTGCAGGTAGCATAGGAACAGCCATGACACTAACAGCACCTTGCAAGCATGAGTGCTCTTCAGACGCAGCTGTGAGCGAGCAGTACAGCGAAAAGTTAACTTTGTGACAAGGAATGTCGTTTCCAGACAATTGGGCCAGTCAGCCAGTCCTTGTGTTTAGGCTATCAAAGAGAACAGCCATGTAGGCCCTTAACACTTGTGGTCCGTGTGTGAACACGGGTATTCTTGTCAATCGTGTTCCTGCTGTCTTCTCTGAACCTGGGCCAAAGTTGTTGTCAACAACTTCGGAAAGCCTGGAGACACTCTAGCTCTGTGGCGACAACGTCGCCTTCTTTAAGTTTTCGCATCAGGCAAAGAAAACACCTGGGGTTAAGGCTCAAAGCTGGGATTAAGCGCTGTTGACAGGCACGCCTTCTCAGCGAACCACCTGTCGGGGACCCGGACCCTGGGCGAGAGGTGTGGGTGGGTGCAACTGCAGTCTCCTTGGCATTTGGGTTTCGAGCAACGGCCTACGCCTACACCCCAAGCCTTAATCAAATCCTTAACCTACCCTCTAAATCCTCACTATCTGGGGTTTAATTTCATATAGGGGCCTCGCTAGCTGTTTTTGTTCAGAGGATTCTTGTTCAACCCCCAAAGTACCACCGAACCCACCACCCCAACTATTGTGCTGGCTTTTGCTCCGGTAGTCTACTACAGCCATAAAAACCTCATCTTTTGGAGAGGTGGGAATCCATATTATGATTGGTGGCATATTTCTTAATTGACGAGTGTACCCTAAATTGCAGGAGGATCCCTATTCTGATTTAGGGTATATAGGTATATAGTTTTTTAATTCAATCGTGTTGCAGTCTCTGTGTTCCCTGCGCCCTACAGCCCTTATCAGACACAGTAACGCCCAAGGCGACTAAACCGCATACTGTCGCCTATTTTGTTTGTACTGGTCATTGTAGGGCGAGGCTGTGTGGTCAGGTATCCAAGACAGTTGACGCTGCGTCAGGGACGCTACCACTTTATATTCTTTGGATGACTTGCGTCAGCTTGCCTTGAGGAGATGCTGGCGCGAAGCTCGTGAGCAAAGCGCGTCTGGCCAAATCAAGGAAGGAAGCTCAGTCACTGCTGTTTGTTGCAGTGCTGAAAGAGCTTGAAGATAAGGACACCTCCAAGAAACTTTGTGTGCACATGGTCACCTTCTCCCGCTGGTTGTCTGACACGGTCGAGGCCGGCCACCTGAGCAACGTAAGTGACACGTCTTGTGGCTGTGGCAGACTGCGTTTGGAAAGCTTTCCTGAGGTTCACCAGCAGGGCCTGGAGTTATAGGGGCTGATACCGAGGGGATCAGGAGACTTAGTAAGCCTAAGGGCAGTAGCCATAATTTTAGTCAAGGTAGCCGTAGTTCTAGTTTCTTGCAGGTCATTATCACCCCAGTCATCGTGCCTACAGCCGTACATTCTAAGTCCCCTTGATATAATAACCAAAAAATTTCAATCGTGTCAGTAATCATTACAATGACAACCATGATGCTAACAACAACATTTGTAATGGTTCCGGGCAAATGCGGCACTTCCAACCGCACTTACTAAGCCCCCTGATCTACCTACACTATTATTCTGACTTCAATCCGCTCAATCCCGGTTTAGGCATGAGGGTTTCGACGGGAATGAACAAGCGTTCTAAAAGGGTATCATGTCTTTCAGGAGCAGTGTTGAATGTACGGTTTTTAGGCGCTTCCAGGGTTTGCGGTTCAGGTTTGGGGTTTCAGGGTGTGGGGTCCGGGGGGCTATGTATGATATATGTACATTGACCCCGAACCCTAAACCCTGAACCCGAAGGAAATCCTCAAGCCTAATTACCATAGAAGCCCAAATAGTTACCAATACTGCTGATGGACAAAATCCTGCATTACCTTAAGGACCCTAATCTATGGGAATTATGGTATATTCCTTATTATGGGTCATGCAGGATTTTGTCCATCAACCGTATCACTCCTCAGGGCTCCTTATTATAAAAATACAGGAGAAAAGGGCCCCAAAACCTGTATTCTGCTTATTAGGGCCCCTTTTTTGCAGAAGAGTTTGAACAGCCCTTTAAAGGAACCCCTATTCTAATTATTAAGGCCCCTACATTACGCTCCCACCGCCGAGTCGAACGAAAGCCGGGAGATCTTCCTCCGCGACATGCCCATCGAGGATGCTGCTGTCTTCGTACGTAACCTTCAGTTCTTGTCGTGTGTCGTTGTGTGTGTATATGGATGTCTGTCTGTATGTCTGTATATATACTTATATTGATTACTGAATATTTTATTGTAATATATTGTGTAAAAATATATTACACTATACTATACTATATTTATTGTATTATACTATATGATATTTTGATTAATTTTTTACAGCCCTTGAACCCTACGTTTTGGGGTGGAGTTTAAGGGTCTCGGGCACCATGCCCTCGCGTAGCCTTGTTCACTTCAAGCCCAGAGCTCCACTTCCTCGCACGAAAGCATGGATCCTCGAGTCGAAAAATCTTCGACCACAAGGGGGGGCCCTAAATCCTGAAACTGAAAAGCTCGGACCTTCCAAGGAATCCCTTAGTTACGGAATATAGTATACTGTAAATCAGACTAGGATACCTAATATGATTCAAGATATCTTCCTTAAATAAGGGATTTTGGAAGGTCTGGGAGCCCGCAACGCTGGAACTGCAATCCGTGGCCGTGCTTGGTTCAGTTTCAGCTTGAGCCAAGCTCCCTTCTGGCAGGAGCGAAACTTTTCCGTTGCCGGGGCATGCCCAAAGAGCTTGACCATTTGACTGATGTAATAATTAGGGCAGAACAGATTAGCAGCTGCCCCTCAACCCTTAAGTCCTAAACCTAAACCAATGCACTTAAACAAGACGAGCTTAACCAGTGAATCAATTCCAGTCAAGTTGAAGAGCCGCCCAGTCTCACGCGTTCCATGGTCAGGGTGGTCTCGCAGGGCTCTGCGCCTATGTACGAAGCCCCCAAAAGCCTTGAAGCAGCCAAACAGACCCTAAACCCCTAAACCCTAAACCAAGGCCTCCAGAAGAGCTCGGTCAAAGCTCCAAGCCCGACATCCGAAACCCGGAGCCTGCAGTACTTCAACCCTAAACCCCAGATCCCCTTAAACCCTATAGTAAACCCCATAAAGTTGGAAACCGGATTGAGGCCAAATAGTGCTGGGATGCCCTATACATTACTCTTAAGGATTGAGGCTATGAGGTTTCCAACTTTTGGGCTTCTACTCTAAACCTTAAACCCAATGCCCCAAACCCTACACTTTATAAACCTTAAATCCGATGCCCGAGACCTTAAGCCCTAAAGCCCAAACCCGAAGCTTTAAACCTGAAGCCCTGAACCCCGATCCCGAAGCCCTAAGCCTTTCACCAGTAATCCCTAAACCCCCTAAAGCCCTAAACCTTAAACTCGATGCCCTACACCTTACACCCTAAACCCCAAACAGCCTTTCACCATTAATCCCTAAAGCAGCCAACGCCATGGCTCTGCTGGTCTTCGAGACCCGAGCGCCGAAGCAAGCCGGCTCTTGGAGACTGGGCTGCAGATTTGGAGGTGTACGGTTTAGGGTATATTATAGAACCCTACTACAGATCCCATATAGAGACCTTATAGAACCCTTTAAAGGAAGGCTATAGGTAATAAATATAATGTAAGGAACCGGATTAAGAAACCCTGGGCCTATAACACCAAAGTAGTAGGATTCATATAAGGAACACTAATAAAGGCCCAAGGTTTCTTAATCAGGTTCCTACCTCATTATAGTACCCTTACTATAGATCCCTTGTAGGAACCCTTATAGACCCCTTTAAAGGAACCCTACAAAAAGGCCCAAGGTTTCTTAATCAGGTTCCTACATTGTACGGTTTCGGGCTTTGGGGTGTCGCGCTCAGGGTTCAGGGTGGAAGGGGTTAGGACTTGGGGGAATTAAAACGGTTCAGGGGACTAGGGTTTAGGGGTTCATTAGGGTTTAGGGTTTAGGGTTTAGGCTAGGGTTTAGGGGTTCAGAGGTTTGGGCGTTATTGAAATGCATTTCGGGGTTATTGTGGTTTGTTGAGCTGGCTTTATTCATGGGTATCCCTGGCCGTGCTTGCTGACATTGGGCTCTTGAACAGGGCGCTTCTTGGAAGAGACTCCGGTTGTAGACAAGGGATCCAGGAATTCTTGTAGGCACATCTGGATTTTCCTATAAACTTCACGGAAACAACTGACACAGAAACTGTGTATGAGGTCTTAGAGTCTTGAGCTTGGAGCGCCGGAGGGGTACCTGCATGAAGGAAGCGACTGTCAATCTTGGAGTTTCAGTTTTGCCGTTTCGTGGTAGAGGTTCAGGGCTAGAGGATTTTGCATTATCCTTTCGGCAGGCAGGAGATCCGTTGGGTTTATGCAGTCATGCTCGGCAGCTGTTGTCATCCGACTGTGTCTCATGTGCGTGCAAAAGGCGCGTCCCGCTTTTGCGGGGGACTGGCTAAGCATGCCTTCGAACCGAGCAGCAAACGTGCGTCGTCACGATCTGCTGCAGTCGCGGCTTCTGGAGCGTTTGCAGCCGCGGTTTTGCTGAGAAAGACCAGGAGACAGTTAGTATGCAGATTCGCGAAGGATCCAAAATCGTTGGACAGAGTGAGTGCCAGACAGCAGAGCATGCTCGATCGGTTGAACGATCACGCCGCGGTTCTGGGTGGCGAGTGCCTGGCGATCGGATATACAAACCTGAAGACGAAGGTCCCGTGGCAGTGCCAACACGGACACACCTGGGATGCATTGCCAAACAACGTGCTGAATCAAAAGAAATGGTGTCCCGAGTGTGCCAGAAACAAGAGGCGGATCCGGTTGCAGCGGTTGCAAGATCATGCGAGGGCACGAGGTGGATGGTGTCTGTCAACGAGCAAGTACAACAGGTCCAGAGCCAAGGTCCCTTGGCAGTGCAAGCTGGGACACACCTGGGAGGCCTCAGTTCAAAGCGTTCTTCACAACGGAAGCTGGTGCCCCAAATGCTGCCGCAAAGGGCGAACTTGCAAGAAGCGCAGCTTGAAGGATTTGCAGGCGCATGCTGCTTCCCTCGGTGGCCGATGCCTCTCAACTGCCTATGAGGGCATGAGGGCACCAGCGGTTTGGCAGTGCCACGAAGGTCACACTTGGCGGGCAATCCCGGATGCCGTCCTCAACAAAAAGAAGACCTGGTGTCCAGTCTGCGCAGGAAATGCACCACTGAACATCCGGCTATTGCAAGCACATGCAGCTCGTCGGGGTGGCAAGTGTTTGGCCAAGAAATATGTCAACAGCCGTTCGAAGGTAACCTGGAAGTGTGAGCACGGGCATTCCTGGCGAGCAAAACCTAAGAGTGTCCTGAATTCGGGCAGTTGGTGTCCCCAGTGCAACAAAATCGGTCTGCCACGCCTCCGAGCCCATGCTGCTGCACTCGGTGGAAGGTGCCTGGCCAAGTCATACAAAGACGCTTTCCAGAAGCTTCTCTGGGAATGCAGAGTGGGACACCATTGGGAAGCCTCAGCCAGCACCGTCCTGCATGGCAAGTCGTGGTGCCCAGAGTGTGCTACCACATGGCGAACAGAAGCGGAGATCCGCAGCATCCTCGAGACTATTTTCCATCCGGCTGGGTTTCCCTCCTGTTATCCCTCTTTCCTGAAAGGCTTGCAGTTGGATGGATACTGCCCTAATCTGTTTTTGGCTTTCGAATACCAAGGAGAGCAGCACTACGATCCCGAAAACTACTTCCATTTCGGTGATACTGCCAGCTTCCACTCTCAGCAAAGAAGGGATGCTAGGAAGGTCGAGCTTTGCAGAGATGCCGGTGTGCGGCTCTTGATCATCCCATTCTTCGTGAACGACAAGCGGACTTTTGTCTTGACTTCGTTGCTGCAGTGGTTTTCATGGGCTCAGATCGCACCGCTGGAGCTGCCGGGCTCACGGTGCTTGTAAGGCACACGTCATTGTGGTGTGGGTGTCGAAGGCCGGCAGCATGTGAATCGAAACACGTTGTTACATACCCATCTTCAACTCTGGGCGACATCGTCACTGATAGCTTGAATTGTTTGGGCAAAAAGTGCAGCATCCAGTTGTTTCAGTCTCGTGGCAAGGACATTCGGCGAGTCCAACATCCAGCACGGATTCTTTGGATGTTCCGTGTTCAGGGAAGATGAACTTTCAATCCGCGTTGTGCCGGGTCTGTAGGCCTCTTTGTTGCACTGGGCAATGTGTTGTCTGCTGGGTGACCATAATTAATTAACTGGTAGCACCTTGTGGATTTGAGCCAGCCAGGGTCAATGTCACCAGCCTGGTGTTTGGGCCTTGCCATCCATGTCCCGACCACGGATGTCCATACATGCAGTCCGGGACAGGGAGAACAGAACCCAAATCCTGAAGCCTCTGCAACAGGGAGGAAAAGAGCCTTCAATAGCGGAAGCCTCTGAAAGCTCAGCATCTTTAAAGAATTTGCAGCCTCTCGACTCTGAAGCCGTAACACTCCAAACCCTGGACCCTGAATTCAAACTATAGTCCAAATTAGTGTGCTTTGCCTCAGCGTCCTCATGAGCAACTTCGATGATGCACTGTATATTTGGTTTGCCGCCCCCGCTACAAAGCCCTCATCCCCCAAACCTCCCGAGGATGGAAATACAGCTACAGCTGCCAGCACCTTGGGTCGGGGAGGTTCAGTGCCTTGGCAGACTGTCAGATTTGTGGTGTTCGATTTGGGTTTAGGGTGCATCGTGCGGGGTCCGGCTGGTAGCCTTGGAATCCTCTTCAATCTCCTATGTGGCCAGATCCGTCTCCAGAGAGTCCTTGGGGGGCCGTAGCAGGTGAATCCGATTCCGGATTCTGAAAGCTTCATAGGGAGCCTAACACCCTACAATGGGGGAAGCTACCTTAACCTCTAGAGGGTGTAATCTTCTGGTTGAAGGGATATTCCTCGCCCACACCCCAGATTTAAACCGTGACACTTACCCGGAGAAGAATCAAACACTGTACCCTACAACGGAGGCTGCTGCTACTGTTTATGCTGCTGCTCCTGCTACGACGGCGACTACTACTCTTCCTACTACTGCTACTACTACTACTACCACTACGACTACTACTACTACTACTACTACCACTACGACTACCACGACTACTACTTCTATGACTACTACAACTACAACTACTACTACTACTGCTACTACTGCTACTACGACGACGACTACTACTACTGCTAGGGCTACTGCTAGTGCTACTGCTACTGCTACTGCCACTGCTACTGCCACTGCCTCTGCCACTGCCACTACTGCTGCTCCTGCTGCTGCTGCTGCTGCTACTACTACTACTACTAGTGCGACTGCACTGCTAATGCTACTGCTGCTGCTGCTATTGCTCTACTACTACCACCACCACCACCACCACCACCACGAAGACGACTACCACTATTGCTGCTATTGCTACTCCGACTGCTACGACTACGACGACCACTACTACTCACCCTTGAACGCTACACCGCCACTGCTGCTAGTGGAGGATGCTACGGCAGCGCGATGAGAAAATTGGTCTCCAGCTAGAGAAGCTTCTCCAGAAGGCGCGAACCCAGAAGCTTTAAACCCGAGAAGCCCTGGAGGTTTCAGTCCCAAGCCCCAGGTTTGCGAGTTAAGATATACGACTTGTGGTGTGAGCTGTTGATTACGGGCTCAACATGGGATCTTGATTTTTGAGTGAGATCAGGTACGGTTAGCAACACAACTTCCCCCTTTAAAACTTGAAGCTTGAACTTTTCGAGCCTATGGATTGGGGGAACAAGTCATTAACGCCGATCCCTTAACAAGAGAACACACACACACACACGTACGGGGGCAACCCTGACGACCATCATGCGAGTCAGGACATCTGTACAGCCTCTCTACATACCATCCGTGTAACCGATGTGTCTTGAACGGCTCATGCGAGAACTCCAACCACAATCTACAATCCTAAGACGAAGCGGCGGGACATTGCAGGTTGGACCAAAGCTGAAGAAGGAGGCGTGCCGCTACAAGCAGAGACTCCTTGTTAGGGGAGAAGGGTTAAGCCCTCAGCCCTAAACCCAACCCAAACCCTAAACCCTGAACTCTAAACCCTAAGTGACGAGTAAACATGCATAAGCCTTAAACGCCAAGTACCCAAAGTCAGAGCCCCAGGATGAGAGTTGAGGGCATTCTGCTTCCATGTGATGTGCCTTGAAGCTCGTTTCAAACGGAAGCATACGGCCGCCTGTGAGCCCGGAAGGTGGATTTATGAGGGCATCATGTGTTCATTGAACCAAAAGCCCGCCAAATGCAGAAGACTCCACAAAACCTTAAAATATTGAGAAAACCCTTTGAATCTGCAAACCCGAACCCAACACACCAATGTCAAGACAACGAGCCCCTAAGCGCGGTCTTTCGTTCTAAGAAACCCATACCTACTGTCCAAATTCACCGAAATCCTTATCTTTAATATTTAAGAAACCCTTATCTAATCGTCGAAAAATCAGGCTACAGCGGCCCTCGTGGACGATGCTGGAGAGCAACTACCAGGCCGCCCTCTTCGATGTCTGTGATGTTCCAATGGAATTAAATATGGGTCTGCGGTTTAGGATTCAGGATTTATGGCGTCTTAAGACTAATGGTACGAGTAGGTTGTTCTGGGGTTTCGTAAGTTTCGCAAGGGCTTTATAGGGTTTCTTCTGTCGTTTACGGCCCGCCAAGCCTCATTACACCTGACACCAGAAGGACACAGCATGAACTTCAATACCTCTTTAACACCCACGCACAACCCTGCAAAAAAAGAATCCAGAGAGCGCAAATTCCCGCCCACGACGAAACACATGCAGAAAAAGGCAACTCCAAAGTAAGTCTAGAACCCTAAACCTTCAACAAGAACGAACACTGCGGGCCAAACCCTTAAACCCTAAACACCCAAACCCTGAAACCCTAAAAACCCGAACCAAAGCCGTGAATCCCCAAACTCCAAACCCCAAGCCCCTTTCAACCAAAACACAGCACCGCAGGCGACTTGCCAGCCTGGTCTGCCTGGCCACGAGCTCGCTCTCTGCGCCTGGAGGCGGCCGCGGAGAAGTTGGAGGTCCCGGGTCTTTAACGGTTCCTTTAAAGCAAGACCTCTTGAAGTTAGAAGAGGATCTTGGGGATTTGGGGCAGTAGCATCATGACATTACTTAGTTATCATATGGTTGCGCAGGAAACTCCTTTTAAGTTCAGGGTGTAGGGGTTTAGGGTGTTGGATTCAGGGCGTAGGGTCTAGGGCCCAGAAAGTTGCAAGATATTGATGGCCTTAAGTTAACGTATACCGAGCTCCACCACTAACTCTCCATAATCCATTTTCCAACTGTTTCAAGTTTGCTGTGTAGGCTTTTTATACCACAGTAGTGTGCTGATATTATAGCCGAGACACTCTTCTACTTAGCATGTCCCATCAATTTGACCGAGGTGCCTAGCTACTGGGACCCGCCGGTGGTGAGCAAGTGCCCAGATGCAGAGTTGAGGTAGAGAACCCTGAATGACAAGTACTACTATTGTAATGGTTTGAAATTATGTGTATGCTGTATCACACCCCCAAAACCCCCTTCTAATTAGTAAGGCTTCCATGTTACGGGTCTGTTGCATGTAGGGTTGAGGGTGTTTGGGGACTGTCGGGCGTTAGGGTTCTATAGGAAAGGGGTCAGGTCATGAAGCTGTGGATGTGGGTTGAGTGCACTTGTTCATACCAGAGTTCCGTGGTGCGTAGGACTTGCACGGCTTTATGAGTTTAAGGCTGTACTGGCTAAGGCTGATGACTTTGCGGGACTTTCGAGCGCAAGACTCAGCGTGGAGATGTGGGAGACTAGTCTTCGTTCCTGTTTGGGGGAAGTATTTTCTCTACGTCCCATAATCGGGCCAGCCATAAGTCGTTAATGCAGGTTATTTGGGTAGGGTAGCTTGTGTTTATTCCTAGACAGACCCAGGCTGCTTTCAGGCGTGCTCTAGCAGTTTCCAACTTCTCCTGACCACGGATGTCTGCTTCTGGGTTGTGATGAACCCGGCTCCTCAGAAAGATGGTGATATGGAGTTTCCGAAAATAGGGGACCCTAATATAGTACCCTAAATAGTAGGATCCTTATTCTAAGGACCCCAAAATAAGCTACCCCCAATTTTCGGAAACTCCATATGCTCGTAGAGATGCTAAGATTAAGGCCCTAAGGCCAACTACGCCCCGGACAGGTGCCGGATGACCAGCGACTGCCCTCTGGAAGGGGTTCCGCTTCTCGCGGAGGTGGGCGGGGTGCACTTGGGACTTTCCGAAAATTAGGGCTACCATATTTTGAGGTCCTTATAATAAGGATCCTGCTATTTAGGGTGCTATATTAGGGTCCCCTATTTACGGAAACTCCCACTTGGAGGTTCGGGATCCTTAAACTTCTAATATAGGGGCCTTCATAATTAGAATGGGGCTTTGGGTCCCATTAGACTATAATTATAATAAGGAACCCCCAAAATAACATCCTTAAACTTCAAGCTTGAGACCTCTACGGTATCGGAAACCCCGAGTCGAGAATCCTAGAGTCCTTCCCATGGGTGATGAACCAGGAACCCAAAGAGCCCAATACCCCTTAATTAAGAGGTATAGCTTAAATCATAATATGAAGCCCTGTATAATTTAAGCCATATTGCTTGATCAAGGGGTATTGGGCTCTCTGGAATCTGCATTTGGCCCATAACCCTCCGATACGATGGCGCAAGGATGCGGGATGCCAGGTACACTATGTCAAAACATGCACAACCGCGCAAAAGCCTGCAGCAACCGCCAGCCCGTTGTCTCAAAGTCCGAAACCCCCAGGCGATAAACCCACAACCTACAAACTAGAGGTCGTCGAAAATGAATGAACCCTAACCCCTAAACCCAAAACCCCAAAACCGTGTGAACCCTAGCCCTAACTTTAAGAATAGGGCCCGTAAATCCGATGGCCCTGTCCTCCAAAGCTGAAGTCTTAAAAGACAGAACCCCATGAATCCTGCAAGTCTCGTGAAAACGAGTCAAACGCTAGACTAAGTTCGTAAGTTAGGAAAGAAGTCTAGAAATCCTATCAGCCCTTTAAAAGGGCTCAAAACTTTTTACAACAAGGCAAGCGGGCTCCTTTAAATCCGATGAATCCTTTAATGTCTGGGAATGGGGATCTGCGTTTTTTGGACAAAGGGCAAAACGAGGGAGCCTTTAATGGGGACCCCTACACTATAATGGGCAATATAATGGGTAGAAAACAGCTGTATTAAGGTTCTATACCTAGGGGTCCTTATTAAGGGTCCCTCCTTTTGTCCTTGGATTTGGGGACCTTAAGGGACTATCATAGGGATCCATTCCCCCATTCCCTACTAAGCACCAGCAAAAATCCTGTCACTCCTCAGGCCGATCTGTCGGGCTGCGATGCCTCGAGCTGCGGCTGGGCTTCTGGGGTTCGGTCGTGGGTTTGGGGCTCAATCCACAGTAGAACCGTAAAGCCACATCCTAGAACCATGAACCCTAAACCACAAACCCTAAACCTTTCCCCAAAACCCTAAATCCCAGAACCTCGAACCTTTCCCATTTCCCTGAACTGGGGCTCAGGGTAGTACAGGGTTTGGGGTTTAGGGCTTAGGGTAGGAGGGTTTGGGGTTTGGGGCTTCGGGTATCAGGGTGTGGGGTTTAGGGGTCAGGGTAGTAGCGTTTGGGGTTTGGGGGCTCAGGGTAGTAGGGTTTGGTGTTCAGGGAAATGGGGGAAAGGTTCGGGGTTCTGGGATTTAGGGCTTAGGGTGTTGGAGAAAGGATGAGGGTTTGTGGTTTAGGGTTCATGGTTCTAGGATGTGGCTTTACGGTTCTACTGTGGGCTCAGGGTTCCAGTTTTCCAGGGTTTGGGGTTTTGGACTCTAGGGTCCTGGGGTTGTGAAGTAAGGTCTTGGGTCAGTATATGCTTTGGCTTTAAGCGACCGACTAAGGATTAAGCATAAAGTATTTATATATATATATATATAGGAGCATGGACCTTTTAGTCATTTGCGATGATATCAACCCCTCGCAGAAGCCTTGTAGAATCGTTAAAGTACCCCTGTGCTCGTTTTCAGGGCCCTCCAGCCATCCAAGCAAAACCTTACAAACGCCCTTACTATATCCCTCCAAAGGGAGCCTTAAAGGAAGCCCCCTTAAAGGAACCCTTACAGGAACCTCCTATGGATCCTTCGAAAAAGAGCCCGTAACTAAAGGAAACCCAAAGAGGTCCAGAGATGTTACATTGCAAGGACCCTGAGGTTTTAAAAGCCGTAGGCCTTAAAGCCCTACCCAGACCCCCGGGAGGATCTAGAAAGTAGATCCCCTAATTTGGGGCCCTATACTACTAAGGGTACTTTCTAGGAACCCCCATGAATGAAGGGATCTACTTTTTGGATCCCCCCGGGGTCTGGATAAAGAACCCTAGACCTTAAACCCTAACCTTTCAACCTGTGCCCTTCCCTCAACCCTAAGCCTTGAAAGCCTGAAGCTTTACTCCCTAAGCTTCTATCTCCTACAGACCCCTTTATAGAAATCCTTATAGATCCCTTGAAAGGAATCTGAATCACTAAGCCCCCTTGTTTCTGAGGCTCCTGGACATGGCAGCGCAGGGCGGCAGAGGCACCAAAGCAGGAGCCACCCGACCGAGACGCCCAAGCACCAGTACTAGTACTAGTACTAGTACTAGTACTAGTCCTAGTCCTAGTCCTAGTCCTAGTCCTAGTCCTAGTGGTAGTGGTAGTGGTAGTGGTAGTGGTAGTGGTGGTAGTAGTAGTAGTAGCAGTAGTAGTAGTAGTAGTAGTAGTAGTAGTAGTAGTAGTAGTAGTAGAGGGAGTAATGTAGTAGTGTAGTAATGTAGTCATGTAGTAATGTAGTACTGTAGTACTGTAGTAATGTAGTAATGTAGTAGTGTAGTAATGTAGTAATGTAGTAGTAGGGTAATGTTGTAGTAGTAGTAGTAGTAGTAGTAGGCCTGTGCCCCTTGCCTGACCCACCTTCTTAGCATGTTTGAGGAAGATGATCATGATCAGGATGCTGATGATGAGACGATAATGATGATGGATGCCTTCAGACACATGTCGGATCGGGTTAGGGGGTTGGGGGGGCTTAATGACGTCCTGTCCGGCGTCAGTCAGGAAGCCTAAACCTTTCTCTCTGCATGCTTTCTATGCAGCCTTTGCCGTCCAGAGCCAGACCGAAGCACTTCATGAGTCCTTTCCGTGCTGTGGTCCTGTCGGCAGTTTTGTTTCTGCGGAAATGCCGCGTGCCGCTTCCAAGACCTTTGCATGGCACTGGGTTCTGCACCTTTGCCGATGAAGACTTGCAAGATCATCTCTTTGTTGCTTGCCAGCATCTTGCAACAGATTTTTGCCTCTTCTACTTTCGCGCGCCCCCAGCCAGTCATGTCCGAGGCTTTGTGCTTGCCTCTGGGCCAGGCAGAGAGGTTGACGCTGGAGACCGTTTTCATTGACTCTCGTAGAGGACTTTGGTTCGAAAGACTTCTTGGTGGTCTGCGGTTCGTCCGCAAGGTTCAGGGCTTCGGATTTCCGGTCAGTTATGCATGCTATCGGTATGGATATCTCGACGTTTCTGTGATGCCAGTTTGTGGAGCAGGCCAACATGTTTAGGAGATTGGGTCCCGGATGCACGAGGAACGCGGCTCCCATGACTCCGCCGCACCGGCACTCGCCTGGTGCTCTTCGCTTGGCGCATTCTCGCACGCCGCGCAGACGTCGCCGAGATACTTCTGCCTTGGAAGTTTCGCTTGTCATTGCCGCTCATTGGATGGACCTAGGACCTCGCAGTCCCCTGCATTCCGGAGATTCTCGTTAGAGTATCCGGAACATTGTGTAGTTTGCGGATTGGTCGACTCGCTTTAGCTTTGTGACCGCCGGGTCTTGGAAGGACTGGAGTAGAGTAAACTAGCTATTTCTGTGAGAGTCTTGTTTATCACAGGTTTGTCACAGCTTTCTCACAGGTTCCTCACAGCTTTCTCACAAACTTCTCACAACTTTTTTTCACAGACACTGGGCAATCGGTTTGCATGTCTCACAAGTTTCTCACAGCTGTCTCACAGTTTTCTCACGGCTTTCTCCCAGCTTTTTCACAGACTTCTCACAGTTTTTCTCAAAGACCCTGGGCAACGCTTACCGTTTTCTCACAGATTTCTCACAGAAACAATAAGATGGTTCCCAATCATTCCACGCCATCGGCGGTCACAACTTGTGCTCCAGCCGAGTGTGACTGACTCTCAGCTAAGGTTGGTATGCACAGCAGCGAGAAGCCGACGCTTGCGCCTTCCAGAAGATGTTTACATCGCGTCCGATTCTGAGGACAACGTAGATCCAAGAAGCAGGACTTCCTGTTGTTGCTGTCTTGCCGAACGAACGACAGCCTTCCTTTTCAGCTGCTGAGGAGGAGCTTTTCTTGATTTTGGACCTCACGCTATCTAACGCTGAAGCTTGAACACTAGCTTCCTCAGGGCTCTCGTAGTGAGTTTCCCTTTGGATTTCCAGGGTGCCCCGCAGGACGCTCCGACCCTCCGGCAAGGCTTCTCCGCCGCCGCTGACAAAGTCTGAGTGTGTTCGGTTCGCAGGTAAGCACGTTCATCCTAAGTCCACGTGGCATGTTGGCGAAGCACAGGCTTACCCTGTTGCTCTCAAGCATGCTCTCGATCCGTCGATGCGGTGAACCATTCGAGGCCCCAGGGACCTCAGTGGACCAAGTTCTGCACTTGTGGTCTAGACGGTCTTTGGACATGGATGACAACAATCTCCATGGGGTTTCCGCTCAGCGCAACAGAGCCGTTGACCTTCGGGTCCGTGAGTTTTTACAGGAAACATTGGAATCACGAGCAAGACCCCTGGCGTATGATTGGGGACGTCGTGCGCCACAGCGACACGCAGGAGGGGTGATGAAAAAGTGCGGTCGCTGCATGCTCCCAAACAATTGATAAAACCCAAACAACACACTTTCCGACCATGGTCTAAAATGCCAGATGTACCCCCAAAACCATACTTTCGGGGACCGGAGCTGGTCCCCAAGACAAGCCCTCAGCAACACGAAAATGCAATCCATTCAAGTGAGGAACCCTTCCGGCCTGGCCAGCATTTTCCACACTTGCAACAAGCAACATGCATTCCTGTTGTTCTTAAAAAGTGGGACCCGCAGTAGTGGTAGTGGTAGTGGTAGTAGTAGTAGTAGTCGTCGTCGTAGTAGTAGTAGTAGTAGTAAGCTAAATTTCAGGCATCAATTACAACGACATGGACCTCGCTACAAACCTCTGAAATGCATGTTTTGCGCCAATCCCGGCTTTCTCCCGTTGCTACATCTTAGATCCTTAACCCCTAAACCCTGAACCCGGTACGCGTCTGCTCTGGTTTGAGGCTGTATGTGCCTTTCACTGGGGCTTTTGTTAGCACAAGCTCGCATGAGCGGGCCTGGATCCTGCGGAGAAAAGGTCACTGTGCTTTAAAAAAAAACCCTGAACCCCAAAACCGTAAGACCCAAAGCCCTAAGTCTTTGAAACGTTGAAACCCTGAAGTCCTAGCACCCTAAACCCTAAATCCTAAACCCTTCAAACTCTAAACCACCAAATGCCAAACCCAAAAACCACAAGAGACCAAAACTCATCAACCCTAGAACCCCAAAGGCCCCATCCATCAAGCCTTCAGAACTGGCCACCCCCCGCCCCTAAAACCCAAAGCCTTGCTTTGAAACCGAAAACCCTAAAAACCCGCCCGACAGCCGTGAAGCCCAAAAGCCGATGAGCCTCCAAACCCTAAATAAAGCGTTAAAGTATAAGCCAAAAAATTGGAACATTAACATCTTCATGGCCTTAAAATAACATGTATGCAGTCCCAGCACTAATATGCACCAACCCGCCTGAATCCTTGTTCCAACTTTCTGGGATTTACCCTAGACTGCCCAGGCAATGGTGCGATGTCGCCACAGGCCCTAGATATCGGCCTTCATCCGCAGACGTGGGGATCCTTTCCTGAACTGAGCTCTGCAACGATCATGGGACTTGGTAAGACATCCCATGGTCCCTCAAGGTTTTAAAGGTCCCAAGAAGGAGGGATAAGGGTTATAAGGACCTGCAGGGTATAGGGTTCTTCTTTAAGGTTCCATAGCTGAATGTAAGGATTCGTAGGGCTTGTAAGGGTGCTATACGGAGTGCTCAAGGGTTTTCATCTGTCCCAAACCCCAAATCCGAAGCCCTAAACCGCAAACCCTACCCGCAAACCCTCATCCCAAAAGAAGCCCAGGTTTCTTCTTCGGGTGCAGTGTGAGCCTCCGCCGCCGGGCAAGAAAGCTTTCAGCGCGACAAGAGCCTTGGCTCACATAGGGACCGTAGTAGTAGTAGCAGTAGTAGTAGTAGTAGTAGTGGTAGCAGTAGTGGTAGTAGTAGTAGTAGCAGCAGTAGTAGTAGTCCCATAATAAAATTCTACTATGGGGTTTAGGGCTCAGTGGAAAAGAATTTAGGGTTCAGGGCTTTAGGGCCTTTAGGGTTTCAGGGCTAGACGGGGCCATAAGGAACCCACGTTTTTCGCACAGTTCGATTTTGCTGGGGTCAGAATCCCCCGCTAAGGGTTTAGAGTTCAGCGTTGAACCAACATTTAGCGCTAAAAATCTTCTAAGCCTACCTACTACGAACCCTTGAGTCATAACCCAACAATGTTACACTCAAAGGGTCGTTTGGCGTGGTAAATAAGGTTACACGAGGTACCCTGCTTGGGGCTATGAGTACTTAGAAGTATAGCTACCTTACTTATAACCTTGCTCACTAAGTCCTAGATCCTTTCATTAGGATTTCGGCTGCAGGCATCAGTTTCAAAGGTTTACATTCCCTTTGGAGCCCGTATGTTATGACAACCCCTGCTACTTACGAAGTCACCCCTTGTATACCCCTTTATAGAAACCGTATAAAGTTTATAAAGCCACATACTATATAAGTCCTTTGAAACTCTGAGCAAGAAACGAGGACCCCAAAAGCTCAGGCAAGCAGCCCGTGTCGGCGGCACCCATCGACGCCTTCCGCTGGGACTGCATCAGGGTTGCGTTGAGGCCTACCTTTACGAGTTGCTGCGACGGTTTTACACTGTTCCAAAAACCATACACCCTAAAACCTGAAGTTTAAACGCTAAACCCTGAGCCATACACCCCCAAACCCCAAGTTTAGGACCTCAACCCTAAACAGAGCCATAAACCCTAAACCCAAAGCCCTGAGCCATAAAGCCTAAGCCCTGAACCCTAAACCCACCCTTTTCCTTTAAAGGGACAACCCCGTTCAAGCAAGGAGTGCCTAGCTGAACCTTGTTCGAAGCTGGGAATGCGCGTGCCACATGGCTTGGCCAACACTTCGGATTTAGGGTTTAGGCCGAATCCCCCTTGCAGTACTTTCACGTTTAGGGCTTATATACAGCCCTACAAGATTTTGAGCAAGGGTTCCACTATGGGTTTGTGGCGTTTGCTGTTTCACAGAAGATAGCCAGGTAATTGCAGGTAGATTTTCGATTAGAAGTACCCTTCAAACCTCCCATGAGCCGTCGCTTGATGATCCAACTAGTAACTAAACTTTACACACCCGGAAAACTCCATATTGGACTGCTTGAAGGCAGGACTTTCAAGATACAAGCGCGATTCCTCGCCTAGGTCCCCGAGTAGGTATTGATGTCTGAACTTCAGGGCTCTTGGGTAATGTGTTCTTACAGTGTGCTCCCTGGTTTGTGTTGCTGACTATCAGTTTGAATCTCCAAAAAAGTTTTTGCTGGTCTTCCAACTCAATGCTTACATAAACGCACCCAGATATACCCCAAAACGCAACTCTACATACTGAAGTATTGCATTCTGGCGTTTCTCTAGGTCCCGTCATTGCTGAAGGCATAATGCACCGCCCAACCCATCGGAGGTGTGGTAGAAACCCGGATAAAACCCCAAGATGGAGGCTTGTAAGACCCCGTAAATCCCACGTAACACACTAGAAAACTCTACAAACTAACAGCGGCCAATGAAGCCCTGCGCCCAGACTGACTTACAACATCCTCGCGGACAGCTGCGCCACGCGAAAGACAGCGCAGCAGACGATGCGTGGCCGAATATATGGGGCACGAAATGAGATTCAATAGCGTTTTGGGTTAATTCATGGTATAGCGATTATAGTTAGGGGATAAAGTTGCCCCAAGCACAACCATGTTTTCCCAGTCTCCCGGTCCTGCAAGATCAGGACCTTCTCCTACTGCGACCCTGCAATCCTGGTTGCCGGTCCCCGGCGGCAGCGGATACTTCGAGATCTGCTCTTGAGCCCTCTCTTCATATTTGGCGGGGCTTTACATATTGGGGTTCAAAGGTTTTGTGGCTGGGGGTTCGACGTTTGACCGCGTCAGTTTGGTCTGGAGCATTGTAAAAGTTGGAGGGGTTATTGCAGGGCTTTACCTGGTCTATACAGGTTTTACTTGGGTCTACAGGGCATTGATAGGGGGTTTAGGCTTTACGTTTCGGGCATAGGGTGCGACAGGAAGCATCACTGGTCGTCAGTATTGAAGGTTTAGGATGCTGATTTAGCATAAACAACATCAGGCATTCTACAAGTTGGATTTTAGTGCAGCTTCAACCACAAGGAGTGCTCTTCCTCTTTGCCGTCTTTCTATCATCATCCTACAACTTCTAAGCGGTCACTGCGAAATCTAGCTATACCCACAAGCCCTTCTGAAACCCAGCAAAACTCAGAAAACCCCGCGAAACCCTGCAAACCCCATCCACCGCAAGAAAGTTCCGAGGATCGATGCGGACCTCATGGGCCTTCAAGAGGCCTCTCTGCTCTCAGTAATTTAGGGTCTAAGGTTTAGGTTCTAAGGTTTAGGGTTTAAGGTTTGGGGTTTAGCGTCTGTGATATTTTGCACTTTTTGGGACAATATTGCCCCTTATGGAACTGAAAGTTAGCACACTTTTGGCGGGCTTATGACCTCAGCAACTAATTCCTTGGGTGCACCTGAAGAGGGGCTGTACAGAGTTCGAGGAAGTAGGGGTTTTGGGTTATTGGTGTCTTGGTGGGGTATGGCACAAGAAAGCTACCATAGAGGCCGTTCCTTAGCAATTCTTTCTTTCCACCGGAAAACGTTTCTTGCATATACTGCCGGTGGTGTCGTGGCCATGGCAGTGGTAGTAGTAATAGTAGTAGTCGTCGTCGTAGTAGTAGTGGCAGCAGTGACAATGGTAGTGATAGTGTTAGCGGCAGCGGTAGTCGTAGTCGAAGTCCTTGTCGTTTTCATCGTCGTCTCAGTGGTAGTGGTCGGAGTAGTCGTGATGATGGTGGCTGTGGTGGTGGTAGTAGTAGTAGTAGCAGCAGCAGAAGTAAAAGGGTGGTGGTAGCAAGAGTAGCAGTACGGCGTAGGGGTAGGCGTAGGTGTAGGAGTAGGAGCAGCAGCAGGAGAACAAGTAAGTGTAGGACCGAGTAGGAGGAGCAGGAGGAATATGGGTAGCAGAGTATGTAGGAGAGTCGGAGAGGAGTACTAGTAGTAGCAGCACAAGTACTAGTACCCTCAGCGGCAAAAAGTCTAGGGGAGTGGGCCCGGTGAGACGTTAAACCCGAGACCCTGATCCCTAGATCCTCTGGCGCCAGGACTAGAACTCGAACCTTTTTTAGTCAGCACTAGGAAACCCGACAGCCACGAAGTAGCACCCAAACTTGGACACCAACCTGAACTGCAAGCCTAAGCGCTAAACCCGGAACCGTGTATCTTCTATATAGCCCACCAAAACCTGCTGCAAGCTTCAACACTCTCCAATCTTCCGGCAGGTTGACATAGGCCAGCGTGCTGCGCTGGAGCCGCCACTAAAGGACCCGAGCATCGAACAGCTCAGTACCAGAAGCAACCTAAATCGCCGAGTAGTTTTGTGTTTAGGGTTTAAAGTTTAGGGGTTTGGGAGTTTAGGATTTAGGAGTTTTGGGGTTTAGGGGTTTTGTGGTTTGGGGTTTGGGGTCGGTGATACTTGGGTTAAGAATATAGTTCGAAGTGACTGATAAGTAACTAGCCCTTCCAGTTCGCAGAACCCAGTACCCCGCAACTGAGGAATCTACCGCAAAACCGGAGAGGGTTTCGCGTCATGCTGTCAGAATATTCGAATATTCCTGAAGCAGTGGGCGAGGCTGGGCAAGGGTATGTTACCCTGCTCTACTGCACGTTTGAACCCGATTCCTATCCTCTGCACTTTCGCAAGGACGCTGGCTGGGATGCGACTTTTGCGGGCAGGCAAATGCCCAAGTTGAGGGTTTAAGTTTAAGAAATAGGATCCTCAGCCTTGCCGAAACATGTAGGATGTAGGAGCCTGCATGCGTACCGACATTGTTTGTCGATAGAACCATAGCACAATAATGCGCTCAAAAGCCTATTGCAGTCCTTACGTCACCTTTTTTAGCTTTTGGGGGAAAGACTTTGGGGATCCGGGTTCAGGAGGGAAGACAAAGTATCTCAATACTGCTGATGAACAGAAATCTGCATTATCCGCAGAAAGGCATGTGCCAAGGGATTGATAGTTGAACCTCCCTCTCCTTGTTATAATGAGGTACCGGGCTCCAGATATTCAGGATTTGGGAAAAGGGGCACAAGAATGCACACGAGGACCATGTCTGTGCGTCGGCGTTTGCGTAATGTGTTCGTACATCTCAAAGATGTCCCTTGCATTGTGCTGAACAATATGCCCCGACCCCCACATTCTAGTAGGACCCGTAGGGCCCCTGTGTTTTCCGCAGGATCATACTCTTTCTCGTCTACTTCTGTCCCTGCATTCAGCTGGATTCTGGATACAAGCTTTGGCGGGTTTAGGCATGGGCACAATGTTATAGACAGTATGAACTCCGTTTTCTACCAGCCTTTTGGCTGAGTTTACTGCCTTTGACTTGAAGAGGGGGTTTAGGCATGTCATGTGATTTAAGCATGCCTGACTTGACGGGGACTTGGCAGGGAACGCCACTGTAGTCTAGAGGCCTCCAGAATTCGACTAGGCTTTGATTTGGGGAATTTGGGGCGTACCATATTATAAGGTATAGTCCGGGGAGCTTCAGAACTCTAGGTCGCCCAGTAGTCTCCTTTTGCCTTGTTTATTTTGGGATCTCCATATTTCTCACCAAAGGGAAGGAAATCGAACTCCCATTCCTAAGTGGTCACGAGGGATTCGCAAAAATCAGGGGATCTTGGAGTTCGTGTCATGCTGTATCACTAACAGATATCTCTTCCAGGAGAAACGCTACCCGAAATCCTCAAACCTAAACCCTAAAACCCCTAAACCCTAAACCCTGAACCCCTAAACCAAGAGCAATTTTTACGTGAAAGAGGCAAGGCTGCGCCTGCGGGCTGCTGTGGCGCCGCGCCCGATTTGTGCCCGAGGTTCACTCTGGGGGGCTTGGGTCTTAGGGATTGGGGGTTTACTGGGCTTTGGAGTACCATACTTTAATACTTTTTTTCTAAAAGGAACCATTATGAAATACAAGTTTATACTTTTTTCTCCCTGCTTACTTAAAAGCCCAGTTTAGGGTTGGGTCTAGGGATTGGGGCGATTAGGGTGTTACCCCTAAACCTAAACCTACGCCCTAAACTTTGGAGGGTTTAGGGCAAGAGGCCTCTAGGAATATGGTGGATTTGAAGGTATCAGGGCTCGAGTTTTGGTCTTCTATAGTGACCCCAGAAAGTTGGAACATGGATTTAGGATGATTAGTGCTGGGATCCCCTATACTTTACCTTAAAGGCATGAGGCTAATGATGTTCCAACTTTCTGGCTTCTACTGTAAATGTCTTCAAGTCGAAGCCCTTGGGGATGAAAACTTGTGAGCCCTCATTGATAAACCTTGCTTGAAGGATCAGAGGAAAAACCAAGCACTCGCGCATACACACACACACTCTCTAAAAAGAGCCGCAGCTGGAAGACCGATGAAGATAGTCATGGTGATAAGCAAGAAGATGAACGAAACGGTTTGGTCCAAAGGTACGCCAGACACCAGGAAAGGCAGACCTGCAAAACAAGGAGAGAATTATCAACGAGGCTATGGGTCCTGCCCTCGCTGTGCCAGACACCAAGGAATGGCACAGCACGACATGGAGATGCAAGGTGCACGCATGAAGAAGTCTCCACTCCTCACCCACCAGCTGGAACGACGCCGCAGGTGCGCTCGCAATGTGGATGCGAACCCAATCTTTCATGAGCTAGCTATACACCCGCACGGACACACGCATGCACGCACGCACAAGCTTAAAGGTGTAAAGATACCCGGACAGAGATGAATGTTGCTTGCACAAGCCGTACTGGTGGGGTTTCTGTTAAGGTAGGGCTCCTTATTATAAGTATAGTGTCATATGTCCCAAAACCCTATTCTAATGATTAAGGCCCCTATATAGATCCCTTAGTAACCCTTATCGACCCCTTTGAAGGAACCCTGTTCTGATTATTAAGGCCCCCATATTACTTCTGTTGCTTCACGTAGGAGCCGGCCCGTGAGTGGACGCTCAGCGGCGCTGTGGACAAGATCCCGGGACTCTTAGAAGCTGAGGTCTCTTGACTGACTCTGGGTTCGGGTTTGGGGGTAAGGGGTTAGGGGTTGCGAGTTAGGGGTTCAGGGTTTAGGGTTTAGTCTGAGTAGTAGGGCTCCCTTATAAAACAGAATAGTAGGAAAAAGGTACCCTTATTATTAAGGGGCTACTCAGGAACCTAGGACTCTGGGGTTCTTGGGCAAGGGTTTTGGTTTTACATGGGCCAAAAGTGTCAATACTAGAGGCATACAATGGCCTGATGGAGGACGGCATCATGTAGCTTCTCTAATTTAGGGCTTTACTGAGCCTTGTAGGTCTTTGTAGAAACAGAGGGCTCAGCGGTTTAGGGGCTTGTTCAAATGGTACTGTAACTAGGCAACCACCATCCCCTAAACCCCCAAACGTCTATAGAACCTTCATAGACCCCTAGCAGAGTCTCTACAAACCCCTCTTAAGCCTAAACCCTTAACCCTAAAACCCTAAACACTTGGAAAGTCTCTTGATCCTCCAAGCAGGCCGTTCGGCCAAGCGTTCGGACGGAAGCGTCAAGATACTTCGTATAGTTTCTGCTTGAAGGATCAGGAACCTAGCCAGTAAGGTTATGAATTTCGGATTACACGCAAGTCTAGCTATAGTTATCTTATTTGATTATAGCCCTACTTTCAGGACCCAATAGTGGATGCAGCCCAACCCCGAAGTGACGAAAGCTGCACATGCCAATTGCAGCCTGCGGCGCCATCCGTTGAGAACCGAACCCTCAAGCCCAAGATCCATCAGCCGCAGAGTAAGTCCCTGGCACAACCACAAGACCATATGGGTAGTTCTCTAAATTATGGCGCCTTTTAGGTTGCAAAAATAGTACGGCACCCGACCCCTAAATGGGACCCTAGTTTAGCGAACTAACCATATGCGCACCCCACAAGCGCGCGCAAGGCTTCGGAGAAGGTGCCGCAAGGTTTCAAATCTTTGGAGCCTGAAGCTTGAGATCCAAGGACGGGAATCCAAAGTTCATCTTGATGTAAAGGTAGTATAGGAACCTGATTAAGAAACCTTGGGCCTTTATTAGAGTTCCTTTCAAGGGCTCTATAAGGGTTCCTATATGGGATCTATAGTAAGGTTACTATAACAGTATAGGAACCTGATTAAGAAACCTTAGACCTTTATTAGGGTTCCTTATATGAAATCCTACTACTTGAAGGCTCGTGGGACTTAGTAAGTAAGGTTATAAGTAGGTTATAATTAGGATAACCCCACTTAGGGGACTTATAACCCCAATTATAACCTATTTACTAAGTCCCATGATCCTCTAAGTATATTGGGGATTATAGGGCCAGGGTTTCTGAATCAGGTTCCTACATTAAAGTAGGCCCTAAACCCTATACCCTTATAGAATCCCTATAGATCTCTGTAAAGGGACCCTTAAAGGAACCATTTACAGTAGAAGCCAGAAAGTTGGAACATCATTCTCCTCCTGCCCTTAAGGTAAAGTATAGGGGATCCCAGCACTAATCATCCTAAACCCATGTTCCAACTTTCTGGGATTCACTATAGTGTAAATCAGGAATCCCTGAGTTCTGGAGACTCTGGCAGTTTAGGCCAAAGCACAGACCGCCTAGTATCAGGTCGCGGCCATCCAGGGCCATGCAGCAACTTCGGCTTTGCTGGCTCAGGCTTCGACAGGGGTTTGTTTGAGAGGTTTAGGGTTTGAGTGTTTAGGATTTCAGAGATTTGAAGAGCATATGCTTTGCGTTTCACCGGGTTCTGATAGATCACATGAGCACACATGGTTTCGAGTCAGGCTGTAGCTTGATTCCAAGCCGAAGCTTTCAGAGCTAGGCATGACCGCTTCGTGAGGGTTTAGGGGCTCAGGGTTTAGGGTTTAGGGAGGGTCTAGGGTTCTTCCCAATGCTGCACAGAAACTACGCCACGAGTCTCAATGCATCAAAATTCGAGCGACCCGAACCCCTGGGCACCAAATCCAAAAGACCTACAATAGGGGCTTAAATAATTACCAAAACCAGTTGTGGGGCTCCTTGTTATAAATATAGTATATTGGGCCCCAAACCCTCATTCTAGTTATTAAGGCCCCTATATTACACTTTAACTTCCCAACGCGTGAAGTTGTGCAGCTCCAAAGCTTGAAAACAAAGATCCAAAGCCCAGTTTTCGAATTTTTGAGCTCTGATGAGTTAGTCTTTGTCTGAAACGTTTCAACTTTTGGTCCCTCCGGTATTGGGCAGGCAAGAAGAACTGATAACCAACTTTGCTAAACGCCTTCGCAAAGGATCAGGGCACTTAATGAGTATGGCCATAAGTATGTGGATGATAGTTATACGGTTATACGTCTTGATAAACTCTTATTAAGGTACTTATACCTTTACATACTACGGCCCCTGATCCTTCAAGCAAACCCGATTGGCAGGTGCAAACCGCAGCCCAGAGTGTGATCCTGAAAGACGTGCTGACAGGGAGGCGGCATGCATACCTCCAAACCCACGGAGCGCCCAGCACACCTTTTACTTGGAGGTTCATGAGTAGTTATAAGTGGGGTTGTAGGTAGGATAAGTATAGTTATAACCCATATTAGGGGCCTTATGACCCCACTTATGACTTCAGAAACATTAGTTGAATCGAGCCCTACATAATATTCCGTACGGAATACCCCTTATTTCTTGGGCGTTTTGCCCGAAGCCCGAAACCTTCAACTGCTCCCTGAGCCCCATGAAGGTCCCAAGAGATCGGACCCTACAGTTTGTTTTCGTAGTTGCGCGGTGGCTGTCGGGCTTGGTCGAGCTTGGCACAGGAAGGAATCTCTCATAAAAGGGTTATTGGAGAAGCCTGAAGAAATACCAACATGATTCCTTGGGGTTCCTCATTTATTTATTCTCCGAAGTATACCAAAAACCATTTCTATTTTGGTGAGACTCCCCTATTAAAGGTTTCATATCCCTAAACCCAAAACCATTTCTATTTTGGAATTTTGTACTTCGAGCAACAGGCTCCGGAAAGAACTACTGCGTAGTATCAGATAGCAGCAGTACTGCTCCATAGGGACTATGCAGTCATGACTATAAGCCCCTTTATTGCAAGTCAGTGTCGTTAGAGTTTCGAAATGAGGAAGTTTAGACAGCGACTCCGCATGCTACACAGTGTGCACACAGCCCTATCTTTGCTATTCCCAGTATGGGGTTCACAGAACAGGGGTGTTATGGGATGTGTGGTTGCGGGTGTTGAGATGTGGATGATGTGCAGAGTGCGTGCAGTTGCCCCGACCCCCCTAAACCCTAAACCCTAAACTCCCTAAACCCCAAACCCTTTAAAGAGGACCCTATTATAGAACCCTATAAGACCCTTTAAAGGACCCGACCGGTGACCCGACCCCCTATTATAGAACCCGATATTACTCTTTAAAGGACCCGGGTCCTGCTCTGAAGGCGCCTGCTTGTTGCGAACACCCACCTTTACTGGCACGCGAATGCGAACCACATCCGTTTGATTCAGCTGCGCCACAGCTCAAAGAAACGACGCGAGCATAAGTTACATACATGTTCGGGGTTCGGGGTTTAGGGTTTAGTGCGTAGCACAGAAGAAGTGTATAGAGGGTCTGAAAAGTTTTAGGGCTTAGGGGTTTAGCTCAGCTGCACCAGTGCCCAAGAAAACAAGCTAACATGAGGGGCTGGCTGCTAGTTCTTCTTCAGGAAGAGGTTGGCACAAGATGATCCACCTTCAGCATCAACGGTCTCAGCTCACTGCAAGTGCTCACCGGATGTGCAAGTACGAGGATAGCATTGAAGGGCACCCTCCACAATATCAGCATTACGGCTTCGGCACAGATGCTCACATCGCGGTTTGTTGATGTTTCTTCAGAGTTGTTGTCTCTGCTCGTCTTATAGTTAAGTTGCAAGCACGCGGATACCTGGGTTACGACTACCTGAGCGTCTAATATAAGGGCCTAAATAATTACCTATACTATTTTGGTTGTTCCCTACTATAATTAGAGTAATTTCTTATTGAGGCCCCTTATATTATAGTAACCCTTATAAATCCCTTATAGCAATCCTTATAAGACCCCTTAAAAGGGACCCTATTCTAAGTATTGAGGCCCCTATATTGACCAGGGGTGAACCCAGAGAGCCCAATACCCCTTAATTAAGGAATATGGCTTAAATTATATAGGGCTTCATAAAATGATTTAAGCTATATTCCTTAATTCCCTTATAGAACCCTTATAGATCCCTTTAAGGAGCCCTTTAAGGAAATCTAGGTATTCCTTAATTAAGGGGTATTGGGCTCTCTGGGAAGCCCGTTGGAGCTCGGGGCTCCTCCCAAAACTTAAACCCAGACGTTCCAAAATCCTTCATTTAAGGAATACCTAGGGTTCCTTTAAGGGATCTATAAGGGATCTATAGGGTTTAGGGTTCAGGGTATCCAGACCCTCCGAAATCCTTTATTTCAGGAAGATACCTTAAATCTGATTAGGGTTGAGGGTTTATATAGGGTTTATTTAAGGAAAATACTTTAAGTCATATTAGGGATCCTATTATGAGTGAAGGTATATTGCTTAATTAGGGGGTTTTTGGAAGCTCTGGGACGGGAACATGGAGCTGAAGTGCTGAGCCCGCTGGCCAAAGAACCTGCTGCCCGAAGTCTAGCTGAACACATGACTCAAATCTGGAGCGGAAAGATCGCAAGACCTTCCGAGATTCTACATGTCAAGTGAAACCTTGAAACCCCTCCCCAAACGCAAATGCCAAAACCAGTTACGCTGTGAACACACACTGTTAAGGGCCACATGGCGTCAAACGAAAGGCCTTGATTGCCGTACACCCTAAACCCTATCAAGCGAAGCCTGACCCAAACCCGTCAATCCAGGCATGCGCTCCTCCGCGTGCTTGCCAAAGAAGCGGCCCGCGTTTCGAACGGCGTGCCGGTAGCTGTGCTGCTGTTTGGGGTGCCCGGGCGGAACAATCACTCAATAGAAGACTAGTTATCCCGTGAAGTATCAGTGTTCTCTTTTGGCACATGTTGCGGAGTTTGTGGGGATATAAGTATGGGCAACCATGATTGCCTGAGGTGTCACTCTACTTGCAAGTACCCATGAACCTTGAAGGACACGGTGGCACACAGGCTCTCTAAGATCCCTCATGCCCACCACCCCCATCTACAGAAATCCGGTGGTACATACACTTCCGATTAGACCTACAGTTCTCTGATATGCAAGAAATCGCTCACGACAGGAACGGACACAAGGCCGCCAGCCATACTGTAGAGGCCCTCTGTGTTGGACTAGGGTGCTGCGGAATACTATGCTACTATCAGAGGTAGACCTGAAGAAGGAAAGTGTATTCTCGATTGTGAAGGCTGCCATGTTCTGTGCATTCTTGACTTCTTCACCCATGGCGACATTGATTGTCGTAAGCCTGTCTCCCATCCGAAACTCTAACTTTCCTGAACCTTTATAAAATCCTACCATAATTGAACGGGTTAGCGTTTTTTGAGCTAGGGTATTCAGCCCCTAACGAACAAAAGCCCCAAACACCGAAACCGTGAAACCCTAACCCTGCACCGTGGCTCAGGATTTAAATGCACGGAAGGGCTGTTTCGGCCCCTCCGACCGGGGCTGCTGCAGCTTTGCCTCAAAGCTTCTCGGGGGCCTTTTTTTAGAGTTAAGAGATTTAAGGCGTAGAAATTCAGAGGTCTAGGAGGTTAGTGTTGGTTTCCTTGCCTATCCTGTGGCAGAACTTTCAACCTTTTCGGTTTCGTTCGTTGTTATCCCTCTCTCTCTCTCGCTGACTCTCGTTCTCTGACTCTCTCTCTCTCTGTCTTTCTCTGCATGCGTGAAAGAGAGAGGGAGACAGAGACTGTGTGAGTTCGAAAGTCGTGCGGCCTAGGTTTTTAGAGATTGCAGAGCCCACGTAGAGGGTTTCTCATCCCTGAATCTACGGAGAATGACCCTTCTTTAAGGAACCCTTATGCTGACCCTTGAATTCCCCCTTAAGGGCGTGGGGCTCCCTGGTTAAGGGGGGTACGAGTAGGGAGTTTTCAAGGCCGAAGCTGAGGTCTGGCTTTAGGGTTGACGAAGATGGCTTCAGGGTTTAGGATTTCGGGTTTAGGTTTAAGGTTTAGGGTTTGGGCTTGAGGGGTTGTTAAGGCTTCATGGTTGAGGGTTCAGGGGTCCGGGATTGAGGGTTCAGGGGTTTAGAGTTTAGGGCTTCAGGGTTGAGGGTTTAGGGTTTGCTTCAGGGTTGAGGGCTTCAAGCTTCATGGCCATGGGAGTCAGGCACTACGCAAAGGGTTCTGAGGATTTTGACCCGTCTGTCGCGGCTGTTTGGTGTTTGCGGGGTCGTGCGAACTAGAGTTTAGTGTACGGCGGAGTATTGATACTGCAAGCATTACCCGGTGGCTACGTGATACGGGCTCCGTTCGAAGACCCTAAGGCGTAAACTTCCCGTTAGTCAAAGCTTCCTTTCGGGTGTAGTATAGATTCCCATTACTATTCCTCAGTTCCTCAATATTAAACATGTGATCATAGGATGATAGGCCCCGAAACCTTATACTCCAGTTAGTTAAAGGCCCTCTTACCAACTTTCAAACCCCGTAGCAACAGCTATTATATCCTTGGAGGGGTCCCTGAAAGGAACCCTATTCCAATTATTAAGGCCCATATTATACTAAGCGGCTGAAGGAAGCCTTATAGAACCGAGTATGTAGAACCCACAAGGGGAGACCGAAAAGAATCTTAAACCCTAACATTATAGAACTCTGAAAGGGCCACCGCCGCCGTATGCACGCTCCCGTACCCGCGCTTGGTTCGCGCAGCACTCTCCGCCGCCTCGCACGCAGACCGCCGCCTTCGCATACGCACACTCCTGCGCGAACAAAGAACGAGGACAAGAAGGCGGAAGCAGCTAGGTGAGCTCACGCACAGTATGTAGTAGCTCTTTGATGTATATGTCTGCACGAACAGGAAAGAAGAGAAGAAAGCTAAGGAAGGAGAAGGCGGAGGCGGGCTTAGCCGCGGCACGCGAGCAAGAGCGCCAGCATACGGAGGAGGCAGGGCACGAGTTGCCAAGGGTCCAGAAACCGCCGTGATGTAGTTTTTGCAATTGGAACGATGCACGCAGGCGACCAAGGCCTGGAAGAAGATGCAGAACGAAAAGATGTGACATGGTCAAAGACAAAGGCCTCGCTCGACGTGCTGCGGCAGAAGGGGAAGGAGGGCGAGCAGACACATTCTTTCCGAAGCCGCGCCACCATGTGTGCAATGGGACGCCGGCAGGCTTCGCAAAAGCTCCTGGACAAAGGAGGGCCGAAGAAGAAAACGCGGCCAATAGTCTCGCCGACAAGGAAGGACGACCCTGTTTATACAGCGCGAAAAGAAATAGAGGAAAGCATATAAAACACCCTAGATCCTGTATCTAGTGGAACCCTTCTCCACATGATTAAGGGCCCCCTACATTACGCTAGGCGCCCTTTAAGGAACCTTTAGTTAAACCCTGCAAGAGGTTTAAACCCTGCAAGAGGAACCCTATTCTTGTTATTGCGGCCCCTCCCTAAACCTTAAACCCCTAAACCGTGCCCCTACAATACGTCAGGCTCCCAAGCTGCCTACCGGCTGATCCGGGACGGCGAAATCCGCCGGGAGGACACCCGGGGCTCAGAGACATCGACTTCTCGTCTTAGGGTTTTTTTAGAGGTTTGGGCTCAGGTAGGATCCTTGAAGGATCAAGGGACTTGGTAATAAACAGAGTTATAAGTAAGGCAAATGTACATATCACGGAGGAACGCAAGGAGCTTAGGATCCGGTCCAAAGCACCCAATTGTCGGGTACATGGGTTTATGATTGTAGCAAGGTAGGTTTATGAATCCTTATTTGCAGGTTCGTGGGTAGATACGATCCCCACAAGAATCCTCTAGGTTTACTTTTGGTTCCCCTAGCACATTGGACAAGTGAGCTAACCGAGAATATGCCGTAGACTTCAACAGGGGGTCCTTCATGCGGGAACGCTACTCAAAGCAGAATGATTTCTCGAAACCAGGATATTCCTGAACAAAGCCTGAAAAACTGTTTTAAGATCTTCTTCAAACACACACCACACACACACGCACACTCACACACAGACACAAGCAATCCTATAGCCTATAGCAAAAAAATTTGTCGAACTGTAGCCTCAAGGACCCGGACTGGCGCTTCTCCATCTGGCAACCTTCCGCCGAAGGCGCCGAAGCCGAGGCGGGGTACTACCGGGGCCTAAAATTACCGGGGCTTAAATCATAGGTTTAGGGTTTACAGTTGAGGTCCTATTTGGAGGTTCCTGGGTAGTTCTGAGGACAATAACTTGAGCTCTGCATATTTACTACCCCAGTTTCCTGACCTCTAAAGCAACCGTTGAGGCCGAATTATGCTCAATCCGTTAACGCTGAAGCTAAACATTGAGAAGGCAGCCGTAAACCCTAAACCCCCACCCACTGGTTCAGAGCGAGATCCCTTCGGTAACAGAATTGAGACATCTTTGCACCGCAGAATCCATGATTAGCGCCAAAGCAGCTAGGTGACACCGACGGAAAACGGCCGCTGTATTTGCTGCCAGGCTGGTGATGCAAGGGTTTGAGGTTTAGATCTCAGGGTTTGGGGTTCGTGAGTCAGGGTTGTCATTTTGCATTTAGGCTTAAGGGTTTAGGTTTAAGGGGTTGACGGTTTGGGGTCAGCCTGTCCACCTCCGTTTATTGCCGAAGCTCCCGAGTCACCAGTCCTCCTTACCCGGAATTACACAATGAATCTGGCATTCCGGGAGAACAGTTTCCAGCGAATCCCATGTAAAGGAAATAAGACACTAGCACTATAAAACATGCACTGGGCCACAGCCGCCGTTTTTCCGCGGGTGCCGCGTACACACACCAAGCAGGTTTTAACCCTCAACGATAGAATCCCGTCGTGTGTGCCACGCTGCTCGGGGTAAAACCCTTATAGAACCTCTTACAGACAGCTTGTATAACTGCGTATCCCTGGCCCCTTTTTTATAGAGCCCTTCTATGGGACCCCGCTACAGAGCCTGTTTATGGAACCCACGGGAACCCAGCTGCTGAGCAGGACTTCGGTGTTTTCCCGGGCTTGGGAACCTGCCCACTCTGCGACGGCGAAGGCTTCGGTTCAGACTCCCCGGCAGGTTTTGATACTATAGGCGCTTTAATAGTTACCAATACTAGTTTGGAGGTTCCTTATTATACTTATAGTATAATGGGCCCCCAAAACCCTATCCTAATGATTAAGGCCCCTACATTAATTCAGGGCCACACCTCTGACCGGGAAGGCCCCGCACCACCAGCCTAGTTATACCTAACCCCGCCACGGTTAGACCCACCTGAAATCTGTCCTGATTATTGCTACCAGCCGCGTCATTCCACTAGTCAATATAATAAATGGTACATAATCTGTATTTATCTCCATATATATATATACATATATATATATATATATTTATTTATTTATTTACTTGTTTATTTATTTATTTGGAATTGTATTTATATTTACAAATTTGTATGTCTATATATATATATATGCATACTGTACCTGACAATGCTAGAGAGCATGTCCGCCGCCATAGTCACAGCTTTTTGTCTTCCCACAGGTGGCAATCATAGCAATCAGAATCACAACAGTAGCCCCTAACACTTCAAACCTTGAACCTCAACGCGAATAACCCTGAACCCGAAGCCCCAGGCCCTAAACCCGTAACCATCAGGCCCCAAGAGCAACGACACGACTACCGCTGAAGACATAAGTCATCTTGAAGAAGGGTCAAAGCCAAGGAACCTCGCAGTGCCGTGACAGTGTCACCTTGAAGTCCCGAAACGGTTGATCCTAGAAGTTGCCAGAAGCCTTAGAGCACAACGGGATGCTTAATCTGGTTAGGGCATATTCCTGAATTACACCCTGCTTGGAGAAAACCTACATCTAGCTAGCCATTGGAAACCCTAAGCCCGAACCCTAAAGCCCTATGCCCTAAGTATTGAAAATCCTCAATGTGGGTGCGTCTCTAGGAAGCCCAGATCTACAGGGTTTCCGTTAAGTTTTGGGGTTCTATAATAGGGTTCCCTTTGGGTGGTTGTCAAAATTATGGTCCCTTTTGGGGTCCCTATTACAATACGGCACCTATTATTTAGGGTACCCAAAAGGGGGACCATAATTTTGACAACTACCCCTATGGTTCCTTGAAGGGATCCTAAACCCTAAACCCTAAACCCCTAAACCCCTAAACCCCTGAACCCCTAAACCCCTGAACCCCTAAACCCCTAAACCCCTAAACCCTAAACCCCTAAGGCTTCCCTTTAAATTTGGGAGTCTCTGGTAAGCCCAGGAGCCCCGTCTTTCTTTGGAGCTGCAGCGGCCGCTTGACCTGGAGGATGCCAACGAGCACCTCCAGGCGTCGAACCGACACAGAAGTCCTTATAGGGTATTTGGATTTAGGGTTTTGGGTATAGGGTATTGGATTTAGGGTTTTGGGTTTAAGGTTTTGCATTTAGGGTTTTGGATTTAAGGTTTTGAGGTATAGGGTTTTGGGTTTGGGGTTTAAGGTTTTGGGGTTTAAGGTTTTGGGTTTTGGGTATAGGGTTTTGGGTTTTGGGTTTAGCGACGTAGGCCATATAATATAGTAACCCGTATAGTCGTAATACTTTTGGGAACCCTTTTGAGGAAAGTAGTTATCCGATAAAGCGCTAACCTTCATGATTGTGGCTGCCTGTGTTCAGTGCTTGCATGAGGCTGGGGCAGGAAAGCAAATGGAGAGTTCGTGGTTTGACATTGGGGCTCAGTACCGGGCAAGTCTGAACCCTTCCGAGCCTAAAGCTTGATTGCGAATACCTCAACACCACCAAGTCTTAGCACCAAAATGTATAACTTGTGGACTATGACTACGAATCCGACGCCTTTTGCTTTTTTCTCCACGAGCAGGAACAGTGCTATTTACAGTTCCAGGTGGCAGAAGGCCTTGGAAACTGAAATGCCAAAGCCATGGATGGCTCTTTCCGAGATCCGTCAGGGGTACTTGGAGGATCATGGAACTTCGTACGTAAGAAAAGTTAAGATGTAAGTATAACTATAGTCTATTATAAGTAAGGTATAAGTATCTAATATTAGCTGCAATTATAAGTAGGTAAAACTATAGTTGCCTTAATCATTCTAATCCTAGTTACTCACTCCCGTGGTCCTCGGCTTACCCGCAATAGCCTATGCCTTAGACCCTTTGTGTTGCAGTGTCTTTCTTTTCTTTCAAGACTGAAGAGTAGGAAAAGTACCGTACCGTATTGTTAATTGTTAACGCGGTCACTCGGGCGGAAGCGGGCGGCGGGGTCCCAGCCTGAACCCTACAACCCAAAGCCCCCAAAGGTGTCTTATTCTTAAGGGGTCACTGGGGTACCTCGTGCCGAGGTAACGAACTTCACCAGAGATTTTCAAGAGTGTCTGGAACCTTGGAAGCAAATTTCTTTCAGGCTTATGTAGGGATTACAAAGGGCTTCTGTAGGGTTTTGTATGGCTAGAAGTAGGATAACGCTTGCGTAGTACATGGCCCCATTCGGGGTCGTTTCAGATTATGGGACGTTGATGGGCTACGCTAAACTGATAACACGAATAAATCCTAATGCACCAAACCCCTTGAAGCCCGCAACCCTAAATCCAAGCCGTATTGCCGAAGCCTGACAAACACAAGATGTAGCGTGGGGGGACAGTGCAGTGTTTGCTCCTACCTTACCCCCGAAGACCTAAACCCCAAAAATGCAGAATTAGAGATTAGGGGGTGTACTTTATATCTTCTCCTCGGATCTTGGTGAAGCCCCGACAGCCCAGAGATTCCAAACACCCCTTAAGTGAAGAATGCAGCCCACATCATCACAATATGGTTCCTTAACTACTAATCCTCAGCCCTACACTCTGAAGCCTGAGTTACCATGTTTTGGGGTCTCCTTGAAGTCCAGCCCGTAAGTACAGTTATCCTACTTATAACCCTACTGTTGATGGACAAAATCCTGCATGACTTTAAGGACTCTAAACTATGGGAATCATGGTATATTCCTTATAATGGGTAATGCAGGATTTTGTCCATCAACCGTAGTTATAACTACCCATGAACCTCAAAGTAAGTTGCGATGTTTTGGGGGTACTGGAGTCTCCTTAAAGCCCAGCCCAGGATTACATCCTCATCGACCGAGAGTGCCTCCGGGTGGCCAGGCGTTTCCCTGCACCATCCTTGGAGGCTTTGGAGGGCGTGTCCAAGGAGATCCTTACTGAGTAATTATGTATGTGTGTATGTATGTCGTATCTATATATATATAATATATATATATAGATAGATATATATATATATATCGATAGATATATATATATATAGATAAATAGGGGCCGTGCTAGTTGGAAAAGGGCTGCTTTGGGCTTTGGGGTATAGTAAAGGCCTGTAAGGAGTCGTTTTTCTTATGGAGGGGCTCTTGCAGAGTTCCCACAAAGTAGACTAGGGTTTTGGGATTTGGATTTAGAGTTGAAGGTGGCTTTCCGAGATGCGGAATTAGGGTTTAAGGCAAAGGATCTGAAAGGTGAAGCCTGCAGCGCCGCAACGTCCGGGCTGTAGCGTATTTATACAGGAAAAGATAGAGTCTCCCAAACCGTCATCCCCTACCGTTTCATGATGACAGACACTGTAATTAGTGTGGCTTGCTCAGAGACTCCATGGTTGCAACTTCTGAGGGATATGGGAGCATGGCAACTCCGAATCTTAGTACCAGTAGCTGAGTGGATACACTTTACACTTTTTTGGATAATATTACCCACTACAAAACTGAAAGTGTATACTTTTTATGGGCTTATGAACTCAGCAACAAGGGAATCCAGACCCCGGCAAGGTCCAGACAGTAAATCCCTTCAGTGGTCTCCTATGCTCCTATGCGACACGTTTACGAGTCTAGGGCGCCAAGTCAGGGGTTCCACATTCCAATATACTGGGCTTTGGAGTACCATACTTTAATACTTTTTTTCTGAAAGGAACCATTATGAACTAAAAGTTTATACTTTTCTCTCCCTGGTTACTTAAAAGCCCAGTTGCGGGTTCCTTATGATGTCTAGTTATTAAGGCCCCTTTGGTAGATTTTCCCGGTGGCTTGAAGTATTCGCACATGGCTTGGAAAGGTGCTAAGCTCTAGAAGAACTCAGCAGCTGGTGCCCTAAACTGCCCGGGCAAGCGTGAAAACCCCGAGCCTTAATCCGCTGCAGTACCAGAGGGCCGAAACAAGTACCAATGCGATTTTTTGGGGGGTGGATTCCTTACTATAGTTAGAGTATAACCTACCCCTACAGTAGTTGAGGACGTCCGAGCCGGAAACGTAACCAAGTCGGGGCTCGGGCTCAGACCAAGTACTTTCGTGGGTCACACGCAAAGCCTGAACTAGGTAGGGCTTTGGGACATTTTATATTTTCCCTTCGTGGGCTTATCTTATTTACTAATATTTTTCAAAAGCTTTAAAAGCCCCACCTAGCTGAAGCTCGCGAAACTTCACAGCATACCCTTCATTGAAGGGATTTGTGTTCCCCACGAAACGCTGTACAGCTTTCTTGAGAAGGCGCTGCAGCGGCACACCGCACTGCCCTCACCTGAGCACCTCGTCATGCAGCTGGCGCAACTCCGGCAATAAGCCCTAAACCCTAAACCCCAAAAACCCTAAACCCTAAAAACCCTAAACCCTAAAAACCCTAAACCCTAAAAACCCTAAACCCTAGAGACCCTAAACCAGAGCATTTGGCAGAAGGAGGTTCGGGATGCTCAGCATGTCAGTAACCCTCAACCCTAAAGCCGAAACCCCTAAATCCTACACTCCGAAACATACCTTAAATCATAGGGAGCCTATTATGATTTAAGGTATATTCCTTAATTAAAGGATTTTGGAAGGTCTGGGAACCCTACACCCCATTCCTTGAACCCTGAACCCTAGTTTCAGGGCTTCTTGCGTTGATTCTGGGATTCAACGTTCTCAACTCACAGCCCTCCTGCAGAAAGGGCCGGTTCGAGCCGGTCTGATGGTTTTTCAGTTGAGCATGTTGGCTCCATGTCCAAACCTTCTCTGGGGGTGAAAGTTTAGGGGTTAGGGCTTTTAGGGTTTAGGTTTTGGGTTTAGGGTTTTGAAGTTTAGGGTTTAGGGCTTTTAGGGCTTTTAGGGTTTAGGTTTTGGGTTTAGGGTTTTGAAGTTTTGGGCTTGGGGTTGGTGTTTCGGTACTCAGCCCTTAAGATGCTGTTGAAAAGCAATGCTTTCATTATAGCTCCAATACAGCTGGAAGGTTGTGGTGCACTACAGCTGAAGGCGCCAAGCTTTCCACCTATGTTATGGCTTATGGCTGGGGCCTGCAATTTAGGAACCCATGGTCAACTTTCACTGTTGAGAACTCCGCCCCATCTACAATACACGTGGAACTGGAACTCATTGTCGCTGGGAGTGGGGTCAGGATCTCTCTTCTTGCTTGCCAACATCAAAAACACGTACACAAACATACAAAAACATGCATACAACCCAGGATGCGACCCGGTTGCCAGAGGGAGTACACCCCAGAAAGAACCCTACAACGCCCTTGAACCAAAGATCCCAATTCCTCATCTTTCAAAACCCATGCCCTCACCCCCCCCCTTTCTAACAAAAAAACCTAAACCCTAAACCTTAAACCCTAAAGCTGGACCCTACACCCTGGGCCGAAACTCCTGAAGCGAACCCCCGAGCTGGGTATTTTCCATAGACACCCTCAAAGGAGCTGCATTCCGATTGTTGAGGCCCCCATAGTATTACTGAGGTTTCCGTCAGATCACATCCCGGTCTTCACCGAGATTGAGTTCAAGTGAAGAGCTCCCGATGGGTATTTTTCCGACAACCCTTGAAAATCCCCCGGAGCCTATTGGGATTTTCAGGGTTTTGCAAGGGTTTGATAGGGTTTTCGTGGGTGTTAAGAGTGTGCAATGGGGTGTTGCTTCGGTCACGCCCAAGGGTGTGTGAGGTGAACTGGCTTTGATCACCGTCGGTTTCTGTGTTAGTCTTCACATACAAAAACCTAAACCTTAAACCCTAAACTCGAAGCCCTAACCCATAAACACCAAACCTTAAGCCCAGCCTTATGGCAGCTGCATCTCACTGAAGAGAGCAGCAGTGACCGTCGGCGAAGCGATGAAAAAGCAAGGGAAGCTCCGTTTTGCCACTGAACCCTAAACCCCAAAGCCCTAAACTAATATGTTTCCATGAAGCGGTCTGTGAGGGCTACTACAGGGGTTCTATAACTAGGTTCCCCAGTGGTACCCTTTTGCCCTTATTTTTTGGGGGTTTCTCTATTAAAACCGAATAGTACTACACTGGGCTTGAATATGGTTGAATTTCAAATTTATTTAGGATTAAATTCGAATTTCAGCCTTTGTTCCCCGCTTCAGAATGGATTAAATTTGAATTTAACCCTTTTTAGAATTTGAAAATCATCCTCATCCCACTGGGCTTTGGAGTACCATACTTTGATACTTTTTTCTAAAAGGAACCAAGATGAAATAAAGTTTATACTTTTTCTCCTTGGTTACAAAAAAGCCCAGCTATAAGGGTTTTATGAAGAGTTTAGGGCAGAACGTAGAGGCCTCAATAATTTCAACCGGGGGTCTTACATCGGGTATGTGGGTTCTTCGGGGTCCTCCAGGTCGCAAATTAAGGGGGTTTTCGGTGATGATTATTATAGAGGTTTGGGGTTTGGCGTTTAGGGTTTCGGATTTCGCGGTTTGGTCTGAAGCTCCCTGGGCTCATAGAGCTTTTAGGTTCAAAGTTCCTCAGGTTCCTAAGGGTTTCTGGCATGAGGTATTGAAGGGTTCCTCATGCAGTTCGTGTCTGCACCACAAACCCTTTACTAGCCCTCTGCCTGGCCGAGAGGACTACACGGAGCCGCAGCTGCGTGACTGGCTTCGAGGCAGTTCCTCCGAGAACCCTCAAACCCTAAACCCCTGGACCCCCTAAACCCTAGACCCTTAAATTCCCATACCCTAAACCATCCTAAATCCCTGAACCCTAAACCCAATGCCTGAAACTCTTAAACCCTGAACCCTTCGCCCTAAACCCCTTTTCCTTAAAATCCCTAAACCCTAAACCCTGGCCTTGAGGCCATGATTTCGATTTCTGTAAACCAAAATCCACCTCGAACTCTGCTCCCCAATCCTTCCAAACCTTGAACCCGAAACCCTCAAGTGAACCCCAGAAAGTTGGAACATGGGTTTAGGAGGATTGGTGCTAGGATCCCCTATACTTTACCTTAAGGGCATGGGGATATTGATGTTCCAACTTTCTGGCTTCTGCTGTAAGCCCAAAAGGCCCCAAGCCCTTCCCAAAGCCTTGAACTTCACACCCCTTTAAACCCCTTTAAGCCCCTACGCCCGAAGCCCTCCCCCAAGCACTGAAGCCTGTAAGCCCAGAAGCCCCAAATCCTAGCTGACGTGGGGTTCCTAAGCCTTCTTAGCCCGGAACCCGAAACCTACCTTAACCTACCAAGCCCTACTCTTTGTAGGGTCCCTATAAATCCCATAATAGGGTTTATAATAAGAACCTACAAAAAAGTAGGGTTTGGTAGGTTCAGGTATATAAAGCACCGAATCCTTCCCAAACCCAGAACCCGGGACAGATCCCCTTGTGGACCTTATATGATTATACCATACCCGCAAAGCCGTGCATTGTTATTCTGCACCTGAATAAATCCTAAGCGCTGCAGGCCTTTGCAAGCATCAACCGTGAACGTGATTAGGGTTTAGGGGTTTAGGGTTTAGGGTATCAGGCTTCGGGCAGCCGGAGGAGATCCACTTCTTCAAGGCAGCGAAACGCTTTGCGGCTTTCGGGTGAGTTTAGGCTTCCGGCTTGTGGGGTTCTGTTGCAGTGAAGGGTTGGGTCTTTGGTGTCTTGGGGTTTTGGGTTTAGGGCTTTGTGACAGGCTTTACTAGCATTTCTTGGGTTTCGGATTTGGGGTCTTAGGGCTCTGCATACAGGATCACATGGGATCAGTAAATCATCGCAAGTAGGATTCAGCATGCAAAGCAACCATCGTTCAAGTAACCCGCCTGAAGGTACGTTATAAGCTTACTTTATCACGTCCCCCGGCCCCGTCAAGAAAGTGGTTTTGCTGTAGGCCTTATACCAATGAAACCCTGAAAAGCCCTTATGAATCCCATAACCCTTCCGAATGTCTACCTATGAAACACTGTAAAACTGCGGGAAAAACCTTACAACGCCTTTAAAAGACCCTCTGAAACCCTGGAAAACCCTAGCCCTTTGAGGGCTTCTCGCACCTCAACAACTGTTGGAATGGGTCTTAACCTGCTTTGAGATATGCTGCATTGTAAAGGGTCTTTGGAGCTTCTGAAAGCTGGTGGGTCTCTGAAAAGAGGGGTCCCTTAAACTTACCGGGTGGCCCCTGAAACGAGGCGCTCTTACAGCAAGATCTCGAAAAGGGATCCTAGGTTAGATCCGGCCAAGACCTGGGTAGCATCGGCGACAGTGAGCGCGATGCTGAAGACGATGGTGATGAGGCTGGCGATGATGATGATGGTGGTGGTGATGATGATGACGGTGATGACAAGTCATTGCGTGACGATGACGATGATGATGACGGTGATGATGATGGTGGTGGTGGTGGTGATGCAGATGCTGATGCTTATGCTGATCATGATGATGACGTTGTTGTTGATGGTGCTGATGAGGTAGGATCAGGATGATGATTATGCTGATACCGGTTGTGATGGTGATGGCAGTGGCGATGGCGAGTGAAGATGACGATGATGACGATGACGACGACAATGATAGTAGTAACAGTAACAATAAACATAATAGTAGTGATAACAATCACAATAATACTAGTGCTAATAGTAATGATGGTGGTGGTGGGGTGTTACCGGCTCCGCTACGTGTGGTGTGGATGAAAATCTTTGCCAGGACCCGAGCACGCGAAAGCTCAATGCCAAGGCAAGGAAGCTTTGGTTCCAGGATTTGCTTAAAGGGTCGGAGGACTTAGTAAGTCAGCGTATAAGCACCCTAATTGGGGTTACAAGTACTTATAAGTATAGTTACCTTACTTATAACCCTACTTGGTAAGTCCCCTGTGCCTTTAAGTAGGATTCAGGGATTAAGCTTTAAGGCTTGGGCTTTAGGGTTTAGGGGTTTGGGCTTAAGGAGTTTGATTCAGTTTAGTGTTTAGGATTTAGGCTTCTGGGTGGTTCAGCTTTGTTGGTGTTGGACTGTACTTTAGTCCTGCTCTCTTTGAGCCGTCTGCTTTAGACCGTAAAGCCCTCAACGAGTAAATGCGAGTCTCGTGAAGTAGGGTGTTTGAGGGTGTGTTTGTGAGGTCAGTGCATGTACGGCCCACATGCGAGTTGAGTTCTTGCACCCTTGCAAGAATTCGGAAGAATACCTGAAGTCAAAATAGGGAGCCCTACAAAAGCAAAGGGTTCATTCTGCAATTGGGCGGTGTTGCACCCCTGTGTTAAGAGCGAGCCCTAAACCCAAAAACCCCAAACCCTCAAAAAGTTCTCCAAAACCCCAAATCTCAGAGCAAAAGTAACACCAAAAACCCAACAAAACACACATCCAACAGGGCTACGTGCGCTTCGCAAGCCACGAGGCAGGGTTGTTCTTCGTAGGAATTTAGGATTGAAGTGGTTAGGGTTCTGATTAAAGAGTTTGTTTAGAGTTTAGATTCTGAGTTTAGGGTGCCTAAGAGTAAAACAGGTTGTCTCAGGACGTGGGGCTTCCCAGAGTTTATGTGATTTTTGAGGTGTCAGTGGAAAGCATTGACAATACAGGTCCCCAAACACCTGAACCTGAATCCCTGAACCCCAAACCCTAAAAAACCTTAACCCCGAAGCAATTACATCCCAAAGCTCTGTGCCTCTAAGCCATCAAAACAGGCCAGAGGCAAGAAGGAAGCACCAGCGCACAGGCAATGCTGAGCCTTAGGTCAGATCTTCAACTCGAAGTCCATGACATGACTCAAAAGTTTCCCCACACCGTAACCCGTTGAGAACCAGAAGCGAAAACCGTGACCTGGACCGTACAAAAGCCTAGCGCTTCGAGGACCTACGTGAGGAAACTTAGTCAGGAGGCAACTTAATTCGGGTTCAAGTAAACCATAACTGAATAATTATCTATAAATTTTGGGGGTTCCTTATTATAAGTATGACCCCAGAACGCTATTCTAATTATTAAGGCCCCTATATTACACTCCCAAACCCCAAAGTCAGAAGCCTCAGGAGGCAGCCGGTCTCCTTGCGGCTTTTCCAGCGGACGAGTCCGATGATGAGGAAGGCGTCCGGGCGGCATATTGGGGTGATTTTCTCAAGATGTATACGGGGCTATGACGGTTCTCTAGAGGTTTAGCGGAGCATTCGGAGCATGCTTCATTAAAGGGTTGCTATAGCCTTCCCCAGGCTTTTTCTCAGAGCCTGGTTTTAGAGCTTGGCCTAGGGTTTCAGTAACTTACAGCCACTATGCACCATGCCGAAACCCCAAACGCCTCATGAGGGTCACGTTGTTTGTTCTTGAGACAAGTGCGCCATATGCTTACCCTAAACCGTAAACTCCTATCGCTTGCTAGCTTAACTGCTAATTCTTGAGAGTGCTGGTGTAAACCGGAATCGGGTTTACTCAGTTCACGGTTTTCACGTTCATATCTCAACCGGGTTTTCACCTGCTGGAGCTCGATTGCTGCTGAGCTCCTGGAGCCTGAGCCCCAAACACCCGAAAACTACAGGCTCCCATGAAATCCCACAACGTTCGAAACCCGAAAGCCATGAGTAAGGTTCCTTATTATAACTATAGTAGAAAGTCCCCCAGAGCCCTATTCTAATTATAAAGGCCCCTACACTAAACCCTTATAGTCAGCTTTCAGTAAACGCCTCTAAAGGTCCCGGCGTTCAGGGCAGCTGGTCGCTGTCCGAGAGGCAGCGGGGGTAGGGTTCAGCAGGTCGCATAGATTTCAAGAATGCTTCAGAATAGATGGGCCTAAATTACCAATACTACGGCTGATGGACAAAATCCTGCACTACCCACAGGAATATACCATAATTCCCATAGTTTAGGGTCCTTAGGGTCATGCAGGATTTTGTCCATCAACCGTATCTTGAGTGTTCCTTATTCTAGCTATACTTGAGTGAGTTTAATTATGAAGGCCCCTATTTTGGAGTTCCAGACGGCTTCATACAGTAGCATTGTACGGGTGCTCAGGGTTGCGAGCTCACGGAGTTTATGGTGCCGGGCAGCTTGGCCCAGATGCAAGTCAATATCTGTTCGGTGGGGGCTGGGGTGAAGGGGAAGGGCTTAGAATGCCATCATTGCCGAAGCTAATCCCTGAATCCTGCCCCAACTATGCGTTAATATAGGGGCCTGAATAATTACCGATACTATCGTGGGGGTTCCTGATTGTAGTTATAGTATACTATACCCCAAAACCCTATTCTAATTATTAAGGCCCCTACATTAAACCTACAACCCCGAGAACTTTAAGCCCTGAACCGCCAACACGCCTAAGCGTTCCCACCCTAAAGCCTTCACCCTAAACCCCAAAACGCTAAAGCCCTAAAACCCTAAACCTCAAAACCCTACACCCCTAGACCCTGAAGCCACACACCTCCGATGCCGAAGGTTCCTCCAGAACCACCTCTCCTTCCTGGATGCCCTGCAAAGACATCTGGCCGGGTCACGCAGCCTGTGGACTCGGGCTTGGTGATCATGTAGCCTTAGCTATGTGCACAACTGATGCAATGTGGGGGAATAAATAACTACCGACACCATCTTGGGTGACCCATATTGCGATTAAAAAAAAATATACCCCCAAACCATGTAGCAAGTCTTCCTCATCCTCGTTATTCTTGCTAGAGCTTCTGTTCGAAGTGCCCTTCGGGGAGCCGCTGCTGGCCGTGCTGGATCCTGGTCTTCCGCGTGCAGTTCTGGAGGACGCAGCCCGGGACCCAGATAGCCTGCTCACCTCCCGCGAGGATGAGATGTTCTACCTTGGACGACATGCTCACAACCGGGGTGGACATGGCACCCGAAGGTGTGGCGGCCGATCAGACCAGTGTCTCGTGGCCCTCCCGCATGGCTACCAGGCGCAGCTGATTCTGTGGGCGTGGCACGCACCTATGCAGTTGCCCGTGACTACTACAAGGGGCATGAGCGGGAAACATTTACCCTAAACCCTAACCCTAAACCCAACCGGGCATGACTCCCTGTCTTCGCGACTGCCGGATGTTCCGGTCTTTGAAAAAATGACGCCGCCTGGGCCGACTTTGGGCCCCACTGGAGATTCAATGTAATATAGGGCCTAATATAGGGGCCTCAACAATTACCAATACTACTGTTGATGGACAAAATCCTGCATGACCTTAAGGACTCTAAACTATGGGAATTATGGTATATTCCTTATAATGGGTAATGCAGGATTTTGTCCATCAACAGTATTTTGGGGGTTCCTTATTAGGTTCCTTATTATATAGTAATGGGCCCAAAAAGCCCTATTCTAATTGTTTTAGAGATTCAATCCAGGATAGTCCACGGAGGCGGAACTGGAAGACCGAACCTCTTATTTTGGAGGAGCACATCCTAGAAGCATTGGGTTTAGGGTTTAGGGTAGTTTAGAGTAATATATGATAGAGAGGTTTAGGGTTTGGGGGTTTAGGGTAGGGTTTAGGGCTTCGGAGGACTTAGGACTCAGGGCTTAGGATTTAGGGCCTAGGGTTCAGGGTTTAGGGCTTGGAGTGTAGGGTTTGATTCTTGCTTGGTGGAGGAAGGTTCAACAATTTGGCATCTACAGGCCAGGGACTTGCCGCAAGAGCCATACATGTACCCACTTCTGGCGTTCAGGACCCTAAACCCTAGACTCTAGACTCTTAATCGCCTAAACCCTAAACCCTAAACCTGTACAGAACCCTTGTAGAGCCCTTATCGATCCCTTAGATGGACCTCATAAACCCCTTTAGGGAGTTTCCGAAGACTAGGAGTACCATATTAGGGCCCCCCACAAAGACCGAAGTTTAAAAACTCCCATGATCCTCCAAGTCCGTCTGGTGCTTAGTAGGGAATGGGGGACTGGATCCCCATGATAGTCCCTTGAGGTCCCCGATAGTAGTCCCAATGACCCATTCCCCCATTCCCTACTACTGTAAGAACCAGACAGAAGTATAATAAACCCTAAACCCCTAAACCCTAAACCCCTAAACCCTAAACCCCTAAACCCTAAACCGTTGAAGACCAAACTTCCCTAACAGGAGAGCCTCGGGGTTGAGGCTGTGGCAGGGTGTAAGATTTAGGGTGCAGAGTCTAGGGTATACCTGTAGCCGAAAAGACCTACCTTTTTAAGGAACTATATATAGCAACCATAATAAGGAACCCTAAAAAGGCAGGTCTTTTCGGCTACAGGTAGGCATAGGGTTTGGGGTTTAGGGTATAGGGCTTGGGTTTTAAGATTTAGGGTTTTCGGGTGCATGGTTTAGTTAGTTTATCGGCAATAGGGTTTCGGGTTCAGGGTTTCCGGTAGGGTTTTGGGGTTACTTACAGGATCAGGGACGTAGTTGCAACAGACGTTTCCGCTGGTATCCACATACTTAGCTCCTCACCGGAGTCTAAAAAGCCACAAAGCTCAAGGGGGCTGAGATATGGTTGCTGCCGAGGACCAGCTGGCAACGACCTGCAGATACTCCAGGCAACTGCCGAAAGCGGGTTTAGGGTTTGGGGGCTCAGGGAGCGTCATAAGTACGTCACCCTTGTAAAAGGGCCCTAAAAGGGACCCTAATTTAGGGAACTACCCACATGCTGCTACTGGTCACGAGTTTCTGGAATTACGATCTCCCGGCGGAGACAGCTGCTGTAAATCACATGTTCACTGAGACTACCAGCGACAGCGCCATTCCGTTGCCAACACCACACTCTTAGCACTGCTTCTATTGCCATTCTCCCTACACTCTAAGCCGTGGCTGTTTCATGGGACTTAGTTAGACTTAGTTGCTAACAATGGATCCAGCACCCTCGTTGCGCTAAAGAGTTCCAGGTGTCGGGTAGCGGTAGGGTGTTGTGTTTCATGACAGCAGGTCGTTGCAGCAATGTAGGGTGACATTGTTAACTACATCGTGGCTTCTACTGAACGGAGGTCCCCTTTCTATAATTGTTCACGTTACGAAGAGGGTAATACAAGGGTCCGGTATGTGGCAGAACTCCTACATTTGTTCGCCTTCCTGTGTAGTCACCCTCTGAAACCCGACTTGAACCCTAAAACCCTAAATCCCAAATGCCGGAAGCTTCGGGGAACTTCCCGTTGCAGGAAATAAGCAGGGCCCTTAAGGGCCAGAACAGGGCTTCCGTTAAAAGATGTAAGAAAGTATAGTAGTACTGTAAGTGGACTCTAGAGGGTCACATCATCAGATCTTGGCTTCAGTGGTTTTAACTGATAATGGGTTTCACGGTTTGGGGGCTTGTAGTTTGGGGTTGATAATGTTCGCCACTTCTCTACTTTGGTGTTCCGGAAGTTCCGTGAGCGGATGGGGACCACTGATGGGCATGCTGCCGACGGGGAGTCTAACTAATACTGGCGGTAGTAGCCGTCGTCGTCGTAGTACTAGCAGCAGCAGCAGCAGTAGCTTACCTGCCCCGGGCGGTGTTGGTTTGAGGTCTGAGGTGCGGATATTTCGGGTCTAAGGTGACAGCTGCCCTTCAGTTTGGGAGCAAATACATAAGCCGGAGTAATTAGAAGTACTGTTCCTGGGGCTCCTCATGACGGTTATACTGGAATATGGCGTTCTGCAGTTGAGGATCATTCCTCCAACTTTGCTTGACATGAAACTCATGATAACGCAGTATCGGATCCTAAATCCCATAAACCCTGAACCTCCCTAGGGTGCTTCAAAAACACCTCCCTAGAGGGAGTGATTTCAACTCTAGGAGTCTCATCACCACCATGATCATCATCATTGCCATGATTGTGACTTTAACAGTCTTCTTCTTATTACTGCTATATGATATGGGAGTTTCCGAGAATGGGGACCCTAATATGGTACCTTAAATAGTAGGATCCTTATTCTTTTGGACCCCAAAATAAGTCACCCCTAATTTTCGGAAACTCCCACCAAAAAAAAAACTAAACCCTAAACCTTGATATACGCCAAATTTTCGAGCGAGCCAGGATTCTCCTCGTAGGGGGAGGTCGTCTCCCTCCAGCGGGGCGAGGTCCGCCTCTCCTCTCCTCGGCCTTGCTGCTTCCTTTAGGGCCCTATAAGGGCTACTATAAGGTTCTATGGGGGTTACGGGGTTACTATGAGGTTGTTCTATAAGGATGACTATAGGGTTCTATAATGGTTCTTACAAGGTTCATTAACTGGATTCCCAAGTAGTACTGTACCCGTCTGCCCTGTTTCTTTTCGGGTTGCCTGATTAAAACCAAATGGTAGGAAAACGGGTACCCTTATGATTAAGGGGCTACTCAGGAACCTAAATAAGGGTTACTTTTGGATTCTCTAAGGGTTACCATACGGGCTCAGTGCAGGTGCCTCAAGGGTTCTTGACTGGGTTGTGGGGGTTTCTTCCGGTATACTGAGAGAAGGGCTGTAAAGGGGTACTATTCCCTCTATATTACTTAGCCAATGGGTGAACTTGAATGGTTACTTGGGTTTCCAGAGGTTGCTCCAGGTTGAAAGCTAACCCTGACCATAGCAACCCTAAACCCTACACCCCAAACCCTAACCGAAAGCTTAAGCAAAGCTTGACAAGGATGCTGGAGTCTCTTTCTTTTTTAGTTGGTTAACTTAGTCATTTATTCATTTCGTGTTCAACTCGCCACTACCCTTCCTAGCTACGTAGGCCTCTATGTTAGGGCGTGGGGTTCAGGGCTTTGTGACCCGAGGTCCCACTATGCGTTGATTGAAGAGATTGTTTGAATGCCTCAAGCCGAGATTCCCAATATACCTCAAGGATCAGGCTTAAGAACTACATCGGGGTCTGGGGTATAATATAGGGTTTATATACGTTTCATAGGGACAAGCAGGGGGTACTACTACTAATTATTCCGGCGCCGACATCGCACAAAGGTGTTGTGCCTAGCCATATGCTTCCCGGGTCTGCCTAAAGCCTCTGAGAAAATCCTCTGACTTGCAGGATCATGGAGCGGTATAAGCAAGTAACTATTGTTAGAGTTCCGCATATTTCCCGTTAGGGTACTTCGAATCTACCGAGCGACGAGCTGCTTGAAGGACTAGGAGCAACTAGGACGTACGGCTGATGGACAAAATCCTGCATGACCCTAAGGACCCTAAACTATGGGAATTATGGTATATTCCTTATTATGGGTAGTGCAGGGTTTTGTCCATCAACAGTAGGACGACAAGTAAGTTTTGCATGCTGGCCGAAGCACTTCGGTTGGGCTTTGGACAGGCAGGGGCTGCAAGAATGTTTGGCATTCGTGGAACGCCCTTTAGAGGCAAGTCATATGCAGGTGATCAGCGCCCTGCGTAAGCAAAGAGTCCAGCTCCGGCCGAAAAGCCTAGAACTTCGGAGCTGGGACCTGAACAGAATACAGTAAGAACTCTGAGACCCCCTGTTCGAGAAACATAACAAGCCGGTTTGAATCTCTTATAGCACTAAAATCCATAGCCTAGACTTCTAGAGGTGCATATACATATAATATACATATACATGTACATGTACATATACATATACATACGGTTGATGGACAAAATCCCGCACTACCCATAATAAGGAATATACCATAATTCCCATAGTTTAGGGTCCTTAGGGTCATGCAGGATTTTGTCCGTCAACAGTACAATCCTAAATCTTAAACCCTAAACCCCTAAAGCCTTCAGGCCTCGAGCTTTCAGCACATGGGCCGCTGTGCATCATCGCCTACTCCAAGGCCACCCGTACCGAGGTGTCGCTTTCGTTTGATATGGGTCCGTCTACAGGGGATATAGATATATATATATATAATGTATGTGTATATACATATATATATATATATATATACAGTGACTCCCAGAAGTTGGGATATGATGTAGGATGATTAGTGCTGGGATCCCAAAACCTCACCCTAAGGGCAGGAGGAGAGTGATGCTCCACCTTTCTGATAGGGTTTATGGGCATTTACAAGGATCCCCCACAGGAGCTTGAAAAGAAGACGACGGAAACGACGATGGCGAGTATGAGGCGTCGCATCGCTAGTGGTGGCAAAGAGATGTGGACAAAAGACCGGGTTTTGGAGTATGTCAAGGACAATTGGCAAACCATTATGACGCAGGCAGGCATGGAAACTAGCAACCCCTTTGCCTCACTTACCGTTCAGAAGGACACGGACGAGCAGAGCGAGGAAGAGCCGAACGCCGACGAGGGCAAGGACTACGACAAGGGCGCGGACAAAGTGTTCACCATCTACTACGGACAGTTCAACAAGACAGTTGAAGTCTGTGTCAATGTCCCTGAAAAATTGTTGGTAAGGGTTTGTGGGTGTTGCGCATGGCTTTTGCAGGTTTAGGGCGGCTTGCATAAAGGGTTTCGTTTGGCTTTTGAACGGGCTTTATGTTTCGTCTGTTCAGAGTTGTAGAGGGGCGTTGGTGAAAACCAGGGGGTTTATTGCAGATCACGTGTCTGCTGTGTGTCTAGACAGGCTTCTGGGTATGGGTTTACTGGGCTTTGGAGTACCATACTTTAATACTTTTTTTCTTGAAGGAACCCTTATGAAATAAAAGTTTATACTTTTTTCTCCCTGCTTACTTAAAAGCCCAGTTTAGGGGGATCAGTGGAGGCATTTTTGGAAAAATGTTTTGAATTTAGGAATATACCTTAAACCATAGTAATTATGTAGGATCCCTAATATGAACCACCACCACCTAAGGGTGAGGAGTAGGAGCATAGAAAACAAAGACCGCCATGACAACGAGCTGAACATCTGTTCTTGACATAGACATTGTCAAGTTGCTTCAAAAGACCTAAGAAATGTGCGGGCAGGAACCCCGAACACCGCAGTATCAGAACCGGAGTCCTTACTGGGCATGGACGGATTGTAACCCTGGCAGGGGGAAAACGCTATGTTGGTCATGTTCCTCGAAAATGTGCACCGCATACCTGCGGGCATATTTCGCGAGTACAATCTAGACTTGTTCACCTCTACCGTAGCCCCATACTTAAAGGCCACAGGACTTGATAAGTGGGGTTCTGAGTAAGATAGCTCTGCCTGTAACTACTGATGACACCAGTTAAGGTAGTTGTGACCCACCTTACAAAGTCCCCTGATCCTCTAAGTCGTGTCGCCCCATTGAGTGAGGCAACGGAACTCCGAAGCCCCGCTCTGCTTCGAACATTTGGAAGTGACCCCTACTACTACTACTACTACTACTGCTACTGCTACTGCTACTACTACTGCTACTACTACTACTGCTACTACTACTACTACAGGCAGACAGCGAGTCCATGGACAAGCTGAAAGAGAAGCTGGCAGAACTCCTGGAGGAGCTTCTCAGGTCTTTCTCCTGGGCTTTGGAGTACCATACTTTAATACTCTTTTTCTAAAAGGAATCATTATGAAATAAAAGTTTATACTTTTTTCTCCCTGCTTACTTAAAAGCCCAGTCTCAGGTCTTTCTAAGGTCTTTATAGGAGCTATACGGGGGTTTCCGAAAATTAGGGCTGCCATTTTGGGGATCCCCATAATAGGGATTATAGTAGTTTGGGGTTTATATTAGGGTCCCCCTATTTATGGAAACTACCATACAGGGGCCTTTCAGAGTTTTCTTTTGAGGGCCCAAGTGGAGTGTGGGATTGAGGGTTTAGGGCTTAGGGTTTGAGATGCGACCGCATCACCAGACGCCAACAAATCACACAGCACCTTGTCCAGGGAGAGCAACACCCCAGCTTGGGTTCTTGCTAAGGAACTTAACTTAAGTTACCATAATAGGGAGCTCAAATTAACAGGGTTTCTTTATGATGGTAACTTGAAAATTAAGTTCCCTAACAAGAACCCAGTAGCTGGGCCTGGGCTGGTTTTTCAGGAACACAGACATAGGAACCCCTTCAAAACATTATCTTAGTGGGTCTGTCTTTCTTTCTTGCACACCCTCTAACCTGAAAGACTGCTCCCAAGAGTGGGCAGCGGTTGCAAAAAAGGGTTAGAAAATCGAGACGAGATTGCTGTAAGGTGCAAATACTGGAGTTTCCAGCAATACTTGGAGGAGCACGGGACTAGAATGGGGCTTGGGGGGGTGTATCCCTGAAGAAGAGAACCCCAAACGTGCGCAGAAGGATCTATTTAGTAGAAAACCACTCTATAGATGCCCTCTCTCTTCGGAAGCCTGCTGTGGACCTCAGTGAACCTAGAAGATCCCCGCAGTAGCCCTAGAAAACCCCCTAAACCCTAAACTAAACCCCAAACCCTAAACTACCCCTAAGCCCTAAACCCTAAACTAAACCCTAAACCCTAAACCCTAAACTAAACCCTAAACCCTAAACCCTAAACTAAACCCTAAACCCTAAACTAAACCCCTAAACTGCCGAGAGCGCCGCTGACCATTTGCATGGGTGCTCGAGGCCCCGGCCGAGCGTCCCGTCAGAAGTGACGCCGTTTTGTCGTTTGGGTCTGGCCAGGCTGCCCTGCCCTGCCCTGCCCTGCCGCCCTGCCCTGCCCTGCCCTGCCCTGCCCCTTTGCAGGGTGCCAGGTGCAGGTTATTCAAACCCATGCTTTTCGTCGAGCGGCCGGCACAGGCCGCGAGGACCCACAACCCGACGCCAATCCATCTCAGCAGTGCTTGGTTGCGCGATGTGGTTGTTTATGTGTCGAACAGCGAAAGGAAGCAAAGAGCCAGGAAGCCCCCCTTGAGGGGGGTTTGGGGGGTGAACCCTAAACCCTAATTGAGAATAGTTGGGGTGGTTGGGGCGGGACTACATGCTGACGCAAGCGCGCGATAAGTGGGCGCGCCCCCTATTCCTAAAGTAANGGGGGGTTTGGGGGGTGAACCCTAAACCCTAATTGAGAATAGTTGGGGTGGTTGGGGCGGGACTACATGCTGACGCAAGCGCGCGATAAGTGGGCGCGCCCCCTATTCCTAAAGTAAAAAGGCGCACCCACCGCGGGAACACTGTATACACACCCTAAACCCTCAACCCTCAACTAAACCCTAAACCCTAAACCTCGAGTCTCTGACTCCGTTGGGAACCCCAAAGACCGTAGCTCAGAATAGAGATGCATTCTTTGTGCGGTCGGCATGCGGCTGTCAAAATTAGGGTCCCTTTTTGCGTACCCTAAATAGCAGGTGCCGTATTCTATTAGGGACCCAAAAAGGAACCATAATTTTGACAACCACCCATGTAATTAGTGGAGTCCTTCCTTAAGTGGTTTCGGAGGTTCTGGGTATCCCTGAGCCCGATACCAAGTGTCTAAGCCGTGACCCATACGCAGCGTAGGAGCGCCAGACTACGCCAACTCGAAGCCTTCAATCGTTTAAGGAACCGGGACCCAGAGTAGGCCCTTATTCCCTTTTTTAGGGTTTAGGTTGCCTTATAACCCCGTTTAAGCCAAAAAGGACACCCTTTTTATTCCTAGGTTACTCTTAGGTCTAGACAAAAATCCTAGGCCCTAAGCTCGAACTTCGAAGCAGGCCTTGAGTTCTGCTTCCCAACACGGCTAAACGTAGAGATCCCCAAATTTTCTTAACCTCAGACCCTCTTCGGTGTGTGTTCGGTGGTTTCTGCGCGTGCCTTGCGAAGGACGCCCTTGCGAACCCCTCGAACTTCTGCGAGGCTGTCGGCGAGGTCGGGAATCAGGGCCAACAGCATTGTTACCTTTAAAGTTGTTGGGTCTCTTGCTGCGTTTCAGGGTGAAGGAGTGGATAGGGCCTTCAGGGTTTAGGGCTCTTAGAGCTCCAGGCTGAAGGTCGAGTTAAGAGGTGGGCTTAGCCTCACATATAGAAGACCCAACAGCAAGAGAGCGTGCATCTGGAGTTTAAGCCTAAACCTGTAGCTCAGAGAAGAACAGGGGCCATGAGCCCGAAATGTATCCGACTATCCCTTGAAGTCTCTGTGAGTACAGCCCCCAACCGTATCCTACCGTTATGAAGGCCCGTATCTAGGTTCCTGAGTAGTACCGTTTTGCCCCTTTCGGTTTAGTGTCCCCTTATTAAACTGAAGATTAAGAAGAAGGGTACCCTTATTCACTCGGAGGCGGGCGCTGCTGCTCCGCCAACGGAGCCATGCATCCTGGCCCCTCGGAGAACCAGTAAGCAAGACTGAGTACTTCAACGTGACTACAACCCTAAACCCTTAAACCCTAAACCCCTAAACCCTAAAACCCTTAACCTCTAATTAAATCCCTAAGCCCGAAAACAAACCCTAAACCCTAAAACCAACCCTGATCCCTAAACCCCAACACTAGAAAGCCGAAAAGCCCTTGGGTTTGGGGTTTAAACGGAATGCTAGCTGCAGCTTGAGGTATGCTCCTTCAAAAGGGCGTTCGGGTTTACGGTTCAGGACGGCAGCTTTAGGGCCGTCGGGTTTTTTATAAACCCTGTTCTGACTATAAAGCTCCCCAGGGTACCCTACACCATAAATGATGCTCTTCTGATGATTAAGGTCGCCAAAGTAGGATTGTAATCTCTGAGTCTTAGCTAAGAAAGCAATCTTGATCCTGTTTGGTTTGAGAATCCGACCGTTCAAACTCGACTTTTCTGGGGCCAAGTAACTGAGTAAACCCTACAACCGTTAGGAATGCCTGTGATGTGCACTTGGCCTAGGGTGATGTTCCGCATGCCGGTTTTGGGCAAACCGATTGTATGACTGCAGCAATGAACTAAAGCTTACAACAGGCTTCATTTTGGCCTGATCTACTAGATTCAACGAGTTGGGGCCTCAATGTCCTATTTGCAGTGTTCAGGGTGTGTTTCCGTTCAAAACACAGGTGCCCGAGTGGCTCAATTTCTCAACCCGGTGCGTTCTTAAGCAGTGCTGTCGCCGTACCTACCTACTTATCTGCTTACCTAGCTGTCTATCTGTCTATGCCTCTCTTTGTCTCTTTCTCTCTCTCTCTCTCTCTCTCGCTCTCTGTCTCTCTCTCTCTCTCTCTCTCGCTCTCTCTCTCTCTCTCTCCGTATCTCTCCCTCTCTCTCTCTCTCTCTTTCTATCTATCTATCTCTATGTATATACGTATGCATGCATGCATGCATGCATGCATATATACATGTGTGTATATGTGTATATACGGGTGTGTATACATATATATATATATATACATACATATATATATATATATATAAGGTATTCCTGTATTTATGTGCATATACCTTAGACGAGGTTCGAGGCTTCCCGGCGAGTTGGCGGGAGCAGCAGGCCCCCTGAGGTTTTAGGGTTCAGGGCTTGAGGGTGTTTGGGTGTTGGAGGTGTTATGGGTTTAGGGGTGTAGGGTGTGGTTCGGTTTTGGAGGCCGTGCCCTCCTACATGATCTGATTTTAGGCGTTTTCTTCGAAGCGATTCAGGAAGGGCCCAGGAGGGAGAACGGGGCCTTCAGAAAACGGTGTGTCGGCGTCGGCTACTTGAGGTTTCTACGTTAGGGTCCCCTACTTTCTGAAACTCCCATGTTCCAGCTCCTAAACCTTATTGCCTACAGGATCGCGGGATTTGGTAAGCAGTATTATAAGCAGGTTCGAAAGCCAAGTCAGGATTGGTGCAACAAGGAAGCCGACACCGTGTACTTCGATGCGTTGGAGATGACAAGAACTCACCTGATTGCTGGCAACTACCTGCCCTTGGTGTTCCACGAAGATGGGGTTCCTAACTGGCACGACGCCTCAGCGACCTTCTGGTCATTCTCCGTGCCTTGCAGTGCCGTTGCGGACTCGTGAACCAATCGTTTTTGTGCGGTTGGCATGGACACATCTAGAATTACCACCGAGGCCCGAAAGATCGTTGCCAAGATCATTGCCTGCGACCTCGACGCTTTGAGAATGGGCCGGTACCCGGACGGAGATCACAATGGCAACACATTTCCTGCACAGTGTAAGCGGGGCAGACAAGCAGGCGAACCCATGCTTTGTCGAGCTGCATTTTGTTGTTGCAAAGGCGATCAGGAAGCTCACTGAAAAGCCATGGTCTTTCACGATACTATAACCCGAGGCTCAGTGTGGGGCGCTGTTAGGGGGATCGACTTACAACCCCGTTGAGGTAGGTAAAACTCTTGTCTTATTAAGTCCTTTAAACCCCAAACGCGGTGCAACCCCGTCAAGAATCCTACGGAGCCCTCACGCATCCGACCGAACCCTACTTGCTCAGTTCTCTGCAAATTCAATGAGAACTCCCCCACCTGGGCTTGTTGTACGATTTTCGATGAGTTTTCTACAGGGTTCTGTTATGGTTGTTACTGGGCTTTATCATTGCTGTAGCAGAGGTTCAGAGGCTTTTCTCAGGCATTGTAAGCAGCTACAAGGTAAAAATTGAGGCGTTTCTATGATGGTGCTATATGGCACCCCTACCCGAAAGCCCTTAAGCATTTTCTTTCAGGTTTCATGATGAGCCGTTCTCGGGGAACCACCTCAGGGCACCCTGCTGCCCACCCATGCTTCTCAGAGAGCCCATCGTGCCCAGGAACATGTTCATGATCAGAAGCCCTATGCCCTACAAAGCCCTGGACCCCGTGCAGTCGAAGGTGTATTTCACAAGAAGCAATAGCAATTTGGCTCATTAATCTTGATTCGCTGTGCCGGAAAGCCCTCGACCCTCCATTTACAGTCTTTCAGTAAGTACAGCATGCGTAAAGGATCAGGGGACTTAGTAGGTAGTGCTAAAGGTAAGGTAACTAAACCTATAAGTACTTATAACCCCATGTACTTATAGCCTTATCTGCTTAGTCCCACGATCCTTCAAGTACGGTACCCCAACACCTGCTTGCAATTACTGAAGCCCCTACCGTAGCCTGGACACCAAGATGTGAGAAAGAGGTAAGGATAGTTTGGAACTGCAAGAAACCCTAAACCATAAACCCCTAAACCTTGACGCCTGTTCAAGCTAAAAGCAAAATTTAACGGAGCACAGTTTTTTTGCTAATATGTTCTTACAGTCTAACCTCCAGTAATTCTAGTATATACTATGAAATGAAGGCGGTGTCGAAACATTAAGGCCCCTGTAATATACCTGCATTGTACGTTACGCTTTCGTTCGGAACCCTGCAACCCTCAAACGCTGAGCCGCGAAACTGCAACTCCACAGCCTTTGTTGTCTGGCTACGATTAAGCCCAGTCCAAACCGACCCTATAGTTGTTTTCTTTTAAGGATTTTGTGGTGATCTACTTGTGTTCAAGAGGGCTTACCGGGACTATCATATTTTTAAACAGAGACGAACCCGACGGCCTTCGTAAAAATATCCCAGGAAAGTCCCTGATATAAGCATAGCATACGGCACCTCAAGGCCTCGTCGAAATTATGAGGCCCCTCAACCCCCAACCCCGTCGAAAGGAATTCGTTGGAGGAGCCCTTTATTCGAAACCTATTCTGTTTATTAAAATTAAATTAAGGTCACAATACTGTTGATGGACAAAATCCTGCATTACCCATTATAAGGAATATACCAGAATTCCCATAGTTTAGGGTCCTTAGGGTCATGCAGGATTTTGTCCATCAACCGTATCACCAGAATACGGTTTGGGGTTCGACTTGTGGGGTCCCCATATCCTAGGTTGCTGAGTAGTACCCTTTTGCCCTTTTTGGTTTCGGTTCCCCTTGTTAAAACTGAGTATTAGGAACAAGGGTACCCTTGTTATGAAGGGGTTACTAACCCCTAAAGCCCTAAACCCTAAACCCTATTCTATCCAGTAAGGTCCCCGTTTCAAACCGGATGGACAGGTCCGGCTGGTCTTCGCACTCTTTGGCGGTATCGGCTCTGTGCGCTTCGCCTCCTCCGTCACGGGCCGAGTCACTGGGTTTTGTAGGGTTCTGTAATGTGCGCAAGTCTTTTAGGCTTTGGGTTTCAGAATGAGAAGGTTGAATAAAGGGATTTCTGGAGCTGTGTACCATGCTTATTTGGCATTACATGCGCCAGCCCTCCATGGCTTCTCCCTCACGGGTTCAAAAGGCATTCTTCACGATCTCGGGGTTCAGGATGAATCCAAAAATCCAGCAACATGCCGTACGTTGTCAGGAGATCCTGGTACTGAAGGGGTGTTGGCATCTCTGGGGGGGGCGGGGG
>BGNK01000671.1:0-68965 GCA_003297005.1 Symbiodinium sp. clade A Y106 | reverse complement strand
GGGGGGTCTAGGATACCAGAGAGAGAGAGAGAGAGAGAGAGAGAGAGAGGCTGGGGGTTATAAAGTAATCAGAGGTTTGGCCTGGTTCCATATCGGATATGCTGGGGCTTTCAAAGGTTCAACACAAGGTTCATTATGTCTTTTTGGGGTGGTTTACTTGGAGTTGTAGGACTTAAGGTTTAGGGCTTCAGAGCCTCCTGTGTACTTGGAGGACCTGGGGATATAGCAAGCAGGCTGTGTTGCCAAGATCCTGCCATTCAGGAATGCACCCCAAATTCCAACAAGGATCATCATTACAAGTTACGGTATGGTTTGGGGTGCAGGGGTTTGGGGTTTGGGGCCTTACGGATTCATGGAAACCCCACTTCATGTAAGTTTTTCGGGAAGACCTCTGCAGGAATATCTATGGTTTCAGGGCTCTTGGCTAGCAGGGAAGTCAGGCTTGGAGAAATAGTACGGGTACGGTAGTGCGTATGAGTAGGTGCTTCTGGGCTCATGGCGAAAAATGTGCGCATTGTGTTGGATTGAATGATTCGTCGTAAACATGTGATCAAGTCTGCCAGCATATCCTGGAGACGTGCGAATGCTTAATTAAGTCCAGATATTTGCTCACCTGGGCAGCGAAATTTCCCAATCCAAACCTGGGAAATCCCACCCTTTTGCCCGCTCTTGAAGGAAGCGTAGCCTGTGCCATATATTGCATGCACCCGCATAAACTTTTTTGGAACGGGTGGGAGATGCGGAATATCCCGGCCGCAAGTGGCTGGTGAAACAATTGGGGGGGGGATTTTGGTGCATTTCTGCGGCGGTCTACAGCCGTTAAAAACCCTTGTCTCGATACGTTTCTCTGTCAGATAATTTAAAGTAGATCCAATGTTTGTTCATCTTTCTACTGTTGATGCCTTTGTCATCTTCAGCAAGTCTATCCCAAGAATGCGTTTCTGTTTGCGTTCTTGTTTTGGCATACATACTAGCCCCTTTTCAAAAGAGTGAAGGCCCCTAAGACCTGAGCCCTACTTGGAGGTTCATGGGTAGCTATAAGTAGGGTTATAGGTAGGAAAAACTATAGTTATAACCCATATTAGGGGACTCATAACCCCACTTATAACTACCCTACTCCCTAAACCCCATAGGACCCTTAAAGAAACCCTTAAAAGGAACCCTAAACCCTTATAACCCCACTTATAACTACCCATGAACCCTAAACCCTATACCCTTATAGAAGCCCTATAGATCCCTTTACAGGAACCCTAAACCCTTATAACCCCACTTATAACTACCCATGAACCTCCAAGTACTTCAGACCGGGGAGCGGGTGGCCTACGTCGAGCTGAAGAACAAGGAGAACATGCCCAAGGCAGGGTTTAGGGTTTGGGGTTTAGGGATTATATTGCGTTCTATAAGGGCTACTATAAGGGTATGGTTTTCGGGCTTATAGGGCTTTAGGGTTGTGGGTTTTTGGGGGGGTTTGGGGTTTTGTGAGTTGGGCTTTGGGGTAGTTGGTTTGGGTTTAGGGTTTGGGGTTCAGGGTTTTGGCATTTAGGGTATAGGGTTTTTGTGTCTTGGGGTTTAGGGTTGGTTTATGTGAGAGAACTGCTTGTTACGAAGGCTCTTTGCAGTAGCCTGTTCGAAAAGTCTCTTCATAAGGTGATTGTGTCAGGTTCTGTATGGGATTCCTTTCAGAGGGCTCTTCAAAGGACTCTATCAGCGGGCTTATGATGCTGTATAAGGCTTCCAGGTGTGCAAAGAGTGTGTGGTTCCATGACCGGCCTTCTTAAGTGTATTCATGTGAGACAAACACAACGTAGCGACGCAGCGCAGCACCATTTCTGGATACTGACCGACAAGGGCCAAAAGCTTGTGATCCCTGCGCAGTCTGTCAATGAACTGACACCTGAAGCCTTCTGCGTCTAAACTCTAAACATACCAGCAGCTCGTACGCAACCAGCTGCAAATGACAGACCACCTGAATGCTCTTGCCAGAACACAGTACCTACTTTTTGGACACTTGTATGCAAAGGTACAACCAGCAGCTTGTCATTAACCGTGCTCTAAAAATGAAGCTTACGCACAAGCCCGAAGTTCAAACATCAAGCGTGTGGTTAAGACTGCAGGTCCGGGGTTCGTGAGGCTACTTCGGATACCCTTGACAACCACTTGCCTCTGAAGATGAGTTGTGAAGCCTCGGCCAGGAATGAACGCCCTTCATCATTACACAACTGTTGGGGAGGAGGAACTTCGAAAATTCGGAAAATCCCCACCCCCCGGGGTTGGACACGTCGTGGTGGATCCCGAATAACAGCACACCTCTTCAAGGCCAGACATTAGATGGACAGTCGCGCATACGCCATAGCCACCTCTGCTGATGAATCGTGCACTTTACAAGCTTGCTGAGTTGTTGCCGGTGGCACGCGTGACCCAAAAAGCAAAAAGGAAGCCTAAATCCCAAACCCCTAAACCCCAAGCCCCAAATCCTAAACCCTAAGCCCCAAATCCTAAACCCTAAACCCCCAAAAAAATCCTAACCCCAAGCCCCAGACCCTAGCCTTCCCTAAACCCTAGCCTTCCCTAAACCCTAAACCCCGAAGCCCCGACGTCCTTCCCGAAACGAAAGGCCGTGGAGCAGCTTCACAACACGAAGGTCGGCGACGGCGAGTTGATTGAGGACGGCGAGTTGGCTAGGTAGGGCTTTGGGACATTTTATATTTTCCTTTATTGGGCTCAAGAGGATCTTATATACTAATATTTTTCAAAAGCTTTAAAAGCCGCACCTAGTTGGGGTTCGAGTGGACTTAGGGGCTGACTCCCCCAGCCCAAGAAAGGTGAGCCTTTCCGGCTTTAGGGTTTTAGGGCTTAGGGTCTAGGGTTTAGGTATCCTAGCCTGCAAACATGCAATGAAACATCTCGATACGTACACCCTCCCTTTGAGGTGCTTCCTCCACTCAGTAGCTGAGTAGGTAACCTTTAACCTAACCTTTTGGGGCTTATATAATCCTACCATAACTGAAAAGGTTTACCTTTTTGGCTGTTGGGCTAGGGCACTCAGCCTCTCAGGGAGCAAGGAACCGGCAAACAGGATTCGGGTTTCAGGGTATGGGGCGTAGTCCAGCCAATGCGCAAATACGTGAAGAATTGGGGGACTTACTAAGCAAGGTGAAAAGTAATTCCTTTTGTTGGGGTTGTTTAAACCAATACATCTATGGTTACCTCTCGTATAGCCCTACTCAAACATCCTTAATAAAGTTGTTCCTGAGAGCTCCCGTTGTGATTATGGTAGAGTATCTCCCACACACCTATTCTGCTTACGAAGGCTACTGTATTTCTTCTGCCGTGTAAAGGGGTCAGTTAGGTCACGATTTCCCACGACGTCAGGCATTTAGGGTTAAAGCGGAGAGAAGGAAAACGTCTGAGGAATCCGTTTGAAAGCTGTTTCAGGGATTTATGACTTTGGGGTTTGGGGTGGCTCGTATGTTTCAGAGCTTGAAAACTTTCGGCAATTTGGTTTTGGGTTTAACGTTAAATTTACTATTGCCCTGGTGCAGAGTTCGAAGCTTGCGGGAATGAGTCGCAATACGACGGCTATGCTTGTAGGATGCAGGGTACCGCAATTCGGAGGTTCGCAGCACGCGTTGTAACCCCATCTTCTTTGTGCTTTACACCACTTGCACCCCCTAACCTAACTATGCCCAGGCTATCGCTGGGTGAGAAGTATCTGAAAGGCTTTCTTGCAGGGGTATCTGACCCTACAGGAAGCCCAGGCACTTAAGAGCCCACGGCAACCCAGCTTGAACTTAAAGGCCTCCTGAGGTGTTTACCGCCCTCCTCCCCCCCCCCCGGATTTAGGGTCTTGGACTCCTGGGTCCAGCAGGTACATGCCAAGTCTTGACAACCTAGAACAACAGACGATGTTGTCCTTGAGGCCTAGAAACCTGGGCCCTGAGTTGGGTTGGGTTGCTGGGTTCTTGATTGAGGAGTGCGTCGTGTCCTGCGAGCTGTTTGGTGACTCCGAGTTCAGCGATGGAAGGCAAGGGGTTCCTAAGGGTTGCCATGAAAGGGGGTAGTTTCGAGTTTTTTCCTGCCTGGCAGGTGCTAAAGCTGGTGAACATGCTAAACATCGTCGAAAGGGCAGATGTCGACATAGAAAAGGCGAAAGGTTTAAGCTTAGATAGCCAACGAGAGAACATTAAGTTCTTGGGCTTGTAAATTTGGTATATTTTGGAAACTGAATTTCTTGGGCACGGTCATTCAAGAAGAGAGTAAAGGCTTTAAAAAGGGCTTGTAGACGTTTGCGGTTCAGGCTTGTAGGGTTCCACCGGTATGTGAAAATGTTCTACCTGGACCCCTAAACCCTAAGCTGTTGAAGACGCGAACACACCGACCCGTGAGCGGTAGTGGGCGGTCCTGGACTCCCAAGCCTTGCTTGAAGATGGCAATGGGCTCTTGCCGACGGCGAAACGGGCCGCGTACAGACACCTGTTTTCGGCTAGGGGTGCTCTGGACCCAGGCACCCACCCCGCCTGAAGGGCCAGGGGCAGACAAGTTGAGATAATGGCCAATGGCTCGGCGTCCCCACTTGCGTAGATGCTTCAATTTATCCGGCATCCTCATGCTGTGGTTTGCAACCCGATCAACATTCTGCAATGTTGACGTCTTCGATTACGTGCATGGTGCGTTGTTGGGTGTGTGGGCGCACACTTGATCCGGGGGTAATTTGTGTTGAAGGTTCGTTGTCCAAGTGGTTGACCAATGATGCTAGATGGTTGGGCCCTGCCAGTGTGCTGCTGTGTCAGCGAGCCACAGCGGCTGGGCGATGACGTGGAGTGCATTTCGGTGCGCGGCATGTGTGTTGAGAGATTAAGAGTTGCAGGTTCCTGTCCGCTCTATTGGGCAGTGCAGGGGGCGGCATCATGTTTGTAGTGTAGGTGCGAAGATCAAGTGTTCATTTCTTCCCGTATCGACGGGGTCGTTGAGGAATCAAAGTTTTATCTCGCAAAGGCTGACCACGTTGTCGAGGTGCTGCGGGGTATGTGCTACGCGCACACGGCTGTCTTTTAACGTTCAGGGCCTCATGTAAGTACGACAGTCCACACTTTTGCCAACATGTTTACGTTATGGATTCTCGAGGCATCCGGCTTTTGAGGACTAGCAAAACTTGCCGAAGTCGCGTTGTTCGCAACGCTGCGAGCCTAAACCGGGACCTTGCTGAAGTAAGCCAGATCCATTCCAGAATGACCGCTACGACAGGTCGTTTTCTGAAAGCACCATACATATGGTGAAGTCGTGCAGTCTTCAGGCATGTGCGCCTGCCCACGCTAATCGCACGGCATTTGCAACAGAGCGGCGTTGGAATTTTTGGGCAAGAAGCACCTTAACCCCTTGGAACCAAAGCCCCAAGCCCTTCACCCTGCGCCCTGAAGTCTTAGCCCCCAGAAGACATGGCAAGCTTTAGCATTTAGGAGTTTAGGGTTTTAGGGTTGAGGTTTAGAGCCTAGAAAAAGCCCTTGTCAACCTTCGACCCAGTCCCCGAAGCCAAGGAAATCTTATGAACCCCTCATGTGGAGGTGGGAATATTTCGAAATTGCGTGTCCTTGTACTCCGTGTACAGAACAAATTACGCCACCAAACGCAACAAGATCCTCATTTTAGGGATGCCCTAGTAAGGGGACCTCCATTTGTGCAAACCGCCAACTATGAGCCATATCAATCCTTCATGCAACGCTTGGAAGCCCAGCTGATACCGTGACGCGCGGAACCCTAGTTGTGTAAGATCCCATAACACCATCCCCCCTGCACAGATTTTCCTCATAGTTACATCCTCAACCTTCAACCCTAAACCCGCTACCCCGAATATCCCCAGCAACATTGCTAAATCGCTGGAGCGACAGGGCAGCCCGACGGACCATCTTCCTCGCTGCCCGGCCGTAGTTGATTCCAGTTCTAGGGAATCAAGGGTTTTGTTGGAAGGCTTAGGGTTAGGTTTAGGGTTTCGGGTTGTTGAAGGTTGACGGTTATCAAAGGTTTAGGGTTTTTGAAAGTTTAGGGCTATTAAAAGTTTAGGATTATTAAAGGTGTTGGGTTTAGGAGTATTAAAGGTTCAGGGTTTAGGGGTATTAGAGGTTTAGGGTTTAGAGTTAGTAAAGGTTTAGGGTTTAGGGTTGTTGAGGGGTTTCGAAAATGCGATTTTCAGATTTTCTACAACTCCGGCTGCGGCTTCACTGAGCTTAGGCGCCAACCAGACGCAGAGTAGTCCTTATTCAGGGCTGCATTGGGCTTTAGGACAGACTTCACGAGTTGCTAACGGGCTTTATAGGGTGGTAGGGAATGTGGTTCCAGAGTGCAGTACGGAAATTGGGAAGTTTTGGAGTCACGTCCTCGAAGCATGAGGTGCAAGCCACCGTAACCTAATGGTAATGCTTTTCCTCAGGGCTCCTTTGCAAACTGTTCTATAGTCTTACCCCCCAAACTTACCCCTTGAACCCTAAACCCTTAAACCCTCAAGCCTTACATCTCTGGACCCTGAGCCCTTGAAAATCCAAGGTGTTCCCCCCAAAAAGCCATATTTCCTTTGATTCGAAATCCTTGCTTCCCAAATCCTCTGAACCCAAATCTGTGAACTCTGGATCCTTAGGAAAGCTGTACAAAGCCTCGTCGAACGTGATAAAGACCAAATACAGAGTCCTGTAAACACCTTCTAAAGGGGGCCCTATAGGCCACATGAAAGTCTTAGAGAACGCCATAAGGAGCCCAGTAGAAACCCTTCCAAGACCCATCAAAGCGAATCCGCGCGCTCGAGGACGAGCTGAGGAAGCCGAAGAGGCCCGAGCTGAAGGCAGACCCGGAGGCCCTCCTGGGCTCTTCTTAAGGAAGTTGGTTTAAGTTAACTACCAGGGTTCCTTTAAGGGATTTATAATAATATATATATATATATATAACCCTAAACCCTAAAACCCTAAACCCTAAATGTATATACCTACTAGTATTTAAACCCTATAGGCTTCGTGGCTATTGATCAAAACTCGTGGCTGTTGATCACAACTCGTGGCTATTGATCAAAACTCGTGGCTATTGATCAAAACTCGTGGTTATTGATCAAAACTCGCGGCTATTGATCAAAACTCGTGGCTATTGATCAAAACTCGTGGCTATTGATCAAAACTCGTGGCTATTGATCAGCCCTAGGGTTTAGGCCCTGGGGTTTAGGCCCTACGGTTTAGGCTCTAGGGTTTAGGCCCTACGGTTTAGGCCTTCGGGTTTAGGTTCAGGCGCTAGGCCTAGGTTTAGGCTCAGGGAAATGGTACGAGGGTGGGGAGGGGTGTTTCCAAAGGCAAGGCAAAGTCATGTCATAGGCTACTTCATGCACAAGTGTGCAGGGATGGTGGGTGTAAGACGGTTGGGGTCTCCACCCGTCAAGACTTCAGGGCAAGGCCCGCGTCACGCGTGTCACGCGCGCGGGGGCCCAGGGGCCGGACGTCACGCGCGTCACGCGGCTCTGCGTGACGGCCTTTTCGGCCGAACGCGCTTGTCGCACGTGACGTTTCTCACGCGTGACGCGCGTGACGGCTGGGACTTGTCGTTTTGGTGTTTTTCCGCGTTCGTGCCGGGCGAAATTTTGCGCACTGTTCCTATTCCCGGAGAATTGGCCGAGTTTTTTTCCGTCTGCTTTTGGCGGTTTCTCTTCTTTGCGCCCGTGCGCCCGCGAATTTGCGATTCCTCAACCCACGGCTTTTGTCGGAACCATTAAAAGTAGGTGCGAGAGTCACTGGCGCTGTTGTGCTGAGCACTCGCTGCTGCAGGTCATTCCAAAGCAGACATGCACGAAGGCCATCAAAGGCTCGAACAAAATCCTTCGCGTGCATAACTGTTTCAACGGGTCCCTCGCCGCTACCTTGCCATCCCAGACGAAGAAAGAAAGGGCAAGGCCTCGGGACTTGGGACCCCGAGTGTGGGTTTACCCCGTATCTGTCTGAAATAGGTGACATGTTCCGTCAAGCATTAGCGTCAACATGTATACAAATCTCTAGTACTTATTTCCAACTAATAGATAAGACTATACNTTATTCCTAATGTGAGGGGATTCTATGGGCGGGTGGGGTTTCTTCTTGAAGATAGCTTGACAAGAAATAGCTTGACAAGAAATTTTCAAAGTCAGAGCTGCTGAACCCTAAACCCTAAAACCCTAAACCCTAAACCCTAAAACCCTAAACCCTAAACGGGAGGCTACAGGATCAATGGTTTGTGTCAGCTCGATACATCTCTGCTGCGCAGGCGAGTGGGCTGTGGAGGCTGATGTTGCTTCAGCCTTCAGCGGCACACTGGCTTGCTTCCGGCTCGGTGGATGAGGCGAATGGCCGAATCTTCATGCCCTTGCCCTGGGGAGACATCGCTCCAGCTCGAGCTCGGGGACAAACGGGATCAGTCCCAGATGCTATATGGACATGGTCGCGAATCCTGGCATTTTGCACGGTGATCTCTGGCTTCAATCAACTGGACTGTGTCTTTCTGGGAGCGCTCCTTCCTGGATTGGAGACCCACCCAATCAATGCCCAAGGAGTGATCGGAGGCCGTATCAGGTTCCTCTGCTGGCGCCCTTGCAAGCAGATGATTTGAATTTGTTGCACAATATCTGATCGGAGGAGCGCAGAAGCAGGACACCTCCTCAATCGCTCAGAGCATTTGTGCAGAATTCACTTCTTTCTGGCATGGGTATCAAGCAAGGACTCCACTGCCCAGGATTACACGGCATCTGGATGAACAATGGAACAGGGCATCCTATTCACTCAAAGAAGCCCACGCTGTGGAAGAGAAGCTACAGGCAATCTTCAAAAAGTGGGTGAAGAGGCTGACAGCAGAATGGTTGCGCACTCTGGGGGCGGCTGATGTCCATGCGGTCGATTAGAGAGCTATACTCCCTGGAGGAGCAGCTCATCCGACCAGAATCCATCCAGACTTCATGCCAGTGGGAGCCAGCTTCGATGCTGCCGATGACAACGCTTGGGATGCACTCCGCACCAGTCTCTGGGAAGCCTCGATCGTAATGTTCGATCCTGAGTTTCCAGCTGGGTGGGGTGCCGATGCTCCCAACGCAGGCCATCCAAGAGCATTTGACCGGCCAGGCTGGGCAAATGGAGACGGAGCAGACTGGTTCACGGCGAGAAATGGCGTGACTGAGCTGGAAAGCTTTCTGCTCGCAGTGCTGCTTGGATACATGCACATGTGGGATGCTGACAATGATCTGCCCGATCCGACGAGCGACGAAGACAATTGCCTTATGATGTTCGTGGCAGGACATGGGGTTCCAGCGCAGGGCATGATCCCGATCAGTGGCGTCGGAGCAATTGCTGGGTGAGGCCTGGAGTCATGGATCACACACATCACTGAACTTGGATGCAGGCGACGGAGCAGTCTATCTTCTGGCAGCAGCGGGCAAGTGGCCTACCATTGGCAATGCAGGCGAAGTTTGGCGCCACAGAGAAGGGCAAAACGGGGGAATGCGCCCTGAGTTTCTGGCCAAGCAGGCAGGACACTATGCCTAAGTGCCGCCAATCATGGAGCCGTTGGCTGGTCCTGTGCTCTGGGTGTTCGAAGCTGGAATGTTTTCTCCGAATGAGGCAACGGGGTTGATGATCACAACAGCACCTGACTCGGAATACACTCCGGAAGCCACGCTGGCCATCGTTGATGTCAATGGGTCGCGAGTCTCAACCAGAAGCAAGGCTTGCAGCAAATTTCACAGGGATCGGCGGCAACATCATACAGCCTCCTGCATTCTGGGATCAGCAATCTCTTGAGAAATGGGCTGCTGTGCAACAGCTCATCATTCTGATCACTCAGGAGCACTACGAGGCATTGTTCTTGTCGCTGCCTTCAGATACTCTGCAGGTGCTTCATCCAGGAATCACAAGACAGAGGGGACGCCCAAAGACAACTGGACCACCTGTCATCCCACAGCAGTACATTTTCGGTGGGGACTTTGTTCCTCAGGGAGCTGTGCATGCTCAGCCGGTGCTGCCGGTCCTGTGGGCTCATCCTTGTGTTGCCAATGAGCGCTTCCCTCCAACCTGCTGGGAGCAGAGGTTCGGGCCTGTGCTGAATCCAGAGACAGCGCATGCAGATTATATCTCGCAGGATGTCCCTGCCATGCCTTCGAAAGGCAACAAGCTATTTCGATCCGGAGTTGGACAGCTGCCTGGGGCAGGTCAGATCGGCTATCCTCCGCACCGCTTCCCAACATACAACCTGGCAGGAGCGGCAGCATACAACGAGTCGGTCTGCCGACGATCATCCCTGATCAGGCTGGATCAGCTGAACATCGGGCTGTTCTTTGTGCCCATCATCCAACACGAAAGAGACGGAACCTGGACTGGTGTGCTTGCTTGCCCAGTGATCGACCTGGGTCAATACCACCAGCTCCTGGGCTACCGAGCCTGGCTGTCGTACCGGCGATGTCTCTGTGCTCTGGACGAGGATTTGACCAGTACAGCAGAGTGCCAACAGGCGCCAAGACATGGGAGGCCATCAGGCGCTGACACAGAGTACCAAGGCGGGACGAGTTCCTGCTGCTGCCAGGGAGTGAACGCTATTCCCCTCGCAGGCCTGGGCCTGGTCCCAGCCATCCCAAGGTGAGGGGTAAGTGGTTGTTTCACCAGTCAGCCGCCACGGCAATCACTGCTCTTTCAGCTATTTTTGAGCATATCAGGGACCCCGCCAAACACTGGTGGGTCCCGGAGATGCTGCCAGGTTCGAGCTCAAACGGAGCTTCCTGGAGAGAGAGAGAGAAACCCTCCAAGAGGGAACATGACATTTCGCCTCTAGGCCAACATCCCACGTCACGTGGTATGTTTGGACGGGCATGGGGCCTTTTGCCTCGAGCAGTACGAGAAGCGCTGCCATCTCAGATGGTGATGGGTGCTCTGAAGTTTCTACCTCATGGGCAACCAGGCATGGAGAGGGCTACTGTGCACCACTAGCCTTTTGGCTTGTTGGTTGGGAAAGGCTGGGAGGTCACCAGCTCCCAGTGCCACATGCAAAGGTGTGCGAGGAAATCCGCACCTGGTTGGAAAAGCCAGAGCCCAGAGACATGTCGTCAGAACAGTACGCAGATGTCAGGAGACTCGGAGCGGATGCACTGCTTCCGCAGTGGCGAGCTGCTCCGCCGCTTCAGCTCCCAACAGTGGCGGAGGAGGACGCTGCATACCATCCGAGCTTAGTGGCCACAAGCAAAAGTTCGGGAGGTGGTTCAAAGGTGTCAGGGACTCAGAGCTCGCGAATAGGCTTGTACCTGAAATTGGGACCTCGGAAGATCAAAAACTTCCTCAGATCAGACCTGATTGCCCTGTATGCTGCAGTGGCATTCCTCAAGCTGGAGGAGGTTACCCCAAACCCTAAACCCTAAAACCCTAAAACCCTAAACCCTAAACCTATATATATATACCCTTAATTTAAGATAGGATCCCTAATCGGAGGCTCCTCGGCCCGGCTCTTCGAGGGCTTACTTGGAAGTTCATGGGTAGTTATAAGGATTCTTTTCAGGGTCCCTTTAAAGGGATCTATAGAATTCTATAAGGGTATAGGGTTTAGGGTTCATGGGTAGTTATAAGTGGAGTTATAAGGGTTTAGGGTTCCTTTTAAGGGTTTCTTTAAGGGTCCTCTCTGGGGTTTAGGGAGTAGGGTAGTTCTAAGTGGAGGTATGAGTCCCCGAATATAGGTTATAACTAGAACTATCCTACTTTTTACCCTGCTTATAGCTACCCATGAACCTCCAAGTAAGGTTTAAACAGGGTTACTGGGGTTGGAGGGTTTAGGGCTTAAGCTGAGGTATTTCAGGGTTTGATTTAAGTTACCATAATAGGCCACTTCTCTCGGGTGTACTTGGAAACTTGGTCACTATAATCCTTAAGAAATAGCTAAAGTTGTTGCAAGAGTATCAAGTTCAGTATAGTTCTTCCTCAATGGTCGAGACTTTGGTTGTTGTTCCCCAATCCGTATTCTTGTCAAGGAAGGTCATCTAAGTCAACATAATAGGGATCTATTGTAAAAAACACTGGGCTTCCTAATGGTCCAGGTTTGGCGCTTTAGGGTTTAAAGGGTGTCGGATTTGATGGTCCAGGGTGTCAAGAGTGTGGGACTTGGAGTTTAGGGATTAGGGTGTGATTGTCCAGGGCTTCAAGGGTTTGGGATTTGGGGTTTGCCGTGTCTTTCAAGCGATCTGCAAGGGTGCCTTGCTGATCCAAACCCCACCATTAATCTTCTGGGTTCTTCTACTGCATTCCTATTTTGAGTGGTTTTCACTTTGGGTTCCTTAGGTAGTCGGTGGTCTGTTCCGACAAAAGGTATTTGGGAACTTATATTTACAAGGTTCCATAAGAGTTCTGCAGGATCCTGCTAGGGTTCTTTAGGATTGGACAGGGGTTCTATAACACTCTGTACTTCTGTAGGGTTCTGTAGTTCTGCAAAGATTCTCGAAAAGGATCCCTGAGTAGGAATGCAGTGCGCTTGAGGGCGCGGCTACCACAAGCAGAGTTGCCCTTATGCTGAGTAGTAGAGTAGGCAACCTTGTTGGGGTACTAAACTCCCTATAGAATCCCAAAGGTTAACCTTTAATTCCCCATGATCCTGGCCAAGTAGGTATGGGTTTCCATGGGTTTACGAGGGTCTCAGACGGAGTCTGTTGTACGGCCGGATTCGGATGCAGGAGTGGGATTTCAGAAGTCCGGGATCCTTTTCTGGGGCGCTTGCAGTACGAGTCCTTCTATCTAGGGTGGGGCTTACGTGAGGTGCCTTTTGTTCCGCAGCCCCCATTTTCTGAAATGCTTGAATGCTCAACTTCATTTTAAGCACAATTCAGAGGGACGGGTCTTCGAATCTTTGTTATGAAATTTGAGCTTGGTCGCATGAACCATGACCGCCATCATAGTTTGGTGGTGGATGCGATCGAAGCCGCCATTTCTGGGTCACCGGGAGAAGAGTTTTTGAGAGCGTGGTTCAACAAATTTCGGCTCAGCGAGATCAAAGAAGAGGATGCGGAGGCCGAACTTTACAAAAGACAGCACTCAAAAGGAACAGGAAACCAGGATCTCGACATACATGGTCTTAAGGCAGAAGAGATGCTGCTGAAGCGTGCTGATGAGTTTGCAAAACTTTTATCTTGGGAAGAGGCAGCTACGGGCCTGCCCCGTGATCCCAATGCGGGGTTTGGTTCCTTTGGTTTGACGAAGGGGGAGGTTCTACCTCTCAGCATTGATCAAGCTCAGGCTGAGTGAAAGCTTGTCAACGAGGGCCGATATCACAAGCGTCAACAGTGGCCTATGACCGTGCAAATCCGGTCTCAAATGGTGGAAGCCACGCTACGACAGCGCGAAGACGGTTCCTACTATCATGAACTCGATCCGAAGAAAGCGTTCAAGTCACGCAGTTTATTTAATGTTCCGCATTCTCGTCTTATCCGTGAGGCAACAATCATCATCATCATCACCACCATCGTCATCAGCATCAACATCACCATCACCGTAATCATCATCGTCGTCCTCCTCGGCATCATCATCACCATCCCTATCACAACGTTTAGCCGGAAGGCCTCGGGAGGCATGGAGGGGAGTCGTAGGTCCGAGACGGATTGCATCGAGGCTTCAGGAATTTAGGGTCCAATGTAGGGGATCCCTAGTATAGTTGTACCGTCTCATCTATAGGGGCACATGTACTGAGCAATACTATTTTGGGATTCCTTCGTATATTTATAGAAGATTATACCCCAAAACTCTATTCTAAGGGTTAAGGCCCCTATAATGTGGCCTTCGCGTTTAGGTCTCCGTGCTTTAGGGTTTTATGGTTTAGGGCGTACGCGGGTCTCGGGATCATGGTTGAGAACAGGACCGGGAAGTCTTCATGACCGGCCTTCCCATCAAGGTCGGCGGTCCCGGTTGCTGTGATTGAAAGCCTTGTGTCGCCAGTCGCCAAATACGGATCCCTTAAGCAATTCAAAGGCCTGACTTGGCACACAGTCTGTCATGCATGTTGTGCGTATGTACCTATGCGATGACCCAGGACAGGACCATCATCTGGTGTTCTCGGCATTCATCGTTCATGTACTTTGTAGGCACTGGTTTAATCACAGATCGCTCTGTCCAGCCCAGCGTGCCCTGGCTAGGAACATTCCGTATCGTTTTCCGGCATAATCTATACATAGGAAGCATTGGGCTTCCTTCGGCGGACATGAATACCGCTAGAAAACAAGAGCTTGACCGCTAGAAATCTACCATTCATTGTTCATTCGCCTAAACCCTAAACCCATTCATGCAAACAGCACTACACTAAATCCACCAAGCCGAGTCGCATCTTCCTTGGTGCAGCAGGGCCGAAAGTGCTCTATGAGTGCAAGCCCCATGTAGTACCCGTAGCAACTCCATGCTGCAAGGCCTGCACCGGTTCACCTAAAGCTGAATCCCTGTATTGCTTTGCTTAGTAGTTGAGTAGGTGACCCTTTACCTTTTTGGGGTTTGCATAACCCTACCCTATTTGAAAAGGTTAACCTGTTTGGGCTAGGGTACTCAGCTGGTTTCGTTTATGGCCCTTGGGTTACTACTTTGGGAGAAGGTCTTGCTGAGGTTCAGGGGTTCGGACTTCGAGCGCAGAGGGATTTAGGATAAAATTTAAGGTTTTGGGGGCTGCTGCTACCTACGAGGGGCTTGAGAGCTACTTCGGCCCTGATCAATCCCTGATCCCCAGCCTAAAAGCCCAGATCCTAAATCCTAAACCCAAATGGCTCTTGTCCAGGACTTCACCGAAGACAAGCTCCAAGAATGGTTGGCCGGCTTCGGTGCTCTCGAAGAGGCCTGAATCCAGACGGAGCTCTGTGTCAGAATTCTTACTGCCTCGTTTAGGATCCTTCAGCCAGCAGCAGCAAAACCAGTGGCAACAACAACAACCAGTGCAACCGGAGAGAACCACCAAATCGCAGCCAGAATGCTGAGGCCAATACCTGCTGACAGCTACAGCGGCCTAAACCCTAAACCCCAGACCCTACTCGCCCGGCTCTTGATTTCTTAGTTCATTCAAGGGTCGCCTCCTTGCAGGTGTTTCTCTTGCGAGATGCAGCCGCCTGGCACAGCAGATTGTTGGCTTCTGGCGATCCGGAGACCATGGAAAAACCTGAGATTCCTAAACCCTAAACCCTAATGTTTCAATACTTCGGCTTTAGGGTTCAGGTGACTAGTAACAGTATCCGCCTGTGGTACCTATATCCTTAAACCGTACCACCAGTGTGAAAAACATAAACTACCCCAATCCCATTCAAAGTTGTAAGGACCCTACATTAATAGGTCCCGCTTCCCACACGCCCTCAAGGATCCTGAAAATGGAGCCCTTGGAAAAGGGTTGATCTGGAGGATACGGTGTTGGGAGTTCCATGTTTAACAACCTTTGATTGGTCTGGTCCTTAAGGACCAACTCAGTGGTGTCCTTGTTGCTTTAACTGCAAGTTTTAGCCCCAGACACTACACTCTAGGTCTTCAACCCCCCCTGAAGCTGATCTGAACTTGTTGCTGCAGAGATGGTCGTCTCAAGATGCTGACATGAAAGTTGAAAAAGTGGTGGCCGTTCAGGACGAACAACGTGTCCAGTGCAGGGGGCCTTTGTCGGTTCCTTGCTGATTATGACCCGGCTCATGATCCTACTGAAGAACACCCCCTCCCTTTGCTTGGCGATGATCGCGTTATATAGGAGTTTCCGAAAATATGGGACCATAATGGCACCCTAAACAGTAGGGTCCTCATTATAAGGACCCCAAAATAGGGTACCCTAAATATTCGGAAAGTCACATATCCTCCTTGAGTTGCTGTTGCTTGAGGATAGTTGCTCTGTACTCTCCTGATGTGCCCATTTAGGAGCTCAGTAGCTGAGTGGATATACTTTACACTTTTTGGGATAATATTACCCACTATAAAACTGAAAGTGTACACTTTTTGAGGCTTAAGAACTCAGCAACTAAGGGAGCGATACACCCCCCCCCCCCCAGCCCTGCATCCCTAGACCTTTCAACCTGCCTTTGGTTAGTAGAGAATGGAAGAAATGGTTGTAATAGTAGTTATACTTGTACCCCATTCCTCCATTCCCTACTAACCAAAGGTAAGTCAACCCGAAGTCCCTACACATGCTTCCGACCCCCGAAGGGGCCTGAATGAGAAGGAGGGTTTGGGGGGATAGTATACTTTACTTATTTCGTGAATACCTCCCCTAACTGTTCCTAAACCCATCCCAAAAACCCTTTGAGGAAGCCTGAGGGCCCTATCCGACACCCGAGGACCGCAGGCTCAACGCCAAGGGCTATGTGCGCTTCCAAACCCACCGAGACGCGGAGAACTGTATCTCAGCCCAAGCGCCAGGGTGGCCCAGGAAAGCTGAGATTTAGATAGGGTGTAGGGTTTAGGGGATTTGTTTCCTTTTTATTGTGAGGTCTTGAAAGGACCAGGAAAGCTTCCGTGCAGAGGGTGCTACCACAGAGGGACTAGAGAGGATATCGTTTCTCAATACTGGTAATCCAGACCCTCATGTTACACCTTTGACTTCAAACCGTCGGGGTGCTTAGCATTGGGACCTGGGAGGGGGCAGTCCTCATGACAAACGTTCGGATGGCTCAGGCAATCTGCATTGATGATAGTCGGATGTTGTACCTCTTGCCCTATCCCCTTTGTGCGTCGACCCGTATGTTGTTAGATGTTATGACGGAAAGCATCAGGTTCTCACTTTGGCAAGAAGCCTCCAGACTTTCTATACCCCTCACATGCAAACAACCCACAAGGTGCAGGCTAGCAAAGCCTAAACCGATGATGAATTTATAGGCATAGGATTGAGCCCTCCCAACATCAGGCATGCATGTTCAGCGTGAGCCCGGAAAGCATATGGTAGAAGCCCAAAAATTGGAAGCGCAGTAGCCTCAATCCTTAAGAGTAGTATAGGGAACTTGTCCTCAATGCGGTTTCTAACTTTTCGGGGAACCCTAAACCCTAAACCCCTAACCCTTAAACCCATATGGGGGTTTCCGAAAATAGGGGACCCCAATATAGCACCCTAAATAGTAGGATCCTTATTGTAAGGACCCCCAAATAAGGTACCCCTATTTTCGGAAACTCCCTAAACCCTAAACCCTTCATAGAACCCTCATAGATCCCTTTAAGGAACCCTTAAGGGATCCCTTTAAAGCTACCCCTAATTTTCGATCTGAAAGACCAGAACAAAGCAAACTCTGCAGGCCAAAAGGCGCCGAGGGCTCCCCATCTTGAAACAAGGAAGAGCAGAGCCCCCACACCAAAATATATAGGATCTCTTTCGTTAATTCGCCGAACCGGGCTTTACTTTAGCATCGTCGACAGGTCGTGGCCTTAGACACACAGTGCAGCAAAAATATAGGGGCCGAAAAAATTACTCATACTACGCTTGATGGACAAAATCCTGCATTACCCATTATAAGGAATATACCATAATTCCCATAGTTTAGGGTCCTTAGGGTCATGCAGGATTTTGTCCATCAACCGTATTTTAGGGGTTCCTTATTTTTAATTATAGTATCATGGGCCGCAAAGCCCTATTCGAATTATCAAGGCCCCTATATTAATCCAGGGTTGTCCCTTTGGAGGTCCCCTTAGTACGGAAGAGACACATCGGCTGGCGTACCTTCTTCGAAGGATTCCTCTTACAGGGCTGGGATATTCATGCAAACGGATAACCCCTGCGCTACAAGCGCTGAGGTCCGAACAAGATGCAGAGGAGGGTGATGTCGTCGCTTGGTGCTGACCTCGGCAGCTGTGCTCCCCTGTTGGTCAGTATCGAGACTTTGGCAGCTCGGGATTTAGATTGCATGCCCTCTGATGGCTCTTGGCTCAGGTCTGTGGTTCGAGGTTTAGGCCAGGGTTTAAAGCACGTTTGGTAGTTCAGGGTGTTTGGCTCCTTTGATCTTGGCAGTAACTCAGTAGAACGTAGACGCCTGGTTCATGCCCCCGTCTTTTGAGTCCCTGACGGAATATTCGGATCCGTGATATTCATTTGAAACTCGACGTGGGTCGTTGAGGGGGTGTTTGATGGTATAGCTGCGAAGGGATCGTCGGTGGATACTTTTTGCTGCCCGAGGAAGCCAGACAAGCGCAGAGACATGCATGGAATTGATACCTGCGTCGTATCTTCCGCAACTGCTGTTTGAAAAGCCTCTAGAATGCATGTATGTATGCATCGCAAATTGGGGCTTGTATGACAAGATACTATAAGTGTATAGGGACTCTGCACGGAAACCAAAACGAATTTTTCCCCACCCCCTCCCATAAACCCACGACCGGCGCGCTGTAGGTGGTCCGAGTCGGAGCGAGCACTGCGATCCGCTTACGGGCCGAATCACGGCAGCAGACGGGTCTTAGAGTTTAGGGTTTTAGGGCTTAGGGCTTCAGGGTTTCATGATCTAGGGTTTAAAGGTTTGGGGTTTAAGGGCCCTGACGCACATACGGGTTTCAGGCGGGGGGGGGGGCGCTTAAAACGTTCAGAAGGTGATATACCCAGAGAGCCCAATACCCCTTAATTAAGGAATATAGCTTAAATCATAATATGAAGCCCTATATAATTTAAGCCATATTCCTTAATTACGGGGTATTGGGGTCTCTGGGCAGGATCTTAAAACAGAGGTTTCGCAGGGCCTCGAAGGACTTCTTAGCTCCTGACAACAAGGGTTTTGAGTCATGTAGTTTAATGTAGGAACTTGATTAAGAAACCCTGGCCCTATATTCCCAAAATAGCAGGACTCATATGAGGAACCCTAATAAAGGCACAAGGTTTCTTAATCAGGTTCCTACATTAGTTTAGGGCCCTGACTAAAGCCAATGGGGTCCAGTCTACATGTCATATAAATGAGACTTCGACAGATGTGACACCAGTAAAACATGAGAGTTCCAGATATAGGCCACAAACGACGATCCTTGATACGAGGATCATCATAAAAAGGTCAAGAAACCCCATGTCACAGCCCCTATGTAGTCATGTTGGTCACAAGTGGAGGGTTTTTGAATTCCGAAGGTCAGGAATTCAGTATTAAGGGGTCCTTGCAACACGGATCCTAGCATTTGGGGTCTTTGGGAATCGATTCGTTCTGGGAGGCTGGTACAGATTGCATGGACATCTTATGAGGGCTACTTGGTATAGACCAAGCAGACGAATATAGAAGCGTAACTGATTGCCAATACTATACTTGCGATTCTTGAATTAGTGCAGGGGCCTTGGCAGTGCTTTTGAGGTATATTCGGCTGTAACGAGAAGTGTGTACCACAGTTTCTTTGGGTGCGGCCCGAGCAGACACGTGCCTCGCAGATGCCCCAGCCGGCACTCGACATCTGTTGACATCCGAAGACCGCCAGGAGTCACAAGCTGCTCGAACTGTCATGCTGCGCTTGCTCCGAAGGTTCTCTTACATGCCCCAGCCCACGCAGAGGTCTGCTGCGTCAGGCCGATACTGATGCTGATGGTGACCCAAAAATCGAGCATACTAGGCATGATGATGGTGATGGTGGCATTTCTGACGCTGGGAACAATGGACAATGATGATAACAAGAGTATGATGTTCTGAAGAGGCACAACAGAAACTCGCCAGCTATATTGACTCCTATGCTGAGTGATCTTCTTTGCCAGCTATTCAGGAACCTCCATAGTGCTCTCGCAAGCAACGACGGACGCCACTCGGACAAATCGGTCACTGTACTTGGAGGGTCGGGGGACTTAGTAACTAGTTATTTTAGGGACTTATAAGTACCATAACCCCAATTAGGGTCCCTTTTAGGGTACTTATAAGTCTACTTACTACCTACTTACTAAGTCNTTGGAGGGTCGGGGGACTTAGTAACTAGTTATTTTAGGGACTTATAAGTACCATAACCCCAATTAGGGTCCCTTTTAGGGTACTTATAAGTCTACTTACTACCTACTTACTAAGTCCCCCGACCCTCCAAGTAGGCTGTTATCTCAGTAGCTGAGTAGGTAACCTTCAACCTTTCGGGGCGTATATGGGAGTTTCCGAAAATAGGGGACCCTAATATAGTACCCTAAATTTAAGGGATCCCTTAAGGGTTCCTTAAAGGGATCTATGAGGGTTCTATAAAGTTTAGGGTTTAGGGTTTTCGATCATTTAGGGTACCTTATTCTGGGGACCTTATAATAATAGGGATCCTGCTATTTAGGGTACTATATTAGGGTCCCCTATTTTCGGAAAGTCCCATATGCTCCTACCATAATTGAAAAGGTTAACCTTTTCTGGGCTAGGGTACCTAAACCCTAATCCCCAAACCCTAGAATACCCTAAACCTCTAAACCCCAATCCCTTTTTGGGGTAGGGTACCCAGCCCCTAAGTCATTGCGGTGGAGTCTCACAGCGGTGGTGGAGTTGTAGCCTGTCTGGACTCGACATACAGCCTGGGGTCTGCGCTCGTTGCCCAACTTTTCACCTTTGGCACAAGCATTAAGCAGATGATATCCCACGCTGCATAGCAACCAGAACCCGAACCAGAAACTCGAACCCCTCAGCCCAGAACGGAAACGGTCCTGTCCCAAATCCTGACCACGACGTTGTCCCCAACATGCTGCCAGAGACTCTTCCGCCTAGAGGATCCCTCCACCTTTCACAGGAAGCCGCAAGGCTGTGTTTTTGTTTCGTGTTAATGATTTAGGCTCTAGGGCTTGGGCTTGAGGTGCAGGTGGTTTTGCATGCTTGTGGTTGATTTGTGTTGAAGGGTTTGGCGTTTTAGCAAATGGCGTGGTTGTTGTGGGGATTAGTGTGCCTATAGTCGGCATCATAGTAGCTGAGTAGCTGAGTAGGTAACCTTTAACCTTTTGGGGCTTATACAATCCTACCACAAATTGACAAGGTTACCCTTTGTTGGGCTTGGATACTCAGCCTCTAAGTTAAAGACCTTATAAGATTCTACTATATGCGACCCCCAAAGCCCTACAGTATTCTTCAGCCCTGAGTAGTAGGGAATCGCATGCCCAAGCATCTTTTGCGGCTCTTTGGGCTCCCCCAACAGGCGATCGCTGGTCCGCTAGTATGGGGCTTAAACAATTACCAATACTATTTTGGGGGGGTTCCTTGCTATAAGTATGGTATAATATACCCCAAAACCCTAGTCTTAGTATTTAGGCCCCTACATTAGTATGATTAGGGGTGTAGGGATGCGACGGTAGGATGACCTAAAATGTGAGAGGGGGGCAATTGCGAAGTCGTAACTACCTGTCTCATCTTTTTCTGATGATAAGCACTTATGGTGATCTTGTTAGCTCTATAGCGAGGAGCAGCAACACCATGTTAGACATACATAGAGACATACATACACGCTGATACAGATAGCTTCATATGTCCAAACACATGTATATATATATACACAGAGAGATAGATGGATGGATACATAGATGGATAGAATGTCCCTCTGCGCAACTAGCATATCACGCCGCTATGCATTGACCTGCTCGCAAGTTTCCACGATCCACCAAGTAAGTGCAGCGAGAAAGTTCGAATTTAGGCCGAGGTATAGTACACCTTTAAACCCGAATGATGTACTTGTCATGCATATTCCTCTCGCAGCATCCCGATGAGCCCAAACTCCGACACCCCGTGTTTGCAACAATTGAAGTCCCTGGGTCTTATCTTTGGTTAGTAGGGAATGGAGGAATGGGGTAGAATTATAACTACTATTACTACCATTCTCCCATTCCCTACTGACCAAAGGTAGGTTACTTAGTAGCTGAGTGGTAACCTTTAACCTTTTTCGGGGTGTATATAATCGATTGAAGTCCCTGGGTCTGCCGAGGCGTTTTCTCAAGCCTTCTTGAGTCTTGCGAAGTCCGCGAAGTCTGGATGCAGCAACTCGTCGATCGGGGCTTGGGGTCTCGGGCATCGGTCGGTGGGATTAATATAGGGGCCTTGATAATCACCTATACTATTTTGGGGCTTCCTTATTATGTCTATAGTATAGTGGGCCGTGGGATTAAAAGACAGGGGCCGTAATAATTACCTATACTATTTTGGGGGGCTCCTTATTACATTTCTAGTATAATGGGCCCCAAAAAGATCATTGAGTTAGTGCCCTCAATAATGGTTTCTGCATGTTTCCGCTATGATTTTCAACCCAATCAAATACTGGGAGGGTTCTAGGCTTTCGGGCTTGGAGTTCAGGCTTCCGCAATATTGAAGCCTGAACTTTGCTTGTGTTGTTGCTGGCTTGACTTCGTCGGTGCATCTTGTAGGCTGCTACATCCTTGTGTCCCCATCAATTTGGGGTTTAGGGTTTAGGGTCAACCCTGATCCAAACAGCAGTAAACACAAAATATTCCTAAACCTTGATGTCGAATCCGCAGACCTGAAACCATGCATGCAGGGGCCATGTAAAATCACAAGGGACCCGTACACATCCCCTGCAAGACCTGAACACCCGTAAGAAAGCTCTATGCAACCCTCATGACCCAAACCTTCAAGTATCCCTTGATCCTGAACCCTCTACCCTAGATCTCTAAATCCCTGAACCCCAGACCCAAAATCCTGGACCCGCCAGGCCCTCAAGTCCCCAGAAGCACAGAGTATCCCAGAATTCCTTATCTAGAGGTCGAATATTTTCGCTATAGTCGCCCCTTACATTTCCTAAACTAGTTCTAGCAATAATTGTAACAATAATTGTAACAATCACCCCAGGGTCCTATTCAAATCAAGGCCCTTTGTTTTACACCCGAAATCTCAGGAGCAAGCTATGGCGGTCGAAGGATCCCGCGGCCCCGCCGCTGCAGGGGAAGCAGGTGCCGTTTTCATGGTGTGGATTTGGGGGGGGGGGGCAGGGTTGACTTTGGGTTTGGGCTTAGGGTTGAGGTTCAGGGTTCAGGATAAGAGTTTGGTAGAAGGGCTCTACCAGGCGGATTGTTTATCGGGTCCTCTCGGTACTTTTAGAGGTCAAGGTTTGGGTTCCAGGGTTAAGCGGTTAAGGGGTTTGGGTTTCTAGCATTGGTGATTTCAGGAGTTGAGTGCTATTCCTGTTCTTTTGAGGTTTGACGTTTTGCATCACGTTTGACTGTCCTCGTGGCTCTTGTTGCTATGACTGGTTTTGTTTGCTTGGCTGTTGCGGCGAGTCGTCTAGTTGTTCCAATACCCGCTAGTCAGTGCTCCCAGTTGAACTCCTGTTTCTGTTCCGCTAAGCCTGACTGGAGGCGCTACCTGGTTCATGCTGGAAGTAGGATATGTTTTCGCACGAGAAGCGGCACTATTACCAGCCATTACGATGATTATGGTGACTTCTGTTGCTATCTTCACAAATGCGACGAGGAGTGGGAGCAGCTGCAGTAGCAGCAGCAATGGCGTCCGTCTGTAGTCTGCAACTCAAGGAATGATACATTAGTGGTTTTGGAGTCTCTAGGACCAATGCATTCACCACGTATTGTGAAGCGGATCTGGACAACCTCCTTTGAAGCCGTTCAAGCACCCCGTAGAGCAGTTCAAGGAAACCTGAATTTTGTAAAGCATTTGTGACGAAAGGGTGAAGAGAACCAACGAGCAAGTAGCCCTGCAAATCGAACTGCAGCTGCCTATTACTACTTGCAACCCTACTTACGAAGCCCTGTGGTGGGCGGCGGTTTCTTTGTGCGCGGGAGTGGCAAAGAGCAGAATTTCAGTCGGCCCTTGAGGTGACGGCCGCAATGCTTTAAGGGCAACTTGATTCCAACCCCCTAAATCAGCAGCTGTAGGTAACATGCAACCTTTTCGGGCTTCTCTAAGCCAGCCCAGCCCTGATTATGTCATCCACCTCTTGCTTGGCCAGGAAGTTCAACAACTGGATCAAAAGCCCACAGCTTTGTAAAGTCAAGAGCCACTGAACCCCACACCCAAAAGACTCCAAAAGGTGCACTTCGTCTCCACCTGCACTGCCCAGCAGCGCGAGGAAATCCAGGAAGCCCTCAGCATTGCGATGCAGGCGCAGAGTTTGTCTTACCTTACCTTTGGGTAGTAGGGAATGGAGGAATGGGGTACAATTATAACTACTATTACTACCATTCTTCCATTCCCTACTAACCAAAGGCAGGTTACTTAGTACCTGAGTGGTAACCTTTAACCCTTCGGGGTGTATAAAATCCTACCAGAACTGAAAAGGGTACTCAGCCCCTAAGCTTACAGTAGCCCTTCAGCGGAGCATAGGGGTGACAATATTCCGGAATTACATTCCTTTAGTCTCTCTGTATAACAACTGTATTGCAATATTACCCGGAACAGTATGCTGATTACTACGGCCCCGGTATCGTGGCTTGGGGATTCTGCTTTGCAGGGCCTTGCTGATTTTACTTGGTCTTGCTTGGCTTCGTTGTATTTTGTGCGAGTGGTAGGGCTTATATCGTGAAAAATGATAGCCGAACTGGGTGCCAGAGGTATTGGGGTTCCGTGAAGCAAGCGAAGCTGCAGTCATTGGGATGTTTGACGATGTTTGGCTCTTACCTTGTGCCGGTGATGAGACTTCCATCTGAAGGACGCGCATCACCTCCAACCCCCGGGTCACCAAGCCAAAACCAGGAGCTCTCCATCCTTTGAGCTTCCAGTCTGAAACCCGAGACCCTTCTACCTCAGAAGCTCAGAGTGCTGACAGCATCCAGATGCTGTGTAGAGTCCGCATGCAGCTATGCTCGGCAGCTGGTGCCATACACAGCCGCCCCCTTTGCACCCAGAATGCCGGCCGGGTCTAGTGCTTCAGTTGGAAGCTAACAGGCAAACCAATATTGCTGCATTCGGGCATGTGGAGGGCTCTTGGCGGGGATGTTCTCGAGTAACCCCACAAGACGAAATAAACCCAAAATGCAAGCGCTGACCTCAAAGAAAGGAACGCCTCTCGCAAGGACCACATGGGAAGCTGGCAAAAACTGAGCGCACAAAACTGACAGGTCAGATGTTAGGGTTTCCGATTTTGTCTTCAATCCATCTTGCCGCATGGGGGACTCAAAGGACACCGTTGCCGAAGGCCTGAAAAAAGAAGGCGGCTGCGTCCTTGCACGAATTACGCAACACACCAGCGATTGCACTTCCTAGAATTGAACCTCAAGCCGAAATTCTTCTTCTAGGATCCTCGGATGAACTCAACTACAACTACAACAAAACATTCCGCCAGAGGGATGCACATGTCGGGCTGGCTTTCTCAGCCAGCTTCCTTTGCATAGACCTTGCACCTCCTCCCTCTGCCCATGGAAAGCTCAGAGACTGCAGCATCTTGGTGATAAGAGTATTCATTAAACTACACTTGGGTTCTCAGTATGGAGAGCTTAGTGCAGTAAAGATACTCAAATCTACAAGGAGCCTACAAACCTTTGCTTTCTTGCTGAAAACCTTTCAGACCCAATGATAACGAATCCTCGTTTTAGCAACATGACTGCAGGACGATGAACACTATACATCCCCTGTCAAGCCTTTTCAATGCTCCACAAAGTGCGACCTGAGGTTTATGCCCTAACTCGAGGGCCCAGAGCATAAACCCCAAGCCCTAAAATTTTAAAACAAAAAGCGTGCATAAGCACTGTACAGCCCGATGCAGAACTCACTTTCCTGCAAGACTCCGTACAAGCACGAAAAAACCTCAACCACCAGCGCAGGCCTTCCACGACCGCGGCAGGGGCGAGGCAATGTTGGGGAAACGTACTTAAAGGATCAGGGGACATAGGAATTAGGGGACATGGTATAAGCAGGGTAAGCTCCTGCAGGGGCTCCTTGGACGCCTATTGAGAAAAGCAAATGACAGCAAGGACGAAAAGCCTTCGGGGTGTAGGCTTTTGGTCAGTTGTGACAACTGATGGCTGTGGCTGCTACCATCCTCCATGTTCGACAACGAAAACATAACAATCCCTCCGTACAGTGACAGCACCAGCAGCATGAACAACAGCAGACACATACATACTCTCTTGATCAGAAACGACGAACACAAGAGCAGTGGTACCAGTTCATGTTGATAGCAGTTGTAGACCACGAAGATAAGAGCCGAAGCTGTTCCATTCCCTCGTCCCGCCTCAGCAAGGCAAGAAGATCGGGTTGTTGAGGTGCGTTTATTTAAGGTCCTTAGAAAAAGGAGCTTTGTCTTACATTTCGGACCTTCTGATGTCTGCAATTCCATGCCTCAAACCCCCGAAAATCAAATAATTTGCCTAACTCCCACGAAAACCCTCCAACTCAAAAGCTCCCCATCTTCTGAAACCCTGAACTCCCAACTCCTGTTTGACAACCTAAACCCAGAAGCCCCTCAACCGCCCTTAACCCCCCAGACCCCCAGGCCCGTAAACCCTAAACCCCAACTCCCCAGAGAGCCCCTAATCCCCTTAATTAAGGAATATATGGCTTAAATTATATAGGGCTTCATATTATGATTTAAGCTCTATTCCTTACTTAAGGGGATTAGGGGCTCTCTGGGTCCCAAACGAAGCGAAGCCAGGATGGCCGGGGTGGCAGCAGCAGCTCTAGAGCCGAAGCCAGAGCCTTCAGAGTTGGCTCAGAAATTTTTCTGTGGCATTTAAAACTTAGTGGATGAGTTAAGGGGCTCCCTTGTGGAAGAGTTCTACATAAGGGTCCCTCAAAAAAGATCAACCTTTTCAGTTATGGTAGGATTATATACACCCGGAAAGGTTAAAGGTTACCACTCAGGTACTAAGTAACCTACCTTTGGTTAGTAGGGAATGGAAGAATGGTAGTAATAGTAGTTATAATTGTACCCCATTCCTCCATTCCCTACTAACCAAAGGTAAGTTAAAACTTAGTAGCTGAGTGGATACACTTTACACTTTTGGGGGATATTATTACCCACTCTACACCTGAAAGTGTACGCTTTTTGGGGCTTATGAACTCAGCAACTAAGAAAAGGAGAATGGCTATCACAAGGGTTTAGTGGTTCAGAGTGGGGCTACCCTTTTTCTTGTTGGGATCTCCGTGGTGAGGCTGAAATGTAGGTGCTACGGTTAGAACTTGGATCCCTTCAGGCCACGACGCTATAGCATAAGTATGTCTGTAGATCTGACTCCAGTACCCCTACTGCTGATGGACAAACCCCGAATTTCCTGAAGTACCTTGAATTGCACCTGATCTATGAGTGCTTCGGTATATGGGTGGTTGTCAAAATTAGGGTCCCTTTTTATGGTTATCCTAAATAATAGGTGCCGTATTATAATAGGGACCCAAAACGGGACCCTAATTTTGACAACCACCCATATGTCTGATTATGTAGTAGTCTCCCAGTTTTAAGCAAGCGCCTCTGCAAGTACTACTGTTTGGGTTTTGAGTCGAAAGTGCCACGGTTTGGGATGCTTGCATGATTTGAGTGCCGTTGACAAGTGCCTGCACAGACCCCTAAACTCTAGCAAACCATACCGCAAGGCGACCGCCGCATCCCTTCTTGTAAGATTCATCGCAGCCTTAGAGGATTAATCCTAAACCCTAAATCTTGGAAGCCTCCCAAACCTTACTAAAGCTCTGAAATCCAAGCCCTAAACCCGAAGGCCTAAAACCCAAGCCCAGACAACGCGACTGAGGCTAAGCCAGCTTGGTCTACACCGGGCCAAAGTTGGCACCTGCTCTGCAAGATTCAGACGGGCTGCAGTCACGGGTTTTAGGGTTTAGGGGCTCAGGGCACAGTGTTTAAGGGTTTGGGGGCTTTGGGTTTCAGGGTTGAGGGGTGGATGGTGGTGCAGAATTCTGGAAAGGGTACTTGATAGCGGCAGGGAAGCTAGAGGGTCTAGGGTTTACACAAGGGTTTACAGTTTAAGGCTCAGGGATCTACGACAGGTTCCATAAGGGGATGGAAAAGGGTTTTATGGTGAATTCACAGAGGGGTTCTAGTGTTCAGGGGAGTATGGTTTACGGTGGAAGGTTGGGGCTTCCAAAATCCCATAATTAAGGAATATACCTTAAATCATATTGGGGATCCTATTATAATTTAAGGTATATTCCTTAATTAAGGGATTTTGTAAGGTCTGGGAGGTTGGGGCTTCGCCAAAATTGAGGGGTCCCTGACTTGGATTGGTATTCAAGAAGTGGCTCTTTCATACGGCTGATGGACAAAATCCTGCATTACCTTAAGGACCCTAAACTATGGGAATTATGGTATATTCCTTAGAATGGGTAATGCAGGATTTTGTCCATCAACCGTCGAGCCCCTGTGTTTGGGCGGAGGGTCGTGGGGCCCGGGTTACAAACCCAAGCTCAAACGTTTGGCGTTTCCTGGCGCTTCTTCCTCACTCGGTTGAAAAAGTAAGTGTAGTTTGCATGAACTTCTCGCTCCCATTCTCCCGATCCAGTATATTAGTGGTATTGTTAGTATTATACTTTCGTATTGTTATTACTCTTTTTTGATTCTCCCGATCCAGGCTCAGATCACGAAAGCGAGTATGAGCAAGCACAGCAGCTCAGATCACAGAAGCTCCTGAGCTGGCTCTAGTCTTGGAGCATGAGCAAGGACAGAGACGAGAGTAGAGTACCATCGAAGCCTGAGTAATTTTAAACGCTTCGCGTCGTCCGCCTCGGCCCGGCTGTAGTTGAAGCCGACTCCGTGTTTGGGAAACTTCTTGAGTGAAGGACTGCATCCGGCTCAGAATGTTTATCCATGACGTGTAACTGTTATACGTAAAATTGCCCTGCAGCGTCCCAAGGCACCCGAGGGGGCGGGGGGGGGGGGGGGGGCCCCGCCTTGCCCGGCAAACACCGAGCCACATCGCCCCGGGCGGGTAGGAGTTTAAANGGGGGGGGGGGCGGTCCCGATCTGTACAGCAAGCAACGAGGCCACATGCTCCAGGAGGATATGCTGTTAAGAAGTCCGCGACTTTAGAAGGTGGAGATGCTCCTCAGTCCTTAGCAAGTTTTTCAAATTCACGAGAATTAACGGTCACGCTGTTTTGGCGAAGAACGTACGGCCGGGCCGGGAGGGGGGAAGGCTGTTTGGGGCCGGCAAGCCCAATGTCCGGACCAGGGTTTGTCAACCCGACGTCCAGTAAATGGGGGGGGGCAACCCTAAACCCCTAAACCCCTAGACCCTAACCCCTAAAACCTTAAACCCTAAACCCTAGGGGGGGGGGGGGGGGGGGTTCCGTCCTGCCGGTGAGTGGTGCGGGTCACTAAAAGGTGGGGACACGGAGTCCTTGTGGGATGCTCTGACCGCTTCGGCCAAGGCCGAGGCGAATTACCTAATTACCTTAACATACATACCTTAGACTAGCAAACCCTACTTTTTTGTAGGTTCTTATTCTGAGCCCTAATATGGGATTTATAGGGACCCTACAAAAAAGTAGGTTCTGGTAGGTTAAGGTAGTATAATGCGGCCCGAAACCCTGTTCTAAATTATTTGGGCTCCTATTCTCATCAAGGACTTGGGCTCTAATTGCTGCTGGGTTTGGATTCATCTGGGCAGTCGTCGAAAATGGTTCCTTGGCCGGGTACTTCTCAATGGAGTGGTGTACTGCCTGCCGTTTCGGTCTATACCAGGGCCCCTTTCAGGGTTTTCTTCGAGGTTGCGGGTAATGTAGAATTATCCTTTTATAATCACACCATAAGATGCCCCGAAACCTTATTCCAGCTCATCTAGTCCTATAGCATGTGTGGTTGCAACGCGGCCTTGACAAGGGGGTTCATGGGATTTGTGGAATTTGCAGGATGTTGGTGCTTTGGAGTATACAAGCCTGAGTATGACTGTGCTTTTGACCCAGTCATATCCGGCATACCTATCCAGGCAAGCTGAAACTGCATGCAATCATTAATACTCTCAGAGGTAAGACTGTAATTCCACTAGAATACTGGGCAAGTCAGATGAACTGCAGGACCTACGAATATGCGTTTGAGAAGTTGCAATCCCTCAGCCCATGTTGTTGAGGCTACGCACGACCAGGTATTCTGCCATGGAAGCATTGTGTTTCAGTAAGAAACCGAAACCGAAATCGGATGGACAACAGGGAAATCATGTTTTTCATGACACGAACTAACCCTGCACTCGCAAACCCCGACCCCCAGCCCTTCAACAAAAAATCCGTGTCCATGAAACAACCAGAGGTCGCTCAGCGCGGTTCCGCCGGCGTATCTTGGCTTGGCAATGCCGTCAGTGCGTTCTTTAGGGCTCGTTGGGATCCTTGCAGATTGGAGTTTTGGGTTTTGAGTTCTTTTGGGGTTTCGAGTTTAGTTTGGAGAGAGAGATGGAATAAGCAGTGATATAGTCTGTATCAAATAAACCCCGAAATCGTAGTTCACGCATTTAGGAGTACCTACATGGAGGGGTTCCAGGCTCCCGAGTAGTACCCTTTGGCCTGAATACTAGGAAAAAGGGTACCCTTATTAGTACAGTAACCTAGGGCTTTATGGGCATGTAGAAGCTGGAGATCAGGTTTGGAACCCCCAAAAGAGAGTTGTCCTGTCGAGGCGAGCCACCTTAAATGCCCTGAAGCCTAAAGCCCTAAAACAAGGCAAAGCCTTAAAGCCCCAGAACCTTGAAACCTACAACCCCTAAACCCTAAACCCTCCAGAACCCTAAAGACCAAAATCCCCACAGACCAGAATCTGACAGAATCTTACAAGCCCCACAATCCGACACCCTAAACCCTAAACCCCTAAACTTGCCTTTGGTTAGTAGGGAATGGAGCAATGGTAGTAATAGTGGTTATAATTGTACCCCATTCCCCGATTCCCTACTAACCAAAGGTAAGTAAACCCTAAACCCCACAATCCGAACTCTCTTCATGCACAGCCACCTCTCACTGGTAAAGTTGCAACCAAGTGAGCCGTCATTGAAATTTAGGACCCCTCGGTCGTTTAAAGTGCATTGCTGATTTATGTGTCTCTGGAGTGTTTTGGTAACCATGTCTGCGCAGCACGTGCAGCATCAAGCAGCACAGGCACGTCACTAGTAAAGCGGTAGGAAGGCTCATCATCATCAACATCACCATCACCGCTACAATCACGATGAGCCGGCCCAGTTTTTCATCGTGACAAAGTCACTTTCATGCAACCTCTGACAGTTGAGACCCTGTGCCGCGCCTTCATCATACGAGGCGGCCACCGGCACCGTGGGGATACAATGATCCCTACGCGCCCGGCACCTGGAATTGAAGGGTAGCCTCAGCAAAAGCCGCGGTGATTGAAGGTGTCTTCAAGAAGGTTTCCCGTTTCAATATATTTTTTCAGTATGTTTTTGCTGGGATACCATGGTTTAAGGCTCTTTACTCGAGTCCGTTCTTTTCTGAAGCGCCCGGGTCGATAAGGACATAAGATAGGTGTCGTCCTATCACACCGTGAGTATCACCAGCATGATAGAGCTCTTGAGCAACTTTTCAGCATCGGTGCGTGGCACTGTTCCGCCCCTAGTGCTCCACCTTTTGCACCTCCTACTGCTACGGCTATTCCACAAAAAACATGCCTCCCACATGTCAGCACGAGTGTTCCGAGCACCATCCCCTGGCAACACACTGTTGATGGACAAAATCCTGCATTACTTTAAGTACCCTAAACTATGGGAATTATGGTATATTCCTTATAATGGGTAATGCAGGATTTTGTCCATCAACCGCATGGAGCCCAAAGCTTACCTCTCCCTTAGCTGTGAAAGCATAAGTTCGATCTCCTTAGAAGCCCAACGGTCCGTTTTTGCACCCTGCGAAACTCTATGTTTCGTTGAGAGGGGTTTGTAGCATGCCATGCACTTTCTTGCATATGTTGCTCATGCACAGCTTCCCTGCAACCGTAATCTCAAAAACACTTGACATCCTTTGCATACGTTGCTTGCCTCAATAGCTTAGCATGTCGCCTACATCGGAGCCCCGCCAAAATCCAAAAATCCTGAAGCCCTCAACCCTGCAGGAAGGACATAAACTCGAAACACCCCAGCCCGCCCTTAGCCTTAAAACAACTTTGAAAGCCTAACACCTCTGTACGCTACAGCCTTGTTTCAGAATGCGGGGCTTTTCTCCCGCAAGTGGTGTTTCCCTGCATCTTTGCAGACCCTTCTAATCGACCTCGGTTTTGTATCAACAGCACAACTTTGAAGCCCTAACTCCATAGACACACCCTAAAGCCTGAACTTTAAAACCCTGAACCCTAAAATGCACCTAACTCCCGGGAGCAGAGAGTGCAACCCGTAGGATGCGACCTCCTGGTCCCTGGGCCCCACCTTGGCGAGGAGCGGCGGGGCTCTTTTTGAGGCTTTAGGGGTTGTTTTGGGTTCTTTAGGGTTTCATAGGGAGTGCGGGAGGGTGCTGTAAGGGTTTAGGGTTCTTTAGGGTTTTCTGGGGTTTTCTAGGGAGCGTAACATTAGGAGCGTGCTGGAGGCTTTCTGTAAGGTTCTACTGCTTGGGCAGGGCGGGCATGGTAGCAAGGATCCCACACTTAAGGGTCCAAATTTGGGTTATCGAACCCAGCCTTGGTGGGAAATTGAAGGGGTTTAGGGGGATTGAGGCAGTAAGGTCACAAGTACGGCCAGTAGACTTGCTAGTAGTTATGACCCCAATTAACGTACTCCAAACCCTACCCGCAAAGGCCCCTCTAAGCAGAGGACCGTTCAGGTATTCTGAGGCTCAGGGATTACGGTTGAGGGTTTAATTGAGGTTCGCGGTGTGCAAATGGCATTTATTGTGCTCGTTTTCCAGTTCTGTGGAGAAACGACTGTCAGAGCAGAGAAGTTGAAACTATCACGACCTCATGCTGGGCTTCCACATTCAAGATGTCCTGAATGTCAGCGTCAGTACTTGAATGACCGTGGGACTGAGTAAGTCTTTTATGAAGTACCCTAATTGTGGTTCTAAGGACTTGTAGCTATAGTTACCTATGACCGCAGTTACTAAGTCCCATGATGCGCTAAGTAAATGCCCCTGGCTTCGCAGGACCCTAAACCCTCAAACCTTAAACCCTAAACCCCTACAATACGGTTGATGACATGAATCCTGCACTACCTCAAGGACCCTAAACTATGGGAATTTTGGTATATTCCTTATTACGGGTAATGCAGGATGTATATCATCAAAAGTATTTCCCTGGGTATATTCACAGGACCCATGCCTCCGCCGCCTGGCTTCGGCGGGCCGCCGATGCCGCCACCTGGCACTCCACCTCCGCCAGGCTGCAGAATGGGGCGGGGCTTTTTGTAGGGTTTCTGTATAGTTCACAGTTTCTATAAGGTTTCTTTAAGGTCCGGTTTAAATTAAGTTTGTGTAGGTTTCTGTAAAGTGTCTTGAAGTTTTCGGTCCTGACAGTAAAAATAGAAGAGACGTTTGATCCCTGCGCCTGTGAAAAGCATACATACAGGAACCATAACTACCTATAGTTGTTATTACCCCAACGACAGTAGATATCACCCTACCAGCTTTGCCCCAGATGCTCCAAGCAGGGGTCTTCTAAGTTTTGGTCACATTTGGTTTTACAGTCGAGATTTAGGAATTATGCCATGGTGTGGGAGGTTGGAGTTTGTGGTTGAGAATCACGTGCCGTTTGAGTTGACGCCATTCCGCTTCAGCACAAATTATCTTCGCCAGTCTGCTGGTATGGCACCTTTTTTGGATGGTTGCGGTGAAGCTCGCGTGCAAACTGGAAAGCGCCTCAGTGTGAAGATGGAAAAGACTGCCGAGTCGCAGCTGCGCCAGATGCTGTCCCTCGGATTTGTGTCCATACGCATTCGCGTCATTTCCTTGCTCCCCCGATCCTCGTGCTTCTGTCTCCTTGTTTAGGAGGTACAGGCGGCAGCCGTGGGACCAGTTTATGATTAGATAGCATGGTGTGATCCTTGCCTTTCATTGATTCATGATGGTTAGGAACCACAACGACCCCAAGCCTGAAGTGCCAAAGCACAGCTTGCAAAGGTTGGCCAGGTGATGTCCCTGGCGGTGAAATCCTTCTCAACTCGACAATTAACCGGGTACCCGAACTGGATTCATGCACGGAACCTTTCATCTAGACACGATTCTAGCATGTAAGGTATTTTCGAGTGTTTGGGGAGCTACCAACAACGCAACGAAACCATGCAATCCAAAACAACCATTTCCCCTAAGCCCAACCCCTAAACCTTCAGCCCAGAACCCTAGAACGATTCGAAGGTCAAAACGAGAGCATTTGTTTCCTTCCAAAATCGCCCCAAAAACTGGGCTTTGGAGTACCATACTTTAATACTTTTTTTCTTAAAGGAACCCTTCTGAAATAAAAGTGTATACTTTTTTCTCCCTGGTTACTTAAAAGCCCAGAAAAGCACTTCATCAAGAGAAGTCGGCCACGGCGGCACGGTCGGCAGGCGAATGCACCACACGGGCGCCCACGGTAGCCTGATCCTTCTGCCCCGAACGTAGGAGCCGCATAGTCTTATCAAACCCCTGTTCAAGCCCTGTGACATGTAAGATCCTTGCCAAGGCCGAAATGACAAGCCTAGATAATTTTAAGCACTAAGTCCTAAACCTCAAACCCCAAAGAAACCCTACCCCCCAAACTTAATCCGGTATACAGCAAAGGAGGAGCAACTTTGTCGAACCCTCCGTAGTAGGATCTCGTAGGATAGAGGCCAGCGCTGAAGACTCTTGGCTATCGGAAGCCCTCAACCCTAAACCCCTAAACCTAATCCCTAAGAACACAGAAATACTATAGGAGCCTTGATATTTAGAATAGGGTTTTAGGGCCCACCTTACTTCTAGTAAGGAACCCCGACAATAGTATTGGTAATTATGTAGGCCCATTAGTACCTGACCAGGCGCGCCCCCTGCGCCTGCAGAGAAGAAGCGCTCCCGCAGCAGGCGAAGAGAATGTTGTCTGAAGAGGTGATACTGTTGATAATATAAATCCTGCATAACCTTAAGGACCCTAGACTATGGGAATTGTGGTATGCTCCTTATGATGGGTAATGCAGGATATATATCATCAAGCGTGAGGGTTCAGGGTTTAGGCTGTTTTAAGGTTTGGGTTTTACCGGTCACTCATGTTCTGTTGGGTTCTCAACTGCTTCTTGCGGCTTTTGGGTTCTTGAATGTTTTGGGTTTAGAAGAACAGGGATCCCCAGAGAGCCCAAGAGCCCTTAATTAAGGAACATGGCTTAAATTACATAGGGCTCCTTAAAGGGATCTATAAGGGTTCTATAAGGGAATTAAGGAATATGGCTGAAATTACATAGGGCTTCATATTATGATTTAACGTATCTTCCTTAATTAAGGGGTATTGGGCTCTCTGGATCCCTTGCTTAAGGTCTTGAAGGGTGTACAGGGGGTTGGTAAGACATTTTATAGAGAGGAGCGAGGGTTTGTTGAAGGGCTGTCTTTTCACCATATGGGGGCTTACTACGATACTACTACGTAGGGCTAAACGTCAGTTTCTAAGAGCGGCTGCGGCGGCTGCTGCTGCGCTGCTGCTGCTACTGCGACGACGACTCCGACTGCTACCACTCCCTACTACGACGACGCCTGCCATCATCGATGCCGTGATGCTGATTTGCACGAGTCCAATCAGTTTTAATCTCATGTCAGAACTGGGATCATGGTTGTCAGCAGTGCTCGCCCTGGCTATTGGAAGTAAGTAGCGAGCGGACCGACCGTCATGCTGCCTTTGGTGGGGCTTACGGAGCGGGATGCCAGAATCACTGGCAGGCTCAGCATTCCCAACTTAACGGCCGACTTGTACAAACCCCTGAAGGAGCGTAGCCCGCAGAACATAAACCCTCAAGGCAAAAACCTCGAACCCCAAATCCTAACCCCGAATTGGGGGAGCTTCCGACGAAGGTAGCTGTGCATAAGCCTCATTTATGTCCTGGCTTACCAAGTGATTTCGATGCTCCAGATTGCGAAAGAGCCAAACCATAGTTCAAGACAAGCAGGAACATCTTGACATAAACAAGCTGGCGGTCACAAAACGTTTGAATACCCGCAACCCCATGTGCAAGCAATCGAAACCCTCCAGGAGGAGAGCGCGACGCAAGGCAGCGAGCTGACAGGGCGCTAGCTCTAACAATGCAGGGGGATTGAATAATTAGACTTGGGTTTCTATTGGGAGCTTCTCTAATACATTCAGATATAGATACACATCTATATATATATATGTAAGAGACATATGTGATGGGTCTGTTTGTTGCTCTTTGACGCCTTCATTTTTAGAATTTTCAGATTTTTACAAAATTAAAATTCCAAAACTTCTAAAAATTCTACAAAACGAAGGCCTTTTGGGGGGTGCCGGTACTCAAATGCGACCTAGCCAATACTTCCCGCAGCGCAGATGCCAGAGAACTACCTGAGACAACTTGTTTCCGCCCTCAAAACCTTCAAGCGGTGACAGAAACCTGGGCTCCTCGGACGTCTTCGCAGCCCCAGGCTTGCAGGACCTCATGGTTATTGAAGAACATGACCTAAGGGTCCACAAGTAGCTCGGTTCATCACTTAGCTGCATGAGTCTAACGACTGCCAGGTTTCTAACTTGTGTATGCCTATAAAAACACTGCGCAAAGCATCCGAGTGACAAGATGGCAGCATGACGTCGTCGACGTGGCCGGCCCCACAAAGTTAAACCATCATTGGTCTTTGTTTGCAACACCAACCGACGGGATGGGGGGTGGCTACGTTGATGTAACCGACACTGATACAACCGAAACAGCATGCCTCAATGTTTCAACCGAAGAACCCAGTAGCAGACTTGAACTCCGTGCCGTGGATGCCATGTTACTGCCTTCATAACTTGGTGCATATTCCAATTCTCCTCATATGTTCCTGTCTAGACCTTTCATATATTCGGTGCTGCAAAAGACTCCCATAGTTGTCTGCGCTAGTGCACTTTTCCCATACATCATCATTTTTCATATGTTGACAGTACGGTTGAGCCAGCAATACTTTTCTCTTCCAAACGAGGCGGGGCCCGAAGGTACACACCTTTTCGACCACGTTTAGGCAAAATGATTTAGATAGTAGCCCTAATGGTGTAAGCTGCGTTGACGCTTTGGTATACAAAGCAACACAACACATCAAATGATACGTAAAGGTTCCTGCCACATACTTATATTTATATTTATGTACATATATATATGTGTGTGTGTGTCACGATGGCCAAAACGAGAGAACAGAGTGTGTGGGGTTTCTGTGCTCTAACCATATGAGAGATTCCTTCAGACAGGCTATTACGAATACCCGTGCGAAACCTATTGTTGCACAATGGGTACACCTAGTGTTAGAGGGCTGGGTCTTTGCCAACAGGGAGAGGCCCCCAACCACCAAGCACCAGATCAGGGTTGCAAGGTTTTGATTTTCGGATGTAGGCTTTCCCGCCGGGACATGGCAGTGGGTCGGGTGTGCGGCTTAGGCCGCTGGGAGCTGAATCGTTCGGGCAGGCGCGCAGTACGCGAGTCTAACATTGCAAAAAGTAGGAGTCTTAAAAGCTCAGCTCTGTTGCATTTTCCAATGGTCACGAAGACTAGCTTAATCGTAAATTGCCGAGTTATTCAAGCTCCGCTTCACTCGAGCAGATAGAAGGCGGGCCATCAAGAAAGGCCCGTCAAAAAGGGGTTTTGGACAACCGTCTTCAAGTAAACAGTTCGGTGTTTTGCATCTTCGGTACACAGCATTGGATTTTAAGGCGAATAAAAGATCTTTGGGTCTTTTCAATGTTTTCCCCTCAACCCCTTCACAAAAACTGGAAATCGTCGATGTGTCCACGGGTGGAGGTTCGGGAACTTGCAGCCTACCGAAACTGCACGTTTATATACCCCAATGACATGCCACCCAACTATGCGTGGGTTATATGTAGAATTGTCATCAGGGTTCTCAGTAGCTTATATCTTTAAATCGTATCAATCCCATGTACAGCCTTCCTCGAAACTTAGATCCGTAGACAACCCTAAATAGCAATAACCTCCATGCATGGGGCCCGAGCCGACAAGGTGTAAGATTGACACGCGCACCTCGAAACCTTGAAGCCCGCCAAGTTTAGGGTTCGGGCTTTAAACGGGTCCAGGAGCAGAACAAAAGCGAATTTTACTATTTTTGGTGTTCCTTCTTATAAATATAGTAGAATGGGCACCAAGGCCCTATTTTGATTATTAAGGCCCCTATATTACTGTAGTCCTGAATCACGATTGTATTGAGGTCTTCGGGTAGGAGCCTGCACATTAACAGAAACCACATGATGCCCGGGCAGGAGAAAGGGCGGCAGAAGGAGGACATCGATCCTGCCTGGACCTGAAAGGGAGGATTAGAGAGCCCAGTCATAAAGTTACAGAAGGAGAGAGAACCCCACCCCTAGTGTTTTAGTTCCAGGTGTATTCTTCATTGAGGGGTATTGGGGCTCTTTGGGTAGAGGTTAGGGCTGGGGATTTCGATCAAGTGCTGAGGCTCCGTGCTTTGGGGCTGAGCATTCAGGCCGTCTCGACAAAGTTGATGGATCCAGTTCTGAGATTGGAGGTTTCGGATGTTTGGTCTGAGCGTGCGGATGACGGAGCACTTAATAGCTTACAGGCCGCCTGTTTTCAATGCAGAGCTTAAAGCCTCGGGATCTTCCATGAAAAAGGGGGTTCCCAGGGATCTTGGCATAAGGCCCCTTTCTTAATAAACTCCTGCCTCCAGCCAGACTATTGCCAGTCGCCTGGGGACAGGACTTTGGGTTTAGAGGAGCGGCTTAGAGCGTAGACCCAGATCCTCTGCTTGTATTACGGGAAGGTCAAAGGCTTGGTATGTGGTTCTGTGCGAGGGCGTTGCTACATAATGTGTATGTATATATATATATAGACACACACATTAGTGTCGGAGGCTCGTTCTACCTTTTTAGACATCTAACAAAGCCGCAGGAATGAAGTGTATATTGTATATGTATGCGTGTATACACTACCCGTCACTAGGACTCTACATGACTTCAACGCCGTATTGCAGTTACAGGACTACAATGCAAGCAGCACCATGAATTTAGATTCCAGATACACAGCACAGGAATGAAAAGCCGGTACATCAGTTCATGGCCGTGGTATAACCCTTCGGCATACATTCTTGCACATTTCTTATCCATAGCAGTGTAGATTTTCAGGAGAGGCTCTTCTGGGCTGAGCAATATCGTGTCCCCAACAGTCTTCAGGTGCGTTCTTGGAATCGTTCAAGGGTTGCTGGAACACTCACACTAAGATGTGGGTGTATATGCTGTCGCAGCTACGTATCTCACATCCCCAAATACCTACATGGATGTGTGTGCGTTAGATATAGACCGTATCGAAAAACGAGTAGTATACACCTGTATTTCGTTTACACCATCAGTCAGGAGGTCGCTGGGGGTCTCAAGCTTCCTCCTTCCACCCCAAGCTTCACTCAAGCTGAGGCCAGTGCAATGGCAGAGGCATCAAATCTCTGCGTGTATGCCTTTCGTGGTAGCGAAGAGGTATATTGTGTAATGTTACGCGGAAGGCCGTCTTGACGGTCAGTATTGCGGAGTATGGAGGATACGGTTCGAGGCTTTGGTTGCGGCTGCACGGTTCCAAACTCCGTTCTCCACATTCGGGGTTTCGGGATCTCTGCGTGTCTTTCTCTAAACCTCGGTTTAGGGTTTAGGGGTTTAGGGGTTTAGGGTTTGGGGGTTTTGGGTTTAGGGGTTTAGGGTTCGACTCTGGTGGTATTCCGACCTTCCTCGGTGGACCCCAACAGGCTCCAAGCAGCTTCTGCTCCGTTTGTCCCTGTAGAGTCCCTTGTAAACTGGGCTTTGGAGAGTACCATACTTTAATACTTCTTTTCTTAAAGGAACGATTATGAAATAAAAGTTTATACTTTTTTCTCCCTGGTTACTTAAAAGCCCAGTAAAACACCCCCATCACTCCAGTCTCAAGCAAATCCGAGTATGCAAGACACCCCTGGGCGCCTGGCACGATCACATTACTGACACTGTGTCTATGCATGCAGTATTGAAGATGATGCTATATGACATGTGAAAATATTCTTTGTCTATTGGCGAGTGAAATATGTGCCAGAACCTCGCTTGTGCCGGACTTCGTGGCATCGGACCGGCACCAGCAACGCTTAACTCTGCCAACCCTGCCCATGAATAGCCAAGTCGATCTCGAATCCAGATCGCAACAACTGTCATCAATCCGATGAAACTCCAGCCACTCAACCCTGAAAACCACATGAGTAGCAAGTACCTTGGCAATGAGGTGAAAATCCAAAGGATGTCTTGGATCCCTCGCACGGTTTTACTAAACATAGCCATGCAAACCTTTTCCCAGAACCCTACAAGCAGTTGCAGATCCCTAAATCCCTAAACCCCTACGCCCCCAAACCCAAATTCATCCTAAATTTGAAACCCTACCCTAAACCCTGAAGCCCCAAGCCTCAACCCCTAAACGCTTGGCCAGGTCACCAACGACCCCGAGGTGCAGCGCCTCGTCTACGAGGGCGAAGCGTTGATAAAGGAGGGCAAGGCTGGGTCAGTCTGGGAAGGCCTTAGGAGTTTATAAGGTTTAGAGTTATACCGTATGGTTTAGGTATCAGTTTGAAGGTTTGGGTTTTGAGGTGTAGGGTTTGGGTTTAAGGTTGAGGGTTTAGGTTTGAAGGTTTGAGTTTTGAGGTTTAGAGTTTAGGGTCAAAGGTTTAGGGTCTAAAGCTTATGGTTCTATGACGGCTCTACGTGGTTTATCGGTGGGAAAAGGCTTGTTTAGTCACGTCTGACGAAAGCGAAGTCATCGTATGAGACCAAGCCTGGAGAGCTATATCGCCTGCAGAGCACCGGCCGCTTTCCGCTGCCAACGGAGCGCTGTAAATTTGTGTTCTCGGTGGGGTGAGGTGCGTGTTACACGGCATGTTTGACGACGGCATCGGGAAGCTGCCAACCTTCGTAGATGGCGCATTGCTGTTCCGCCAGCGCATGCATTTATCTCACATTTCGCTCGTGCAGTCTCATCCAGATCAAGCATGAAAAGCTCGTGAATTCATTTCTTAGGATTTCTTCATAACCATACTAGATATCCCCCCAAAACCGAATCACGTTCGGCTTTAGGGTTTAGCGTCATGTAGGGCCTTTTTAACCTTTAAACGGTGGTCCTTTTGTGGGGTCTGGAGAGCATAGGGTGACCGACACTCTGGGGTTGAAGGTACTGAAAAAACCCCCTTATTTTGGGTTTAGGGTTTAGGCTTTAGTTTAGGGTTTAGGATCTTCATAATTGGAGTACGGATTGGAGGTATATCCTTGCCAGGTTAGGTTTTTCTATTAAGGAACCCTGAGCAATCATATCGTCGCTATCCAGATTATATCAAAGCTTCCCAAAGACTCACCAATCCCGTTTAGGGGCTGGGAACGGTTACTTGGAGGTTCATGGGTAGTTACAAGTGGGGTTATAAGTCCCCTAATATGGGTTATAACTATAGTTATCCTACTTATAACCCTACTTATAACTACCCATGAACCCTAAACCCTATACCCTTATAGAATCCCTATAGATCCCTTTAAAGGACCCCTATAAGCCCTACTTATAACTACCCATGAACCTCCACGGTAGGCTTTGGGATTCCTTGATTCGGGTTTAGGGCCTTGGGGCTAGTCCCGTCAGGTTTCGTGGTTTCCTTAATCCTACTTGTCGGGTATCATGGGGAACGAAAGGTTAACCTCTTTCATAATACAAGGTTTATATAGGGATTATGCTACCTCAAAAAGGACAAAGGTTACCTACTCTACTTCTAGGTAATCAGGTTTCTCGAAGTCTGAGAAATCCGGTGAGCACGCTGAGCCTCAGAGTAAGGATCCCTTAATATGGGTGGTTGTCAAAATTAGGGTCCCTTTTGGGGTACCCTAAATAATAGGTGCCGTATTATAATAGGAGTTTAAAAAGGGACCACAATTTTGACAACCACCCATATAGAAACTTGATTACCGAGAAGTAGAGTAGGTAACCTTTAACCTTTTTGAGGTAGCATAATCCCTATATAACCCTTGTATTATGAAAGAGGTTAACCTTTCGTTCCCCATGATACCCGACAAGTAGGATTAAGTAAGGAAGCCAGATAAGGGTAAGTTACAGTCGGGATCCTGAATCTGGGAAGCTTGATGAAGGGATGTTGGGGTCTTTGTGTGTCTTCTTCGCATAGAGTCTGGGCCTCATCGCCACTCTAAGTCATTTTCCGTTTACCTGTCCTGTGAGACAGATCGACTTCGTAGCCAACACTCTGTAAACAAAGCGAGGGGCAGGCAGAAGAATCGCCATTTCATGCTGTTCTTCATCCTGTAATGAGAGCCCAAGTGTCCAACTTGGGTGATTTTCCTTTGTTTGTGGTTGTGTGCGGCGATAATCTGGGCCTTCTCAGTTTTTTCCAACCTTGATAGGGTTTAGGGTTTAGGGTTTTGTGAGCATCTTGGAGCAGGAGCTGTGCCAACAAGGCGACCGAGCTCGTGCCTATGCTCCCAGCTCAGTCGAAGCAAATGCTGGCAGCGCACCCTCAGGCTAGTGACACTATGAATGCCAAAACACAGCTACATCGGGGTTAGTGCATTGTAATGCCTGAGGAAAGGGCCGCAAGACCAATCAAGCTAAGTACTTGTTGCTGCTTTTTAGCACGGAAGTTATGGGCGTCGAGTGCGCTAGGGCATTGCTGAAGTGAGAATGCGTTGCTTCGAGGGCCCCAAACAACGACCTGCCCATTCAAAATTGCTGAAGCACCTACCATGTCCGCAACCCAAAGTTCCAAACACTTCGACTCTCGATCCTGAAGCCTTGAGCCCTGAGCATGAAGCCCAAACCCTAAAGCCCTAAGCCCGTGACGGGTTTCAAGGTTCTGACTGGCAACAATATTTCCTGACAGCCGCCATGTAAATATGGCATAATTTGGAATCCCTCCGAGAGGAGGAAAAAAATGTTCATTTTATACGGCCTTGTACTGACAGACAGGCGGCCGCCGCACAAGAGACAACAAATGACATTCTAAAGATGCCATTTCGAAGGGACTTGCTACGCAGGAGCTCGGTTCATGTTTACTTTCGTGGAGTTTGAGCACTGTCGCGACAACCAGGGAAGAGGGGAGGTACGCTCGGGAGGCCATGAGGGGGAACTTGGAGAAGTTGCTCTCTGGGATGCGGCAAAGAACGAAGCGCTGCTATGAGGATTTCTCGAGCCCAGAATTGAGGTGCCCTCAACGCCAAAGCCGAAGGCACCGTTCGACGGACGAATTGCGGAACGACAGAACCGAAAGCAACATCGGCAACATGCGGTGTCCGTTCCAGCACTACAGCAACAACACTTATCGCCCGGCCAGGCGTACATAAGGCTCCTAGATAGGCCTTATTCTATGTCGCAGTGAAAAAATATCAAAATGGAGTCTTGGAGGATGAGGGAACCTAGCAAGTAGGGCTGTAAGCAACTTAAATTACTTACCAGCCTTTTGGCAAAGCCCCCTCATCATCGTGAAGACAGGAATGTAATCACGGAGCCCAGGGTTCTAGGACCCTAACATAGTACCCTAAATAATAGGATCCTTATTATAAGGGCCCCAAAATAAGGAACCCCAATTTTCGGAAACTCCCGAATAGTAGACTCCACAGCGACAAGCTTGAGTGTAACCAGGGGCTCTTCATCAGGTTCTTACAGGTTACTGGTGGCATAAACCTCGAACCGTAAAGCATACTACTATAGGGGCCTAAATAATTACCAATACTGTTTTGGGGTTCCTTATTATAATTATAGTATAGTGAGCCCCCAAGCCCCTTTTCTAATTATTAAGGCCCCTATATTGAACCATAAATCCCGCCCATTTCCCATCTCTTCCAGGGTCGTACTCCCTGACCCTGTGAATGCCCGCATGTCCCAAGGACAAGTTCTATGCGGGCCTGCAGTGCCTATGGCATGTTCGAGCATGAAGATTGTTTGAAGATTGATGGAAGTTGCTAGCCTTCGGGCTTCTGGTGCTCGAGTTGGTTAGAATGCACGCAGGGCTTGGGGGCTGATGGGTGTTAGCCGTAAACCTGAGCATCAAATCCATAAACCCTCGAAATGTCAACCTAAACCCGAAATGTGACTAATCTAGTGTTAAACCCTAAACCCCTAAACCCTAAAGGTCTGTAGCAATATGTCCTTAAACCGGACTCAGGCACTGGCGCTCAAGACCCGTTCCGTAAGGGACCTGCAACAAAGAAGCCTTATGGTTGAAGGCCAGCCAAACAGAGGGGGGTGTACCCAGAGAGCCCCTAATCCCCTTAATTAAGGAATATGGCTTAAATTATATAGGGCTTCATGTTATGGTTTAAGCTATATTCCTTAATTAAGAGGTATTGGGGGCTCTCAGGGTAATTCATAGCACAATTATACTGATCGTAAGAATAATAGCAATCGCGACAATAATTTTGGTAACAGTAATAAAGACAGCTACATTTATGTTCACGTATCTGCTGGTGAGCTTAGTTGAAGTAGGGCGAGGGCCCTTCTGCAGTCCCTACATGATTATGTACGACCCGAGAACCCCTTAAGTCTTCATATTGCCGTGACAGCCTGATAAGACTCTATTCTACTTGTTCAAGTGCCCTAGTTCGCAGACCTATCCTTACCGTTTCCAGCAAGAGTTCTCAGGACCAGCCATGTGAAAGGATCCACGAACATGGAGCTTTCAAAACCAGTTTCTACCGTTCGTATAGTCGTATAGTGGCATGGACAATTCGAGCAGCGACGAATGGCACATTCTTACTACTTATTAGTGAATTTTAGGGTAGAGCCGGCATCAAGCTTCCATTCAGGATGTAGCGCGCCATTCAGGTTTCGAAGGAAGCCCTCGCAGCTTTGTCGAGTGCTGAAGGCATGTACTGATAGTCCCAGGAGTCTCGGTGAAGGGGTTCAAACGGCTATTCTGCAGGCTCCAATGGCCCAGACCTTCCTAAATCCCTTAGTTAAGGAATATACCTTAAATCATATTAGGGATCCTATTAGAATTTACAGCACACGACTCCGTCGCCAGGTATCTGCTGAAAGTGATGCCTGCTTTGGGTCAGGGCCCCAAGGGGCACCAGAGGATGATAGCGGCTCAGCACTTAGTCGGGTTTTATCGGGGTGTATACGTAAAGGTGTCAGTCGAGTTCCATATGGTCTTAGCTGTGTTCTATAACAGTCTTTAGGGCTTGATGTGGGTTCTACAATGGTGTTTAAAGGTTCGTTATAGGGGTTGTTGCGCATTTCACTATGGTTCTATGTCCGAGCCTTCATGACTAGAAGTCGGTGTCGGAGTATATCATAGCAATATTGGCACTGCTGTTCTCTATAGTTGCTGCTTCACAATGTAGTCTTGCAGAGCCCAAACCCGCAAGCTGGTTTTGGGTCCGGCTCCCGCAAGCCCGAAAGACAAAAGCGATACGCACAAAGCCCGGGACCCAAAACCCAAAAACATGTGCAAGATGTATAGAATCAGTATAGAACCTCCGGAGCGGCCCACCTCCGAGACGACGTTCCGCGGTATCAGCAGAACGGAGGGTCTGGAATACATCTCAAGCTTGGGTATGTAATATAGGGGCCTTAATGATTAGAATAGGGTTTTGGTATATATTATGTAATGTTTTTTGGTAATTATTTAGGCCCCTACAGCAGGGCAGCAGGGGTTTTTCTTGCGGGTTCAGGATTCAAGGGGGGTTTTGCATGCTGTGGGATCAGGGTGCAGGGATCTGCGTTTCTTTGCAGGTTCAAGATTTGTGGATTAGGGGTCCCGGGACTTTCACGGGTTTGGTTGTCAGGAACCCTAAACCCTAAACCCCTAAACCCCTAAACCCCTAAACCCTGAACCCCTAAACCCCTAAACCCTAAACCCCTAAACCCCTAAACCCCTAAACCCTAAACCCTAAACCGTCTTTCCCCGCTGCTGGCCCCTGTCTGCTCGGGCCCCTTGGCCCGAACCTGTAGGGTTTAGGGGTTTAGGGTTTTGGGTTCTTGTTGAGGGATTTAGTTTCAAGTTACCGTAACAAAGAAACCATATTATTGACTATAAACCCCTATTGTGGTAACTTGAAATAAACTCCTTAACAAGAACCCAGCTTCCCATTGTGGACTTCTCAGCACCCGGGATAGGCTTCAAAGGTAAGGGTGTTAAGGAGGGCTGGCCTAAACCTTTAAATCTAAATTTACCTGTAAAGCCTAACACTGAGAGATCTCAATACCCTTCAATTGAGATAGGTACCTGAAACTATGGAGGGTCTCTGACTGTGGTTGGGGGACTACACAGCGATCCCACAAGCCCGTAGACCCGAGGCCCCGAAATCCTAAGCCCTACACCCCAAAGCCGAAACCGAAAATTGTCTCCACTGCTCCGAGTCCAAGGTGAGGGTGCCGACTCCAAGCCGGCGCTTGCACTGAAAGCCAAGATCCACGGCTACCTCGACGAGGTGCGTATATTTATTATAGCAAAAAAAATTACTCTTTATAGAATTACATCGTATTATACTATATTATGGTCGTGTATATTTTGTTGTTGTACAAGGGGGCTGTGGGTTTATACAGGCTTCTTCTGTACGGGCTGCATAAAGGGTTCGCTGTTGAAGGTGCTCCTGATTACTGCAGAGACAGGTCAAAACCCGGCCCTAAACCCGGATCCGTGTACCTTCAGACTTAAACTCCAGTGAACCATTAACCCCTTTACGAGCTGCTGTGCCACGAGCCGAAGTTAATCAGTTGTCAATCGGGAGCCTCCGAACACAACGGCCTCATGTTGGACACCGCAAACCGCACCATACTTGTTGTAAGAACCGCTGAACCCAAACCTCGAAGGTATAAACGCTGCCGCCCTGCAACCGCAAAACGTCACAAAGATCTACAGAACTTGTGAAAGCCCCACGGCATCGGCATCTAAGTCAGAACTGTTGTACTAAGCCCCCGATCGCCTACAGTCAACAGCCCTACAGGGCCCTACGACTCTAGAATCCTAACCCTGAAGTCCCAAGCCCCAGCATCCAACTCCCCTAGATTCGTCTACTTCAAGCTCCCTTTACTTCAAGCCCCCGATTAATACAGGGGCCGAAATAATTACCAATACTCTTTTGGTGGTTCCTTATGACAATTCTATTATAATGGGCCCCAAAACCATTAAGCCCCCCTACATGAGTCTTCTTTGACTTAAAGCTCCCAAAACTCCTTTGGGTGGTTGTCAAAATTAGGGTCCCTTTTTGGGTCCTTAATATAATACGGCACCTATTGTTTAGGGTACCTAAAAAGGGACCCTAATTCTGACAACCACCCTTTTCCAAGCCCTTCAAAACTGCCACAGACCGAGAAGTTGAAAGCAGAGTTGGACTCCGGCGAGGCCATCATCCAGGGACTCTTATACTTGTAGGTTCATGGGTAGTTATACGTGGGGATATAAGTCCACTAATATGGGCTATAACTATAGTTATCCTACTTATAACCTTACTTCTAACTAGCCATGAACCTCCAAGTAATAGCGGCCATAATAAGTACCTATACTGTTTTGGGGGGGGTTCCTTATTATGGTTATAGTATAATGGGGCCATCATCCTGGTGACTCAAAAAAGCGACACCGCCTTGGGGCGTTTTGGGGTTTCGGCCTTTTAGGGAATGTACCATAATATACCATAATGTACTATAACGTACCATAATGTACCATAATGTACTACAATGTACTATGACAGCCAGAGGCGCGTGGCCCCGAAGTTCCCTAAGGTCCGACAAAACCCGGTTAGTCTGATTAAGAAGGCATGTTGCCACCATGAGGCTGTCAAGCGAACCCCACAAGCCCTAAACCCGAAACCTCTAAGCCCTGAAAAGGAACCCGAAAGGAACCACATGATCTTTCGATCTCACTACCGGGCGCCTTAGAGCGTGCCTCGGGGAAACTCCCCGGACGTAAGACCCAAAAAACAATTCCAAACCGATCATATAAAGGCCTGAATGACTAATCACCAACCGTATCCTCTTGTGTCCCCCTGTTCCAATCTTTTAGGCCTCTGTTTTATTTCCGAGCCTGGAGTATTTCTGGTTTCGATGATGATGAAGATGATGACAGCCATGATGATCTGATGACACTGGCAAAACTGCTTTTGTATTCGACTTGCGACTGTTAACAGCAATGCTTGGATGTCGCTCAGTGACCCCACATCTCACACCCGAAATCGTTGGCTGCCGTTCCAGGCGTCGAAAGCCCCGGACAGCCACATGCCAGCCTGCTCCTCAGAGGATGATGTTTCAATGATTCCCCAGCTACAGATGCAGTTGCCGCACCCAGACCCTAGCCCGCCTCTTCAAGCCCTAGCACTACACAGCTCAGCCCCAAAGCCTACCTTTTCCTTCTGAACGTAGCCTCCGTTCCAATCCCTTAGGGCCATTGAGCCTTTGAGAAGTCCACACGGAAAGACGTCCAAACCCTCAATCTAGAAGCCTGAATCATTACCCATATTATTCCTTGGCTCCTTGTTGATGTGACACCATATTCTACCCCAAACCCTGCCTTTCATTAAGGCCCCGATACCAGGCCAAAAAACCTTGAACCAGAAACACGAACACAAGGCCCGATCAATCCCTTATAAGACCATAAGCAACTCTATCTATCTATCTATATACATATATATATATACACTTATACATATATATATATATGTATAGCGCGGATCTAGTTGTTAAGGACCGTATGGTAGCCTTCCAGCGTGAGGCTCTCGAGGACGATGTGGAAGGTTGCCTCGGGTCTGGGGCCCAGCACCGTCCAGTGAGTTAAACATGCGTGAGTTTAGGGTTTAGAGTTTAATGCTTAAGGTTTAGGGTTTTTCGGGTTTAGGGTTTACTGGGCTTGATAGGGGTTGACAGGCTTTCCCAGAAAGCCCAATACCCTATCAGCCCCGTCATCCAGGGCACAGAGAATTTCTATAAGGTCGTACTGGGGGTTGACGGGTATGCAAGTTGATTTGGAAGTTTAGCTTTTGCTAAAGGAACCAGGATGCTACCCTCATTCTACACGACCTGTTACTTACTGCGCCGCCACACCGGCCACGTAAAACCGTTCCTGCCCTGCGCGCTTCTCTGCGATTTATGTGCATACAAAGAAGATCCCCTGTATGTCGAGACGTTTCCTTTTATAATACAGGGCCCTAGTACATACCTACCTATACTATTTTGGGGGTTCCTTATTAGTTATAGTATAAGATCCTCCCAAAGCCTTTTCTAATTATTGAGGCCCTTATAGTGGGCTACCACCCAACCTTGTAAGTCCCGGACCCTTCATTCGCGACTGCAGGAGACCATCAAGCCTGGACTCCTAAGCCCCAGTTCCTAAAAACCCCTACCCCTCAGAGCCCCGAACCCCAAAACCCGAAAGACCTACAGTAGCTAACTCCAGATCGAAGTTCAAGTCCGAGCCCCGAGCTTGGCAGCGACGCCGGAGACTCCAATCCCGAAGCCGACTTGTATGTGTGCATGCTTGTATGCGAGTAAGTAAGTATGTATGTGGGTATGTACATAAGTCTGTATGTACATAGGCATGTATGTACATAGGTATGTGTGTACGTAGGTATGTGTGTGTATGCATGTATGTAAAATCCAAAAATCAAAACACCCGACATTACATAGTGTACAGCTATCGTACACCTTGGCTTTGCACGCTGCTATTAAAGTCAGGGCCATGGGCCGCAAAAGCGAAAGAAGTTCAGGCGCGGTGAGGATCTCATCGTCGCCGGGCAAAGACTTGCGGCTTGGTAGCAACTCAACCACCTTTTCTGAGAAAGGAACCCTTCCAGGAATCCTCAAAGGAGCCCCTGGTGGTAATTCTTCTAGATCCCCAAACTCTAGATGAATCCAGAACACTAAACTTCCCTAACCCTCAAACCTTAACCCGGCAGCCCAACCCCGCGATGTTGGGGAACCTGGTACCTTACCAAGGATTGTCCTATATGTTGCCTTAAGCAGGTTAGTCTTTGGGACTGCGGTAGAGCTTCTGGTTAACGTTGGACTATCCAAGCTTGGAACCTTCGGTGATAAAAAGCGTTCAGGAGCTGTAGGCCGTGGCTTGAGCCACAGAGGAGGGTCTGGGGTTCAGGACGCAGGGTATTGTTCTTGGGTCCTGGTCCTTAATTTTAAGCTCCGGGCCCTTAATTTTAGGCTCCGAGCCCTTAATTTTAAAATTAGGTTTCATCTTCGGACCGGAGATATTTCGTTTTGACATACTTCTGGAGGATGCAGGGCTATAGACTTTGACCCTACGCCTTTAGAAAGCCATTAAGACTGCAGTGCTTTAGGGCTTAGGTGTTTTTTGGGTGTTTTTATCTTCGGGAACCTTAAGATTTGGGAGTCTTTCGGGATACGTTTTGTGGCTTCAGGCTTAAACTTAGTAGCTGAGCGGATACACTTTACACTTTTTGGGATAATATTCCCCACTATGAAACTGAAAGTGTACACTTTTTGGGGCATCCAAAGTCAAAAAGCTGCCACAGCAACATGAAGCATGTGCGCCCTAAGATGACTCATACGTGGGCCTCAGGCAAAAATGTGTTACGACAGTGACTCCAAGCAAACAGCGTCCAAAGCCGTGCACAGACCCCTAACTATTAAATCAGCACCTTCAAGCAAAACTTCAAGCACGACATAGCAGCTTTCCTCCAAGCCCGGCCATTATAGCGGTTTGAACCCCTGGTATCAATATCGCCTTATCGTCCCTGTATAGTTCTACTACAAGAAACCCCCGTACTGCGTCCGGCCCGCGTCCTGAATCCTCCAGGACTGTACATTAGATCATGAGACCATTAGACTTACAGCAACCCATCGTGAAGATAGCAACCCGAATGAGTTTAGTGATTTAGGGACTTAGGTTTTGGTTTTGTGGTTTTGATTTAGTTCTCGGGGTTCAGGGTTTACGGTTTAGTTTCAAATGTGAGACCCTGCAAAGCCCATCGAAAAGCGCAGCCAATCCCAGGCCGAGCGTGGCAAGTTGGGTCAGGCAGACAATGGGCTCGATGTCCTTGTTGCTACGGCTGCTACGGCTGATAATATACATCCTGCATTACCTTAATTTTGGTATATTCCTTATTTTGGGTAATGCAGGATTTATATCATCAACCGTACTACTATGATTTTGCTTATTCCTCAGGCGTGATGCCCAGGCGCAATAAAATAAACTTTCAAGATTAGGGGATCCTTAAGATGTTTTCAGGCATGGTGAGTCTCTGGATGTTAGAGTCAATAACTAGCAGTGTTATTCATAACATACGACAGCCCAAACATTGGTCTAAGTATCTGGGCCTCAACATGAGGACTTGCAGGAGCTTCTTGGCAGAATTTAAGAGCCTCCGGCTCAAGCCGCCGACCCCGTAGGAGTCAGAGAAAGGGCGATAGCGGAGGGAGTAAGTCTATGCCGGCTCCGTCGCTTCCGGGACGCCCTCGGGCTTTTAGGGTTTGTGGGGGGGTTTAGGTTAGGGGTTTAGGGGTCTAGGGGTTTAGGGGTTGAGGGGTCGAGGGGTTTAGGGGTNCTTAGGGGCTAAGGGGTTGAGGTGCTTCGGAGTTTAGGGGCTCAGGGGTTTGGGGCTGAGGGGTTGAGGGTTTAGGGGTTTAGGGTTTAGGGTATAGGGGTAGAAGGTTTTAGGGTTTTGGGGCTTTGGGGTTTTGTTGGGCTCGTGTAGGCTAGGGGTTCTGGGTGAGGGCTCGCCAAGAAGGCGTTAGGTAGGCTTGTGGGTGAGGGTTCGCCAAGGGTCGGCGTTAGGTAGGCTAGGGGTTTGGGGCGAGGGCTCGCCAGGGGTCGGCGTTAGGTAGGCTAGGGGTCTCGGGTGAGAGGTCGTTCAGGTAAGGGCGCAGGGCGTAGTGCCTCCTATGGAGCGGGTCTAGGGTTAAGGGTTCAGGGGNCGTTAGGTAGGCTAGGGGTCTCGGGTGAGAGGTCGTTCAGGTAAGGGCGCAGGGCGTAGTGCCTCCTATGGAGCGGGTCTAGGGTTAAGGGTTCAGGGGTTTACGGTTTAGGGTTTAGGACGTAGGGTTTAGGGTTTAGGGGTTACATTTACAGTATAAGTAGATAAGGACCCTCTACACCCGGAACCCTACTTTCTGATTCTGTCGAGCCGTGCTAGAGTTANCCCCCCCCTGCGACCTCCGACTCATCCAACACGCCTCTAGGTCGGCGGATCTCAAGATTTGGCAACTGGGAAGGGATATCCTGAGGGGAGCCCACGTAATTTGCACAATTCGTTGTTTGGGGTTCCTATCATACTCTTATTCTGCACTAATATGGGAGTTTCCGAAAATTAGGGGTACCTTATTTTGGTGTCCTTATAATAAGGATCCTACTATTTAGGGTACTATATCAGGGTCCCCTATTTTCGGAAACTCTCATATATCCCGAGACCCCAGTCTGACTATTAACACCTCTATAGTGACGGCTGCAGAGGCGTACGAGTCCTACTGCGAGGGGATCCAGCTGCTTCTCAAGGCACCACGCCCGAAGCTTGACCATTTCGGGGAGCCCAGCAATCCTCAACTACCTGGAGAAATCAGGGCAACTTAGAAATGTAACTGTACCCATTTTTAGGGTCATAGCCCTTTTTCAAGGTACGTTGGTTATTCTAGGTAAGGAGTAGAGCCACCAATAACTCTGAAGCAAGGAGCATGGCTGAAACCAAAGAATCTTGGGCCGCTGGAGACCCACTTCCCAGTGCCATACCCAGTTCCCTGCGCTGATATGGAACCCTCAACTATGATTCTGGTACGTAAACGAAACAGACATCCGCGTCAGCCTGGCACCCAGAATGCAGTAGCTGCTCTTGCGATCACCATTGCAGTGAACCATGCCATGCATTGCACAATTGGCTGTTGCGATTGCTAGCATTTGATGTGTTACTGCTTCGACTGGTGGTAGACTGATATTGTTGCAGTTTTCAAAAGCCGTCCAGGGTTGGCTAAGGATGTATATATATATATACATATATTTGTACTTATATATGTATTTGTTTTTTATGCATTACTCGGATTGCTGTGTGATATTGATGTTGTAACTCGTACTAGCTGTAACAGCTGGCACTGAAAACAGCCGAAGGGGTCGAAAAGGTCAACACATTGTCGTCTTCACAGTGATTCTCATTACCACGAGAATCAAAACCCTTCGAGTACACGGTGGTTTTGAGAATGAGTGCTTTTACAGTCCCCCTCCCTCCTGCTTTAGTTTGTGCCAGGTCATGCCACGTCTCTCCGAGGACGGCAAAATGCCTGCTTGCCAGGAAGGGTTTTTGATCAACAACATCATCACCGGCTTGGGTGTTAGGGAGCTAGGTTTGAATTCATAGCTGAGGCTGCAAAGTTGATGATGTAGCGAGTTGAACCATGCTGATCATTCCCCTTCGTCGTACGACGAACTCATGATCCAAATACCTACAATACACACGAGCATATCTCAGTATCAGTGCGATTTTGAGTGCACGGTTCAAGCTCTGGAAGGACGACCCCCGTGCCGGCCCATGCGTTGCGCGCCTGCGGGGCAAGATCAGCAAATACCTCGAAGAGGCTCGAAACCCGGAGATCCCAACACTGCAACATAGGGCGGCCTTAATAATTAGAATAGGGTTCCTTTAAAGGGTCCTTTACGAGTTACTATAAGGGCTAGTATAAGGGGTTTAGTATAGGCGCCTTAGTAATTAGAATAGGGTTTGGGGGGTATGTTATACTATGATGGTAATAAGGAACTCCCGAAACCGTGTTCTAATTGTTAAGGCCCCTATATTTTGCGCTTGAATGATGAGACAAGAGTTCCTTAGGTTCTATAGTTGCTGTACAGCAGTCCCCAAAACCCTACACCTACTCTGAATGGGATGAGTACCCGAAGGCCCCATGATCCCTTAGCTAAAACGATATTCCATGAATGGTGCTAGGGGTATTGGCCTTCGGAAGGACCTTGGAGTTGCAGGGTATGGTTACTCTCCTCGTCATCTTCATAAAGTCTCTCTCATACGTGGCTTACACGAGCGTTAGTCCGCCGTGAGACTACGTCCGCAATCTTTCTGTCCGACGGTCACTAATGTGTTCGCCGGAACTGCTTCTTGTTCTTGTTCATGGCATTCGCAGTAGAAACCATACTGTGTACGTAGTGGTGTTCATTCCTGCCTGCTTACATTGTCGTATACTGCCAACTAGGCCGAGCACAAGCGATGTGGCTGTGATTGTAGCTCAGTTGGGTATGCTTGCCGACATCTCCCAAGACTTAAAGCTTTTTTTCGTACCTATATAGTAGAACCCTGAACCAGCTGGTAATAAAGATCCACGGATTGGACGCATGAGACCATCCAGCATGGCCTAACTGTGTGCTTAGACGAACACTGGCATGGCAAACGTCAAGTTAGCACCGCAGTGCCAAGACCACCGAAGCAGTTGCATCGGCACAGGCAGTCATACACGAAGCCGCCAAGCCATCTGCACAATGATCAGCATATGTACCATTGTGTTTCGGTTGCTTGTCTATGCTTGCGTCGTAAACTGAGACGCTAGCACAGCTTTTGGCAAAATATGGCAACATCAATCCTCTAAGTATACTACATGCAACTGAGCTATTTATTCGACATGTTGCCGTTTGGACATTCTCGATCAGAGGGTGGCAGTGAATGGACTTCCGATGCTCTGGCGCACGTAAACCGATTCATACAGCCGAACTTGCTTTCCGCTGTTCTGCGAAAGCTTCTCTGGAAAGTCACTTGGCAGACTCACAGCGAAGCCCTCGGATGCGAAATCCTCGAAAAAAAGAAGAACACACCCGAACCCCTTGAAGCTAAGCATCCCAAAACCCTAAACCCACCCTACTAGAGCTGTACTTCTGCAAGTCGAAAAGAGGCCTCAAAGCAAGCGCGCTTGATTCACTTGCATCGAAACGAAGGCCGAGTCGGTGAAGGAGCAGCGGGATGAGCAGAACCGTCCCAGCCTGAAAACGGCAGGGGTTTCCATACCTCGTACTTATTCTTCTTGGTTAGAGCTCCCCTAACATATTCATGACACGAAGCTTCCCCAACCCGACTCGAATGGGGTGTGGATGTTCATGCTTGAAAGACTAGCTCCTTACAAAGTGGTCTCCATGTGTCAGGATTTAGGGTGAATAGGGCTAGTTAAGGTCTATATGCAGGTCACTTCGGTCTTTTCGGAAAAGTCATATTGCCAAGTGTTGGGCTCTTGCCTATAGTGTTCTTTCACTTAACGCCGGCTTGCAACAGGGGTTCCTAAATCAGGGCAGTAGTTTGGATTACCTCCCAAAAGGCTCGGGCGTCAGCTGAGTAAAGCACCATCGTTAGATCATTTGGCGGCGGGGTTCTCAACCCGGAGGCCGCTAAAGTAGGGATCCCAGTACTTTGTAGGTCCGCTGCTTTCTGAAATGCCAATCTTTGCTGCTGCCTGAGTGCAGAATCGGGGAAGTGGGAAGGGGGTGATCCTGGTCAAGGCACGTACTGCAAGGGTCCGATCATCTGGGGCAAGGGAATAGGAGCTCGGTGTGTCGGGGTTTAGGGTTGGGTTTAGGAGTTTAAGGTTAATTTGGGGGGCCTAAAGCCTTAAGCAAGGGTCCCCGATTATCAGCAGTAAGACTATACGAAGTCCCTGGCTCTCAAGAGGGTGTAGGTTTCAGTGTTTCGGGGGCCTTGGGTCGACCCTACATCGTAAAGCCTGGTGAGGCTCGTAATAGGGGTTTCATATGGGAGTTTCCGAAAAAGGGTACCTTAGTTTGGGGTCCTTATAATAAGGATCCTACTATTTCGAGCACTATATCAGGGTCCCCCATTTTCGGAAAACCCCATATGGATCCTACTACAGAGCCCGGCGTTTCCGTTTTGGATAAGTACAGAGAGATAAGACAGACAGCAACTGCAACAGTAAATACAAGGGAATCATGCGCTTGTACGGACGCTCTAGTGGGTCCCTTCTCAGAGTCACTGGTTTTGGAAGAAACGACCAGGATAGCGACACACTCTTCCTGCAATACGATTCCCAAGAGTGTATTCCTCAAATCAAGATCCTGCAGATTGACCCTGCAAGCCCCGAGCTGCAAGCAAGACATTGCAGCTTAGCCCGCTCTGCTGGTTGGTAGCCAATACTGGGCGGAAAGCTATTTCAAAGCATAGAAGCGTGATTCGTCATTCTTGGTTCCTGATTCCCGATTCCGGTAACCAAGTAAGACTAGGGGTCGGTATGCTGAGGGTTCTTGATAGTGGAGATCGCCAGTGTCCATATTGCGGTCCCTTGATATCTGAACTTCACAGGTGCGTTGCAAGCATGTTGGTACTAGATGGTACACCCCCAGTCAATTTTCACGACTGCGGCACTTGCATGAAGCATCTGAGGTCACGACAATGGTCGGGACATCCGCTTGATTGGCCCGATGAAGATATTGAGGGTTCCAGTTATGTAAAGTGTAGGTTAAGTTGCGCACCCAGTATTTAGGTAGTTGCAGCTCTATGGGATTCAACAGATGTACAATGAAGCAGGGCGACAAAAAATCAGCAGTTGAAGAGTTGCATCGGACAAATGACAAACACACATACACACACATGCTGAATATTGCACTCATACATACATACGTCCATACACAAGTACGTACGTACATACATACAGCCGATTCGGAATTGAAGTTTGGGCTTGATTGAGGCTGTCACCGTGTGGGAGAACACTGTTGGAGTCGATCTGGATTCTTAACCCGCTAAACAAAGTCTTCTAGACCCTGAACACAGTGCACCCAAATATCCCCAGCGAACCCACGCCTCAAAAAGCACTCAACAGGGCCAGGCTGCATATGTTACCAATTACAGACGCAAAGCCCTTGCCTCAGAGAATCCGACATCCTTACTTAGGGTCGTCGTATGTAGACCACGGTTTGGGGTATTTCGTAGTATAGTTCTGAACATGATTATGACAAGTATTCCTGGCATTAGTATTATGGCTATGGGCACTACCAGCCTTATGAAAACAAATGTGCGAGACGAGCCGGCTGCGAGGGGGCGCGAAGGAGGCCGAGCTCAACGATGACGCCCACCTGACCCTAAAAGCCCCTAAACCCGAGACCCTACGAACCCCACAAGCCCTACACGTTTCGGGCCATAAACCCCAAATCCGGCTAAGCCTTACACCCCAGCGCTAAAGCCAAACCCAACTTAAACCCTAAACTCCGAACCCTAGGAAAACCCTTAAAGCTGTACGAACATCAAGCCCGCTGAGGGTCCCCAAGCCCCGAAACCCTCAAGGGGGGTTTTGGAGCACCATACTTTATTACTCGAAGGAAGCATTATGAACTAATGGTTTACGCTTTTTCTCCCTGTTACTTGAAAGCCCAGTTAGGGCCCCTAGAATCATATCTGCTATAACCACAGTTATCCTACTTGTAAGCCTTATTTCTAGCTGCCCATGAACCTGGAAGTGCGCCCTGAGGCCTTTCCCAAAGAGCCCAATACCCCTTAATTAAGGAATATAGCTTAACTCATAATATGAAGCCTTATATAATTTAAGCCATATTCCTTAATTAAGGGGTATTGGGCTCTCTGGGTTAAGGGTACCAGAACCTGAAGCTCTTCGAGGGTCGGGATCCTCGGACCCTTGCCTCCCGCCCGGCAGGACCGAGGTCGATCCCGAAACTACCGAAAAGGCGCGGAGATTGTAGGAGCCTAAACTAGATACCAGTAGCATGTTGGGGGGGGGTTCCTCATTATAGTTACAGTATAATATGCCCCGAAACCCCGTTCCAATTATTAAGGCCCCTACATTACTTAAGAAGGAAGTCGCAAGGCTTCCGTAGGGTTGTTACCTGGCTGCATGTTACAATAAGGGGCCTTGATGATTAGAAAAGGACTTGTCAATGTTGTACACGGCTTCATGTTGCCATAAGAGGCCTAAAGATTAGAAAAGGAATTGTCATTTTGCTACAGGGTTGCTATGCGGCCTAGTGGGTTACTATAGGGGCCTTGTGACTAGATTGGGCTCATGTGAAGACTCCACTGAAGCGGTCAATGCGGGCTTCTACCAGGGCTTTTAGGTTTTAGTGTTAGGGTCTAAGGATGAGGATAAGGTTGTGGCGTAGATGAGTATGCCATAATTCTGTTAAAAGAACCTCAGGAAAAATATTACTGATTGTCTAGGCCCCTATAGCACTTAAAGGAATCACGGGGCTTGGTAAGTAGGGTTACAAGTGAGGTAACAAAAGCTATGAGAACTTTTGACTATAGGATCCTTAAGGGATGGGGTCTCTAATAAACTCTCCAACCAGAACTCCTTCGTTCTCTCTACTCCTCCGTAAGGTTGCTTCAGATCTCGCAAGGTTCCCTGAAATTCCCTACGGATCCCCAGTACCCTCCTCCCCTTTGAGCGAAGCCCCTGTTGGATCCTGTAACCTTGACCCGACACCATAACCCCAAACCCTGAATACTGCTGATGGACAAAATCCTGCATTACCCATTATAAGGAATATACCATACTTCCCATAGTTTAGGGTCCTTAGGGTCATGCAGGATTTTGTCCATCAACCGTAATTACGGTGCTCCTAAGCTTCCTGACTAAGTCTTCTGGTCGTGCAAGTAGCACTGGCGATTTGAGACGTGAGGAGTTTTCTTGTTTAGGGTGTGGGTTTTGCAATTTGCATTAAGGCCAGTGGTTTCACGGAGGTTGAGGATTTTCGGATTTGGGGCTGCTTTGTTTAGGGTTCCAGGCTTTCGGGTGTTTCAAAGATCAACCACTACTATGGCTACCTGTTTTGTTACGCGAACTTACTGAACCCCCTGATGCATAGCATGGACTACAAGCCATACACGTGAAACCCCACAACTTCAAGCCCTAGACCTTAAATCCTCACCTCAACCATAGGCCCTAGACCCTGACCCCTAAACTCTAAACCGCTAAACCCTTAACCCTTGAACCCTAAACCCTAAACCCCTAAACCCTTAACCCTTAAACCCTAAACCCCTAAACCCTAAACCCCGAAGCCTTAAAGCCCCAACGCCTGAACCCTAGAGCCTCAGTTGCAAGCTACAGCCTCAACCATGGGCCTTCCTTACGCGTGAAATCCTGAGCCATCTGCACCCTAAAACTTAGTAGCTGAGTAGGCAACCTTTAACCTTTTGGGGTTCCTATAATCTTACGGTGCAGGGTTAAGGGGTCTACACCCTATATCCTTTAGGCTTTAGGGTTAAAGGGTCTCAACCCTAACTTGGTAGAGTAGGCAGCCTTTAACCTTTTGGGGTTTATATAATCCTACCATAATTGAAAAGGTTAAGCTTGTTTGGGCTAGGATACTCAGCCCCTGAGAAAAGAAAAAGCCCCAAGCCCCGGACCCAATGAAGACTTGAATAGAAGCAGACCGACAGATACACATCTGCAAAGGTTTTGAACGATTGAAGCACAGACGCTAGCAAGAGTACAAACAAGTCTCTTTACGCATGTTAACGGACAAGTGCACATATACATATCACATACATGTGTGTAAATATATATATATATATATATATGTGTGTGTGTCTATATATATATATATGTTTATGTATATGCATAAACAAATTCCTTCGCTGCTATCCATGTACATTTGTTATTATTATTACCTTCTATTGCATAAACCCTAAACCGCTAAGCCGTAGCATGCTTGCGAATGCACACTCTCAACCCTGAACCACCGCAAACCCCTCAGCCCTAAACCCTAAGATGCATGCTTCTTAGTAGCTGAGTAGGTAACCTCTAACCTTTTGGACCCCTATAGATCCCTTTATGGTAACCCTTATAGCACCCTTTAATGGACCCCTATAGATCCCTTTATGGTACCCTTATAGGTTTATAGAACCCTACCATAATTAACAAGGTTAACATTTGGGCTAGGATTTTCAGCCCCTGAGCCCAAACCCAAACATGCTTGCATAGACTCTAGCCTGCTTAGGAGTAATTTTTGCCCATATAACACCGAAAAGGCGAGTAGAAAATGTTATGTTTATTATGGTTAAAAAAGGGGGGTATGGTATATACCTTGTTTAAGGAATATACCTCAAATCGTATTAGGGATGACCCTAGTATGCTTGCTTATATACCAAGATGGCCTCCGAAGAAGCAACAGGCGACCGTCCGCCTTCCCACGGTCCGGGATCGCCTACAGGTGCGGAAGAAAAGTTTAGGGTTTAGGGGCAACAAGAAAGGTCCGTTTTCTGTTAGTCATGGAGTTATTCGTCCTGTTTTTTTGGTGTTTTGTGTTCTCAGCATCGTTATCTTAACATGGAGTATGCTGCACAATGTGGTTTGTCGGTTTTACTTAAGGTGGAAAGCTCCCGTTCTGTCTTCTTCGCCGCCTCATGGTTTAGGGTTGAAGTTGTCAACAACTTGTCAGTGTTGACATGTGTTTTGTTGCGCAAAAAGCGCACTAATGCTGTGGGATTCTTACGTTCCGCAATACACATGTTAGACCCAAGCCACATTCCCTACAGTCGCATGTGGGCCCATTTGCCGGGGACAGCACCTTCATTGCAAAACGCAGTACTTTACAGTGCTGGGGTTTCCGACAATAGCGAACCCTAATATGGTACCCTAAATACTAGGATCCTTATTATAAGGACCCCCAAATAAGGTACCCCTAAATTTTCGAAAACCCCAAACCCTAAACCCTTTATAGAACCCTTATAGATCCCTTTAAGGAACCCTTAAGGGATCCCTTTAAAGGTACCCCTAGTTCCTTGGCCTTCAAGAGGGCTCCAATTTTCAGAGGTCCTTAGGGCCCCCCGGGCCCACGGTTCGGCCCTTCGGGCTCCGAGCTTCGTCACCTCATTTCCGCCAGCAGAAGTTTGGGGTTTAGGATTTTTGGGGTTTAGAGTTTAGGGTTTTAGGTTTTGGGGTTTAGGGTTTAGGGTTGGGGTTTAGGCTTTTTGGAGGGGTGATGCCTCGAATCGCGCAATGTCTGACGGCCTGTCCTTCTCTTTCGCCCGGTTTCGCTTATCCACCGTCACATTCTGGTTTTGGCGGTTTGGTGGTGTTGGAGGGCTTCCGGGCCTTCAAACTGGTAGAGGCAGGGTGCTGTTTTGTTTCATAGATATCGCGGCGCTGTGTCCAGGAAAGAGTAGTGTTTCGACGAATGCCATGATATTTCTCGCACTGATGTTGCGACCGTGTGTCCTGCAGGCGAGAGTATTGGTATGATTGGTATTGCTGCCGAGAAATGCATGCCAGGTTCTCGGCGAAACGGCCGCCGAAGCAGGCCGCAAAAGCCCGGAAGTGACAGCATGACTGGTTACCGTCATAATGGTCTTGATCTTGCTGAAGATGATGATAATGATGACGATGGAGAAGAAGACGATGATGACAATGACAATCACGACAATGATTTTTATCATCGAGATCATAATAAGATCATGGATCATCGAGATCATAATAAGATCATGGCACTTAGCTGTTGCCATTGTGTTTCGATTGCTCTTCTCCTGTTTTGATGGCAAAGGAATACTCGTCAATACTGGAAAGTATCAATCATGGTTTGAGTAATCCCGTTCAGGATGAGCCTCAGATGGGAGTTTCCGAAAATAGGGGACCCCTAATATAGTACCCTAAACAGTAGGATCCTTACTATAAGGACCCCCAAAATAAGGTACCCTAAATTTTCGAAAACCCCAAACCCTAAACCCTTTATAGAACCCTTATAGATCCCTTTAAGGCACCCTTAAGGGATCCTGATTTCGGAAACTCCCAGATGTCAAAAAATTCGCCTCCACAGTTTGGGGGCTCTGTGGGCGCGACTACCGGCAAGTAGAACTAAGCTTAAGATCCTTATTCCCAGAGAGCTCAATACCCCTTAATTAAGGAATATGGCTTAAATTATATAGAGCTTCATATTCGGATTTAAGCTATATTCCTTAATTAAGGGGTATTGGGCTCTCTGGGTTCCAAGTAGCAGAGTTAGAGCCAATGTGCTAGAGGGTTTTGGGGTTTACGTGTTTTGGGGTTTGGGGATTTAGGTTTTTTGCGTTTGGGGTTTTGCGGTTTCGGGATTCGGAATCCTGGGGAATGTCATAAACCCTACACCACCCTTTAAAGCCCTGAACCTCGCCTACTTCAGTCCAATGATCCTTGAAGTATGCCCCTAAATCCCTTAAACACCCATGGAAACCTTTCAAAACCTCAGTCCCTTGATTGTTTCAGTACGGGAGTCCTCCTTCTAGGAACCCTTAAAGGAACTACTTGGAGGTTCGTGGGTAGTTATAAGTAAGGCTGTAACTCGCTGTAAGTGGGACAACTACGGTTTAGTTAGGGTTATAAGTAGGATAACTATGGAACTCTAGATTCCCAAACTCTGGGACTCAACCCTAAAACCCTTAAACGCCCTCAATCCTCAAACCCTAACCCCTGAACGCCTTAGCCGGAATCCAAACCCCCTGAAATTAAACCCTAAACCCCTAAACCCCGTGAACCCGAAGCCCCGAAACCCCAAAAACCTGAGCCCCTGAACCCCAAACCTTAAACCTCCCAAACCTGAAACCTAAGCCTTCGGGAAGCGACGGCAGGGGCTCATCCTCTTCGATGGCTTTGCCTAAACCTTACCTGTCCGAAAAGACCTACCTTTTTAAGGAACTATATATAGAAACTATAATAAGGAACCCTACAAAGGTAGGCCTTTTCGGCTACAGGTAAACCCCAAACCCCTTAGGCTGCAGGGTTAAGGGGTCCACATCCTATACCCAGGCTTTAGGGTTAAAGGGTCTCAATCCTAACTTAGTAGTTGAGTAGGCAACCTTTAGCCTTTTGGGGTAATAGAACCCTACCATAATTGAAAAGGTTAACCTATTTTGGGCTCGGATACTCAGCCCCTAAGCTAAACCCTTCGAGGTTTAGGGTTTTGGGGTCTGCGAGAACTGCAAACACCGTCAGTCGACGAATTTGCCGCGTAAAGGAGTGGCCGTCGCTTTATAATACCCCTATAGATCCCTCTAGTAACCCATAAAGGACCCCTTTAAAGGAGCCCCATTCTAACTACTAAGGCCCCTATAGTAAAGGAGTGGCCGCCGCTTTGAGCTCCGCACCGCTGCGGAGGTCGAGGACGAAGGCGACAGAGCTCCTTCCGAGGGCTCCTGCTACCCTAAGACTCCAATATGCCTTATACTAGGATCCCTAATATGATTTAAGGAATATTCCTTAATTAAGGGATATTGGAGTCTCTGGGTAAGGTTAGGGTTTAGGGTTTAGGGTTGGGGGGTTTAGGAGTTTAGGGGTTTAGGGTTGAGGGTTTATGGGTTTAGGGTTTAGGGTTGATTCCGTCCACGGTTCTAGATAGGTTCCTTTAAGGGCTCTAGAGCTATTGCGTTAAGGGCTCTAGATAGCTCCTTTTTGAGGCTTCTATGTCGCTGGTAATGGAGTCTTATGTAGAAGGGTGCCTACGGACTTTGGAGTTTTACGGCTTGGGGGCTTCAGGGGCTTTTGATATTTACAGGGTTCGAGCGTTGGGGGGTTTGTTGTGGGTTAGCCCTGTCAGGGCTTTAGGCTGCGATTTTGGAGTTTATGGCAAAGGGGCTTAGGATTAGAAGGCTTAGCTTGGCAGCTTGAGGGGTTAAGCTAGATGAGGGGTTTTAGGCTAGTTGGGTGTTGAGATTCTTTTGAGGCTTTAGGTTTTAGGGTTGTGTGGCTAGGGCTCAGGGGAAGTGGTCCTGCAATGGCTTCTTGAGGGGACTCAGGCTCGGCTGGCCTAGCCCTTCAGGGGTCTACTTGGAGGTTCATGGGTAGTTGTAAGTCGGGTTATAAGTCCCTTGATACAAATTATAACTATACCTTAACCTACCAAGCCCTACTTTTTGTAGGGTCCCTATAAACTCCATAGCAGGGTTCATAATAAGAAGCTACAAAAAAGTAGGTTTTGGTAGGCTAAGGTAGTTAACCTGCCTACAAACCTACTCATATCTGCCAATGAACCTCGCTCGGTTTTTCAGTTTAAGTTTGTAGGAATGTTGTGGCTTTAAACTGAAGGTGTCTAGGGCTTGGAGGTTTCAAATTTTCGGGAACGGTGAGAAACAATTAGAGTGTAGGATTTGGAATTCAGGATTGCGGGGTCTATGACATCAATCTGGCTAACAGGTATAAACCCTAAAGACGCCCACTGGGCGGAGGCTGGGGTATCCCTTGCGGCACCTTTGGCAAGAAGTTAGTCAGTGCTAGTAGAAACGATCCCAAGTCTCTTGCTGATAGTGTGGTCTAAGGCTGGCCGCCCAGGGAGTGTCAGAAACCCTGCATCCTAAGCCCCTTTACATTTCCTATATCCGTCGTCAACAACATCGTCGTCGTCGACGTACTAGTAGTACTAGTATCGCTGCTAGTAGTACTAATCAGAATACTAGGAGGAGGAGGAGGAGGAGGAAGAGAGGGAAAGGGAAGAGTGGTAACAGTAGTTACACTGCTAGCAGTACCGCCTTCAGATCATCGCAGCCATGTTCATTTAGAGCTGAGGTTGGTTTAGGCCTTCGTAAGCCCTCTAGAAACTGCTGCAAGCTGGAACATCACTATGCAGACACCCCGAGCATAAAGATAGGGAAGCCATACCTGGTCGCTAGGGAGCCTACGTGTTTAGCTGTACTTAACATAAGTTCCGTCTCTACTTGAAGGTTCATGGGTAGTTTTAAGTAGGGCTTGTATGTAGGATATCTATACTTGCTACCTGTATTAGTGCGGGTTTCACCCCACTTATAACTACCTATGAACCTTCAAGTAGTTCCTGTCAAAGCTGGAAATGTAGGTTCTCTGGCGGCCCAGATAAAGCTACACTCCCGGAGTCCCGATGCGAAAGCGTGCAAGCCGTGAAGGACTTCCAGAGCCTTTGAGTTTGGGGTTAAGGGTGTTAATACAAGCGTATGCAGAATACTGTTGATGATATAAATCCTGCATTACCTTAAGGACCCTAAGCTCTGGGAATTATGGTCTATTCCTTATTATGGGTAATGCAGGGTCTATATCATCAACCGTACTAGTATAGGAGCCTTAGCAGTTAGAATATGGTTTTGGTGGTATATGACGAATAGCCATTAATCCTATGCCCTTATCGCCCCCACACTACTCACTACTTGCACTGTAGTATTCCGCTTTAAACACAAGTTCTGGCCCTGAACCCTAAACTCTAACTCTAAACCCCCAACCAAACCTTACCCTAAACAATGTAAGAGACATGTAGTTGCGTGGTCAATGTCACGACTTCTCACTTACCCTAGGCCCTAAACCGTAAACCCTAACCGTACCTTGGGGATCGCGACACCCAAGCTGTCACAAAGCATGGCACCCCGGGTGAGCGACGGCGATTTCCCGATCCTCTGGGGGACTTTGCTACCAGGCTGGCCAGGGATTGGGAGAAACGGATTTAGGGCTTATAACCTAGGCGAGATAGTTTGTAAGTTGAGCACAGATAACTATTGAGTTAGTTGGATTGCTCCCTGACTAGCCATTCAGGTAGATAAAGATATATAGTATTCCGTTACTTAGCTAGTTAGCTGGCTAGCTAGTTAGTTAGTTAGCTCCCTACTTCGTTAGTTCGTGAGCTAGTTCGTTAGTTAGTTACGCGGCTCGTTATATCGAGTGCATCAGTTTCCCGAAGAGCCAACAGTCAGAGGATGGTGAGGCAGCACAGACCTTAACAAGCGACTGCGGCTTGAGCTCGAAAGGGAGTCAAGACATGTCAAGACGTCCTTGAAACACCAGGTAGCACAACAGCCGCCAACAAGGGGCGGCTCATCAATCATATTCTACAGTGTAACAAAAGTGTCCTTACTATAAGGCATAGTGGGATAGTTGTTGCAAGAAGGAACACGATCCTTATTCTAAGGACCTCGAAAGGGGGCCCCGGCTCTGAGATTTCGCCTTTTGCAGAGCAATGCTTTTAACTCCTTCGATCAGAGGATACATCCGGAGCCTTAAGCCCAAAACCGCAAGCCACAGGCCCCGGATCGGAATAGTTGCTGCTACTATGCCTTAGGGCTCCTACGAGAATTCAAGTGTAATATACCCCAAAACCCCATTCTAATGATCAAGGCCCCCATATTGCAATAAAAGCCCTAGACCGCTTCAAAGTGTTCATCGAATAGCTCAACACAGAGAAAAAGACCAAAAGCATGACAAACTCTTCGAAAGGTCTTCTTGACCTTAAATCCCAGACCCTAACAGCTAAATGCTCAACCCGAAAGCACAAATATCGGAGGTCTTCCACAGGCAACGACAGCCCGAGATATGTAGCCCCCAATTCGGTAACTTATAGCCGTACTTGCCAAGTCCGCGTTCCTCCAACTAAAGAAGCTCGCATCCTTATATCATAAGGACCCTTAGGGGGGTAGGGGGGAGGGGGGTAGGGGGCCTTCATACCTATAATAAGCACTTAATAAGGCTTATGTCAGGTAGTATACCTCCCCCCCCCACCCCCCTAACAATCCCTATGATTACAGAATCCTTCTACAACCCTTGTGAAACCCCTCGAAGCAAACCCTGAGAGTTAGAACCCTTGCAGAACTCTATGAAAACCCATAAACACCTGTCAAGCTCCATATGAAGCTCACCCTTAACGGAACCCTAAAACCGTTAAAGGAACCCTCAAACCCCTAGCGGAACCCTAAAACCCTGAAAGAAAACCCCAAGACCCTTAAAGGATCCCTTCAAAGCACCCCTTAAAGGAACCCCTCCGAGGATATCTAAAAGAAACTCTTGGGGAGGTCTTTTGGACATTCCTTCCCTGGGCCGGCTTTGGCCCGTCTCCTCGGAGTTGGCGAAGCACGGGCAGAGCCAGGCGGGCTTTCATGGGCTGGAGTGAAGGAAGCCATGCAAAAACAGGCATGTATGTATATATATATACATGCAGAAAGTACGTAGAGGAATGTACACATATATGTGTTTACATATATACACATACATACGTACATACATACATACTTACATACATACATGCAAAAGATATATGCAAATATATATATATATATATGCAAACAGAGACAAAGCTATGGATTCGCACATCATATGGCCCTGTATCTACTTCGCTATCAGTCTCTTATCGAACACACAACAAGGAGCAGATGATGCTCGAAGAGGAATAGACAAACATGCCGACTGTGCTCTGAGGTTTATGGTACAGGGCTTTGGTCAGGGAGTAGTTTGGGATTTCGGAGATGGGGTTTGTGTGTAGGGCTGGCGGCCTTCAATCGCTCATTAGCATTTTGCTTGCCTCTGTTCGCGTGTAACAGGTCAAGGTCTTAGTAGGTCATTGGCGCTTTGTGGTTTTCGGGGGCTTTGGAATATGAAGGCCTCAGCAATTAGAATAGGGTTTTGGGTCCCTTTATAGTATGACCATAAGAAAGGAACCCCAAGGAATAATATTGGTATATTTATTTAGGCTTCTACATTCTACATTACGTTCATGGAAAAGGACTTTGATTTAGGGTCATCTCCTTCCGAGTTTCAGGCTTCTTTCTGAGTTGCACAAGGCTAACATAGGGGTCTTGGAGGATCTTGGAGCTTACGAGGTTTAAGGTCTAGGGCTTCACAAGGCTAAGACAGGGTTCCGTTGGATTTATTGGGTTTCTCTAGGGTCAGTATGATGTAGTTCCCAGTACTTGGGGTTTCTAGAGGGGCATTGGGCTGTCGCAAAAGCAGAGCTCTCAGATGATTCCGGAGTGTGGCCAGGAGGTCAGCGACTCCCTACGCGAGCCCTGTCTAGTTAGAGTTGGGATGAACGTGTTTTAAGCGTTTAGTGTTCAAGTGACACGGGAAGGCTCGAGAAGCTGTGACCAGTCATTCAATCATTCCCGCTACTGCTCTGGACACCATCGGGTCAACAGTACCATGTACCTGTGTGGTACGTTGGACTGCTTTTTGGTTTCCGTTGGGATGCCCTTCAACTACAAGCTCGTGAATTTTGTTGAATGTTTGACCTGGCTTCTCAAACGTGTGTCTTTGAAATAGCCGGCTCGCAGAATAGTGATACCTGAGTCCTGGTCCTTGTCACTGACATGACCGTGAGCACAGCACTATGAGCGTCGCCGTCCTTACCTCAATCATGGTCATGGCGATGGCCATTTCTGCCTTGGCAGTCACCATTGATGGCTTATTTCTTTTGTTGTTGTCGTTAGTACTGACCTTGGCGTCGTGAGTGTTGTCGTCATCATCATCTTCGTCACTGATGCACCTACGATGATGATGATCATCAACATAATGATGATGAATAATGATGGTGATGGTGACAGTCATGGTGGTGGTGATGATGTTGTTTGCGTTGCAGATGTTGCGGATGTGGCAAAGCCAGTGGGGCTTTTGACTTTTCAGGGGTCTGTGATTTATTCATTTCTAGTTACATTGATACTTTTGCACTTACACTTATTTCATTATGTATTCACTTATTGTGTTTACATGTATGTGCCTCTTGATGTAAAGCCTTTATACCCTAGACCCCCCCAGACCCCAATCCCGACAACAGGAACCCCACGCCCGAAACCCAAGTCAGGATCTTCCCAGAGACTCCAATATCCCGTAATTGAGGAATATACCTTGAATCATATGAGGGATCCTCCTATAGTTTACGGTATACTCCTTATAATACCTTATAATTAATGGATATTGGAGTCTCTGGGTTGCCGGTAGTCCCTGTTTACTATAGAGGCCTAAATACTTACCCTAGCTAGTTGAAGGGGTTCCTTATTTTATGAAAAGTATAGTATGCCTCAAAACCCTATTCTAATTATTGAGGCCCTATATTGTACGGATATACCCCCAAACCTAGGTTCTACTGATGCCCCTAAAGACTAAACCCTCATTCTGCTTGTTCAGGGAGGCATAAATATGTAGAACCCTATTCTACTGGCCTTTCAGTCGGTTAAAACCCTAAGCTTGACCTTAAACCCCTGACCTCAAACCCCTAAACCCCAAGCCCCTGAAGCAAGCAAGAACCAGTCATCCCCCAGTTCATAGCAAACCCCACCATCAAGTTCAACCTAAATCAAAACAACATCCTATACCACAATCAAAATCATAACAATCAACCTAAACCCAGAATATAACCATTATCCTAACCTTGAACTCGGAAATGATAGAGCCTAAAACCTCCCAAAGCCCAACACCTCACCTAATCCAAAAACCTT